>CM057163.1:10857994-10926032 GCA_029962745.1 Echinometra lucunter
TTTTTTGTTTTTCGTATTCTTTATCGATTCATCACAATCAAATGATACAATTTAACATACAAAATATTTTCTCTTGAACATGTGTACATGAAAACATATTTCACTTGAAAATATAACCATAATAAGCCATATTCCACTTGAATATATATGAACATAGTAAACCATAATACTTATCCAACATAATTATAATCATAAGCCATATTCAACTTGAATATCTTATAAGAATGAAATCTTTTCTAAAAAAAAACAAAACAAAAAAACCCCCAAAACACACACAAAAAGAAAAAAACAAAAACAAAAACACCCCCCAAAAACACCCTGTATACCCCTGCCCTCTCTTCACACACAGAAACACCCACAAACACGCACGCACACACACACACACTCACACACACACACACACACACCAGCACAACACACACACAACACCCATCCCACACCCAGTTACCAATAACCCTCATACGCACCGATACCGTCTTGATTCCTTCAACTCATTAATGCATTGTATATTCATTCCGAGTTTGTCATAGCCTCACGGTTAAGGACTGCACATAATCATGTGCTTTCATGACGATTGAATGAATATATATTGCTGAGAAAAAAAAAAAAAAAAATTCCTATGCTCTTATTTTAAGATATAACATTCTCCATTTTAACAATGTATTCCTAGCTTGTTTCTTTTTAAGCAATTTCTTTTTCTTCGTTTCGATATTCTAATATCTTTTGAATATTGTCTCATGAGTAAGAGTTACACCCTCCGACCTAGATCGAAAAATTAGGTATTTTAGAATAAAAATTACCGTATTACAACATTTAACATCAAGGCCCTTCCCCTGAATCCCAACATGAATATCTTTCCACTCTGCATTTTGAAGAACTGTCATCTCAAATCTTTCTATGACTTTTTTGCCATAAAGGTTTGATGTAACACAATCCCAAAATAAATGTTCATACGTTTCCACCCCTCTATCACAAAAGGAACACAGATTATTATCAACAACCCAAACCTTAAAAGGTTTCCTTTGTATATATAGCCCCATGTAGTAATTTATACTGAAATTCCCTAATTTTTGTTAAAAGTGTTGTACTCCGTGCCCTTAAGAAGATATTCGTGATCTCTTTATTTGAAAATACAAAATCATTGGTGGTTATCTTTAATTCGTAGAGTGTATGAGTGCTGTAGATGTAATACAAACTGTTCATATACTTTCTGGATGGGACATCTTTGAGTAAAATAATATTTCCAAAAATCTCAACGAAATATTAAAATCTTGAACATCAACAGGGTAAAAGTCATATATATTCCCTTTGTATTTCCCGCTTTTTAAATTACTTCACATATTTTCCAAATTTTAACTATATTTTCACTATCTAGTCCTAAATTATGAAAATAAGTAATTGCTCTAATTTGAATCCTTTCGAGAATTTGGTCCACTAAATATAGATTATTCTCAAATAAGTCTTTATGAAAAATCATTTTACCTCTATACAGATACTCCTTATTATTGAAAAAAATTGGATTAATCTTTCCTCTTTAAAGTTTCTAATACCCTCCATATCTTGCCATGCCCTTAAGATTTCTAAATAAAATTGAGAGGTTTTTAGTTCCAATAATTTTGTATCGTAATTACACAAGAAGATAAATCTCCCCCCTACTGTCCTTAAGGTGTGGTCAAAAAAAAGTTTCCATCCCATACTCTTTTCACCATACAACAGCCTTTTTAACCACATTATCCTTTGAGTTTTTACAAATAATTCAAAATCTATCATTCTTAATCCACCATCCCCATAATCCTGGTAACAAATAGCCCTTTTGATTCGATCTTTCCATTCCATATAAATTCAAAACATGTTTTATTAATTTCTGCTACTACCCATTTTGGGACAACCAACGACGAAGCAACATAATTCAATTTAGACAAGGCATAAGTTTAACTAAATGTACTTTCCCCATTACAGTTAAGTCCCTTTGTTTCCACCATCCTAGAAGTCTTTTAATTTTACTCAGTATCTCTTTGTAATTTAATTCTTCTCTAGTCTTTATATCCAATGAAAAATATACACCTAATATTTTCATTTCGGTAACCAAATTTCCTATAGGTAACCTTCTTGACTCCCCCTTTTTCTTTCCTATCCTCATTACATTTGTTTTTTCAATATTTACCTTAAGACCACTTAATTGAAAAAAGCCTGGAAATTTCCTGTATTCTTGTAATCGATCTTTCATTTCTAATAAATAAAGTCATATCATCAGCATATAAAATTTGCCGAACTTCAAAATTGTCAAACTGAACTCCTTTAATTGCCTCATCCTTCTCAAAGCCTGTGCTAAAATTTCAATTGCCAACAGAAATAAATATGGTGAAGCGGGTCACCCTGCCTTACCCCTCGTTTGATATCAAAATATCCTGTCGAAAACCCTCCATTCATGACACAACTACTAATCCATTATACATTGTTTTAACCCAAGAACAAAAGGACTGACCGAACCCAAATAATTCAAGAACCTTAAAAAGAAAATAATGTGAAACAGAATCAAAAGCTTTTTCAAAATCAATTGCTATTAGGAAATCTCTTCCTCACAGTACTTATTGCAGTGAAAAATCATGTCATCTATTAGACGCAAGGCATCACCAATATACCTGCCTTTTATATACCCCACTTGATCTGAATGAACAATTTCATTTAAAACTCCTTTTATTCGCTTTGCCATTATTTTAGAAAGTATCTTGTAATCTGTATTTAACAATGTAATCGGTCTATAATTTTTAATGTACAATTGATCCTTGCCCTCTTTTTCAATTAAAGTAATTACCCCTTGTTTTTGTGATGTTGCTAGACAACCTTTTTCAAACTCTTCATTAAAAACATCAACCAATAGTCCTCCTAACTGTGGCCAAAACGTGACGTAAAATTCCACAGTGAACCCATCATTTCCAGGTGATTTGTTGAGTTTCATACTTTTTAACGATTCTAAACATTCTTCTTTAGTGATTTTTCCTTCACAAGAATTCTTACTTTCTTCACTTAGTTTGGGGATATCTTTAAGAAAGATATTTTCTCGAAAACTTTCATGCGATGATATATTTTCTGCATACAAATTTTCATAAAAGGCTTTAATTATTTGCTGTATTTCCTTGTTATCTTTAGTTACTTCTCCTTTATCATTACACAGTTCGTGTATAATTGTTTTCTTTTTATTAGACTTGAGTAACTGCTCGAAGTATTCTTGATTTTGTTCACCCTCTTCATACCACCCTGCTCTTGACCTAACTTTCAGCCCCTCCATCGATACGTTGTATAGTTTCTTCAACTGACCCTTTTTATCATCTATGTCTTAATTATTTCATCTTTATTTAACGAGGAATTGAGTTCTTTTTCAAGTGAGTTTATTTCATATTCCAATTGTTCTATACTTAATCTTCTTTTCTTTGATTTTTTCTTTGAAAAGTAATTGCAAAATTTCTCATTTTCATCTTCAAAAAGTCCCAAAAAGAAGATTTAGTATCAAATTCAGCTAACCACTTCTTTTCTATGTTTTTAATTTCCTCACACATTCCCTGTACAAACTCTTTGTCTAAACATAAGCTGTTGTTAAATTTCCAGTATGATTTCCCTGCCCTTCCATAACCTTGAATAAGTTTCAACTCGAAACTGATCCCAGAGTGATCAGGGGCAACTGATGTCAAAATTTCACATGTAAGTATTTTATTTTCCAAACCCGCTGATATAAACCAATATCTAGCCGACTTTGAACTAATGGTGTAATTTGCCTAAAGGTGAATTGTTTTAACGTTGGGTTCCGCTTTCTCCATATATCAATTAAATCGGTTTTCCTTAAGAACATCTCTAATTGGTTTGTAAAATTCGTTCTTAAATTCGAACTAGGCCCCATATAATCTAAGTCTTTATTTATAACCATATTGAAGTCTCCTCCTAAAATTACCGAGTAATTAGAAGAATTCAAATTAAAAAGGCAATTATCCAATTTTTCTAGAAAACTAATTGTTGATGCACTCTTTCTCTTGTTGGGAAATAAACATTTCCTAACAGTAATTTATACCCTAATAAATCTCCTTTAAGAACCACAAAACGTCCATCATTATCTTTCACAACGTGATCAATTTTAAAATTCACTCCTGGAGCTAACAGGACAAGTACTCCCCTACTGTGATTGACCCATGACTAAAAAACATCTGTCCTCCCCAATCCCTCTTCCATTCTTCCTCGATATCTGGGGTGCTGTAAGTTTCCTGTAACATGACTATATCCCCTTTTCTTGTCCTAATCCAATCAAAAATTGTTTTCCTTTTTACTCTTTCCCTTATACCCCTAACATTGAGTGAGATAAAATTTATTCCCGCCATGATATATGACAATTTTGTTTACACAATCAAAACGAAGCATTCCACCACCCATGCATGTCGAATTATACATTGACAGCAATGACATTGATAACGTCCAAGGAACCGTGCAGGCTATAACAAACCCTCTGAATGTTACTATTGCTAAGTCCAAAACATCACGAATAAAGGCGGTATCCCCCACACACACATAACCCATCAACAGCCACGCCCACTCCAAACCATCCCAAACCATCCCACGCTTGCTGCAACACATTGAAAACACAATAGCAGTCTTGAAGTCCCTCCCATTCCCATCCTATCTATTATCCTATACCCATAACTTAAATTTTGTACCCCTTACCATAACACAATTGATCCCAGCTTGCCTATAGAACAATTCTTTAGTCTGCATTTAAACCCAAAGAGACTAAAGATCCTCATCCTATTACGAGAGATTGATCTCAGTCTGTTAGCCCTGTCAAACATGCTATACATAATATGTGATCTAACATAACTATTACATAACCTCCGCCATAACATCACACGTGGCCTGACAAAATCAACGAGTTAAATGTGACATCCTCTAGAAAGCAAACATTTAAATTCAAAATTCCACACTTACACTTCAAATGTAAATTCTTCATTCAAATTAGGGTGTAGCATAGACTGCCTCACTACAATAGTCAAATTATGGATACTTAATAAAATCCAGTCTGCATAACTAAGTTGTTTCCACAATAAACAAATCTAAGGCCAGTCGCGAGCCTCGTGGCGTACATGAATGAGTTAAAAACCTGGCCTACATTCCTTGGTAACAGTTAATAGAATGGAAGCATTATTTCCAAATCTACAAAAATAAGATTGAAATCTCACTACCAGGTAACTATATATACAATTTAATTTTACCGACCAAAGAGAACCAATATCCGTTTACACCAGTTTGAGTATGAAAGACAACCAACCTCAACCATTTCCATGAAGTTACCGTGCTGCTTAGCATCATAACAACTAAAAATGAAAAAAAAAAAAACCAAAACCAAGTTCTAGAGCTTTTGATATAATATACCCAGTTATAAATACGGACAGCCTATACTCTTGTATTACCCTCATTCCAACATCATAGTACCTTGCCCAACCTAACATTTGAAATTTCCTAAACATATTTTCACAATAATGCTTATGCAGCCTCCTTATTTAAAATAGACAGCCCAATAACATATGTAATTCCAGGAGAAGAAAAAAAAAAATCAAATTTATGGATGCTTCCCTTGGCAATAGTTTCATATTCAAAACTCGGCAAAGTTACCATGCCTTCTACCAACACAAAAAAGCACAGTAATTTTGTACCCCCATTGAACAGGTGCCAGGCTAGGCTGGATGCCACGGGGAATGTCGATACCTTAACCTCGTGAATAATTCAAAGCAATTCCACTCCCTACATACATCAGAAAGGAGTGAATTCTTCAAAATCTTTCCGGATAATAAAAAAAAATTTTTTTTTTCATGATTTAGCCTTATAAGCAGTAATTCACCCATATGTCATAAATAGAAAGCCCAACAACAGAAGTTTTTCTATATAATGCAGTCAAATTTATGGATGCTTCCAATAGTCTATCCTCGAAACTCGATAAGATCTATATTGCCTCCGTGAAAGCACAGTTGTAAACTCCTTGGACAGGATTCAGGCTAGGAAAGGCCAAGTGGAACTCATAAACTATAGCCTCATGAATAATTCATAGACGAATCCTCTCCCTAGATACAAGGGAAAGAATTTAAATCAGACTGTCCTTGGCAGTGTCATTTTAAAACTCTTGGATGCATCCCTAAATTTAACCTATAGAAAGAGTACTGTCGTGTTATTATCAAGTGGAATATGAAACATGCACCAAAATACCAAACGAACACATTTCAGGTTTCTTAGCACATATTGCAATGAGTTTATCGTATACTGTTATAAGTTCAAAATAGCTTCCTTTTCCCCACTGACACCTCACTACAAATTAGTATTTTTTCTGAAATAGCCGTGTAGGTATAGAAGGTTAACAAACATACAGTATCTGGTGGAAAAAAAAAAAAAAAAAAAGGGGGGGGGGCCTGCTCAAACAGCTATCGACCGTCCAATATACCATTAGTACTTCTAATGGAACATTAATATTAACAGGCGTAAATAGTCAATTCTGACTGAAACGCCAAAAATACAACCAACAACAACAACATACCTCTCAAATTTAGGCTTGTCAAAATCAACAATTCTTGGTAATATTTTAATCTTTTCTATCACTCAAAACA
Organism: Echinometra lucunter; assembly: GCA_029962745.1. Lineage (NCBI taxonomy): Eukaryota > Metazoa > Echinodermata > Echinoidea > Camarodonta > Echinometridae > Echinometra > Echinometra lucunter. The sequence continues at coordinate 10,864,630 of CM057163.1, forward strand.
TTAGCCTTTAAAATAGGGCTTAAGTCGTTCACTTTATTACTCATGGCACCTTAATCAGTCATCTCATGTATAGTACTTCTAATGGAAGGAAGGTGAATATGGTCAACTGCCCGGTAGTAAGTGACAGAAAATGTTTTAATCGTTAGTTCTGCCAACCAACCACCAGCATAACTGGTCCTTCTAACCCCTGTCCTCGAATATCCTCTTAGCTCCTCCAGGTGTCATCGCCTTAGGCAATATGGAGATGGAGTATTGTATATAAATGATAAACTTCAGCTTCCATATGCCCAGGGTTAAACACCGGTGACGGCTGATGGTAGTTTCCCTGTTGTGCAATGTACTCAGTACTGCTAACTTACTCTAGACCTGCTATACTACATATTTCACTTTAATATCATATATTAGGTTCAAGATGAATGTAAATTATCTGTACCCTACTAGAAAAGAAAAGACTGCAACAGCCCAAAATAAACCCCTGTCCCCGCGCTCCTTTTTTTTTTATTACATAAAACAAAAACCAGATGAAGTTATACACTAATCGTATTCCTCTTGGTTCTATATGTTTGATAGCTTCATGTTATCTCTTTACTCTATTTCTCCTCTTCATCTATGAAATTTTCCCAGCGTTATAAAGAATATGTTAAAGCAATTATATACCTTTCCCTTACACACTTTTCGTCAGGTTTCATTCATCTTTACATATAAATGAGGTGGTAACCTGACAAATTTGTGGCCATATGCAAATGACTTTGTTTCAATGAGAGAAAAAAAAAAAAAAAAAAAAAGAACCATCATGAAACAATGAAATATTCCACTCATCGTAAATATATTAAAACAGTGACTCTCTCCACCTTTTGCTCCAGGTAGTATTCATTACTGAAATTAAATGAAGTGATAGACTGACCAATTTATGATCTAATGCACTTACAATATTTTTCTTTACCAGCAACAAAACAAAAGTCAGCTTAAAGTCGGCTGGACGTAACAACATCTGGACAGGAGACTACGCTGCGGTGCACGCAGCCATCCCGCGAACCCGCGCAAGTTCCCCACCCGCTCGAGTGCATCAACGGGAGCATTCCGCGCGAACTAACCCAGCCATGCCGCCACACGCAGACGTAGTCTCCTGTCACGCCCGGCCGACTTTAAAACAAGGATTTCCGAGAGAAATAAAAACAACAATTTTTCAATCCGTATACCCTACTGGAAATGAGGTGGTATAGCCTGACAAGTTTGTGGCCCTATATGCACTTACAATGATTTTGTTTTAATGGAAAAAAAAAAAAAAACAACAGCATGAAACAATGAAATATTCCCAACATCGTAAATATGTTAAAACAGTGACCTCTCTCCACCTTTTGCTGCAGGTAGTATTCATTACTGAAATTAAATGAAGTAGTATCGCGACAAGTTTGTGATCTAATGCACTTACAATAATTTTTTTTTTTTTAAACCGCATCAAAACAGAAAGTCAGCTTAAAACAAGGCCTTTCCGAGATAGAAAAAACAACAGTTTTTTTCAAATGTTAAATGTTGATGTCCACTACTGCCTCTGGTTTAAGTAGACAGATTTTACTCAATCCCTTAATCAACAAGTAACGATAGACATGGATATTTATTTTATTATAGTTTGAAATAAATCCCTGATGGCAATAATCACAAGTTACAGTATTGTATTTGAGTAGAACTTGCATAGCTTCTTCTCTGAACTTAGTATTGTCAATACAGCAGCAGTTTTAAAATAATTATATATCCTTCTCATTTTCCATCCGCTGAATCCGTTGAATTGTTATAACCCACATGCTATTATGAATATTGTATTCAATGTAAAATAATCGAACTTGGCTTATCTTCTTTCCAAATTAGTTTATCACAATTAGGCTAAGCAATAAACAACAATGTTTCCTTGTTCAGCTGGTTAACGAAAAATTTTGACTTCTAAGTATTAAGGCCGCTTCAAAACAGGACAAGCATAATCATCTGCTGTTTTCCAATCTGCTTCCTTCTCAATGCATCAAATTAATTCATATTCAATCAGCACTTTCCCATAAGAATTTATCACGCTCAAAGATCCAAAGCTTTTATTTCCAGGTCACGCGATATTTATGAAAACACTTGATATTCATGAAAAAGAAGAAAAAAGGCATTTTCCCACAGATTCTCGAATGCTCCTTTCAAGGTTGCTCACTACCTCCACCATGCTGCTTCTCCAGAAATCCCTCATTCCCGTCCTGACTCTGAAAATGTTGACGTTTATCCGAGCTCTAAATGAAATCTTAAGATTGCTCCATGAAACCACTAGGCTATTCCTCCTTGAAACTGCTCCTCTAGAAATCCCTAATTTCCCCATCCTGCCTCAAATATTTAACATTTATCCGAGCGCTGATAAAATCTGAAGGTTGTTCCCTGTATCCACTATCGGCTGCTCCTCCTTGAGGGTGCCCCTTCAGTTCTCCCTCCTGACTCAAATGTTAAAGGTTTAACCAATCGCCAATAACAGCTGAAGGAATTAATCGATTTCTCTTGTCATGTCCAATAGTTTCCATTCCCCAAAATTATCCAGGGCGTAAGAAACTTAATGCTGAAACAAGTGCAGACAACTGGACAGCGTTTTATATGCGTGACTGAATTACACAATCGCTATTAACAGCAGAAATAGATTTCTGTTTACAAAAATCATGTCTGATAGTTTCCCTTTTCCAAAATTATCAAGGGCGCAATAACTTAAAGCTAAAACAAGTATACATCCGGACAGCGTTCTCTCTGCGTGTCTGAATTACACAATCACTTGAACTTAAACCTCATTCTGGTCTTTTTAAGAGTCTTTAACTCACCGCATTTCCACAAGAATTTTATTATTCAGCTTGGTTTACCTCCATGCCTCCATGTTTCTCCATGCCTTTCAAATTCTCCACGAATCCTCTCTGTTTCTCTACAGGCAGCAACACTCGGTCGACAAATAGCTTCGTCGGCTCTGACCTTGAGAAGTATGCAAGCTTGCCAGCATTCCTTGCAGCTATCAAGGCGGGCATCTGGGCTTGGCGCGCCATTCTCATGCGTAGCGGAATGTCCTCCTTAATGAAGATTTTGGTACCTTTCAGATTTTTCGCGCTCGCCATGACCTTCTCTCGGTCTCCGTACTTTACGAAGCGAGCTTTGATAGGGCGTGGCTTCGACTTGGAGGCTATTCTGTGAACGCGCTGATATTCTATGTCTGCTACCTCCTGCTCCGGTAGTTTCAAATTGTTAATGTATAGTTCCTTCAGGACCTCTTTGACATCTTCATTTTCCTTCTCTGGTATCCCTATGTAGACTAAATTCTCCCTCGCTACATACAATGACATTCTGTCTATTTCTTGCTTCAAGGCAGCGTCTTTCTCCTCCACTTTCCCCTCCAGAATCTTCACTTTTTGTTTCAGCTCCTCAGTCAATTCTCCTTGAAGAGTCACAGATGCTTTTATTTCGGTGAACAGTGTTTCAAGGTGTTTCCCTTGCGCTTTCAAATTAATGTCCAAAACCGAAAATCGTTCGTCAATTTTTTCCATTTGTTCCTCCATCAGGGCGCGAAACACTGGTACAAAGTCTGCCTGAGGGCTCGGCGGCGTTGCACCGGCTTCGGCCCGCGCTCTTTTCGATGCGACCTTTCCGCTGTTCCGTTGACTGCTTGCCATCCTTCAATAACCTGTATTTCTATGGGGAAATGGGAGCGGACTTCAGAACACGTGTTCACTCAGCAAGCATCAGATACACACATTATATTGTATTATAGTCTAATCTGTCCCCCCCCCCCCCCACACACACACACTCACACACACAAACAATATGGCAGAAATGATGATCTTTATTACTTTAATGTGATATTTAGGAAATTTGCGGGAACTGATGCTTCAGTCTTGCTATTTTTTGAACCATCTTGTTTTATAAATAATTATGAGAGCGAGCGAAGAGAGTGAGCCAAAATAACCACTTCTTGCAATGAAAGAAGTATTATTTTGACATCAAAGTTCTGTAAGATGATATCTGATCACCTCGTCCAGTTGTTTGCTGTCCAAAACCAATTTTGTTTCTAAATATTACAAAATATAATGAGAGATACATGCAAGGAAAAACACACATTTTGCCACGATAGAAGTGATTATCGTCTCAAAAATTCACATTGTGCCTATAACATATTTGGCCATTTCTTTGCTGAATTCATTTGCTTCCCGAAACGATCGTGAAAAATATACACTCTTTCATGATGGTAGAATGCTATTTCGTCATCAAAACATATAAGCCTATATCTTCCAAATATGACTATTTGGGCACTTCGCTTGCCGTCCGAAACCATTCTGTTTCTACAAGCAAGCAAAGCGAGCGACCGACAGAAATATTTGAAAGACGTCTATTCGTCACCTAAATACTGTAGATTATTTTTCATAACATACAAGTACCTGCAGAATACGAAGAAAGTCGGACACCCCGCTGCCCAAATATTACGATATTCTGTCGTCTATAACTGTGGAAGTATAGATATTGTATATCTTCTAGAGAAAAATGCAGGCCTCCGTTTTATTTCTATATGCTCTTTTTTTTTTAAACACACATGCACACATCGGTATCAATATGCCCAGCGCTTCATTTATTTGATGTACGGTAAAAGAGCAACGTAGAAAAAAATGCCTTGCTCAAGGGCATAAGTGCCGTGCTGGGGATCGAACCCCTGACCTTCGCGGCTCCAGTCTAGCGCCTTAAACCACTGGATCACGGGACCTGGGGAGTGTTTCATCAACATTTGTTGTCTGACAAGTTGTCAGATCTGACATCTTTCCTTGATTTTGATTGGCTGAGAATCATCGTTACTATTGCAACTGTCGGATAAAACAGACTTTGTCGGATAAAACATCCGACAAGTCCTTTCATGAAACGCTCCCCTGGTCTCAGTTAAGAAAATTTCTCAAAATAATCGATGTCGATAACCCAGTTTTATGGAATAACAGTTATGATCGAATATAATTTCAATTATCAAAATAAAACATTAAACTTGAGTAAATTACTGTTAAACAAGTTGCAGATAAAGGAAGATGGAAAGATCCAGAGAGAATTTTCAGCGCTTTACATCAAGATATTTATTAAGTTATGTAATTTTGCGTTACATAAGTTTAAAAAAAAAACCCTATCCAAAAACTTGTTTTAAAAATGGAATAACAAGCAATTTAGATCAGAGACTATGAATTTTAATTTGAGATTTGAAAGGGTTATTCAAGTGATATACAAAGGCTAAACGTTATACTTAGAAAAGAAAACAAAGAGTATATCCCTTTTTTTATTCATTGGTAAACTTATTCGGAATTTAGATTAGGTTTGATTTTGATTTGATTTTTTTTTTTAATTTACCAACTACAAGTACAACACATTGTATTCAGACAATGGCATTAACATACAGGAAAAAGAAAAAGGCATTGGTAGGTAAAAGGGATCAGATAATAGTACATGTGCTAGTCGAGCTTGACCCCTAGCAAAAAAAAAAAAAAAAAAAAAAAAAGGATCATCACAATCGAATTCATTCAAATGGCACATAACTAGAAAAAAATAAATGAATAAATAAAAAAATAAAGAAATGATGACTGTAACGTATGTCATAATGTAAAGTACAATGATGCCCATGCTATTTAACTGTGACATCTTAAAACTCTTGTGGATAATGGTAGAAAACATCATATCATTAGTTTTTAGTACAAATATTTATGTTGATAAAAAGACATTGATATTAGGATGGAATATCAAGGACCAAAATGCTGGTTGATAAATTTGATTTTGAAATTTATCTACATGAATTTTACAGCATGTGTTTGAAGAAAGGATACTACACCTAACACTGTTAATGTAAATGTCGATCTTATCAACTTAAAACTGAAACTGAGATATTATTTTAAGTTCGAAGAAATCGATGAATTACTGAAGCTGTTATTAAGTGATTTGTTGTTTGTATTTTTGTAAATAGACACACATACCTACATACACACCCGTACCCCCCCCCACGTATACACACAATTCCTCGAAAGAGGAGAGAGAGAGAGAGAGAGAGAGAGAGAGAGAGAGAGAGAGAGAGAGTAGAAGAAAATTAAAAATGCAAGCGAGCGCTTCCATATTCCCCCTTTCAAATTATAAATTTATTTATTTATTTGTTTTTACCACTTTCCTTACCACTTAGGTCATGAAAAAACACGTACCTGTCTTAATTTCTTAAATGCAGCAATAAATATGCAACATCTTAACTGATAGCTAGTCTATTCCACTTCTCGTTACTATTGAATCATTTATTCCACCGGCGTAAATCTGTTTGGACGAGTGGGGGGGGGGGGGGAAATGATCGACCTTTTTGCCTAAATTTCTTGCGTGAACTCACAATTAAGTATACTGACATACACACACCCTTACTCACCCGAGCAGACCCCCACACACATATAATTCTTTTATTTTGCAAGCGAGCGAAGCGAGCGAGCCAAAAATAACCACCTTTTTTGTTTTTAAGAGCATTTCAAATGAAAAATCCACTATCAGACCGTCGTTTATGACATTTTAATGAAAAATTTCACCAACTAATTAATTACAATTTCGTTTTTCCTTAAAATGAGGGGGGGGGGGAGATATATCCCCCATCCCCCGGGATTTACGCCAATGATTTACTCCTTCATGAACGGAGTTTGCCTAGTGTTAAAGCTAAATAACAAGAATAAGTGTGTATTTTAACAGTTCATATTTTAGGCAGGGGCGTCGCTGGAGGGGGGGGGGGGGGGGTGGGGGTGTGACACCCCATTAAAAATTCTTGTCGGCAAATTCGCGATCGCTGTCGGCAAAAAGAGAGAGAGAGAGAGAGAGAGAGAGAGAAAGGAGATGGAAGAGGAAGGAGGGAAAAAGAAAAAAAAAAAGAGGAGTAAGGTTCCCAAATAGAGTCATATTTGGCTTAATTATTTGCCTGTGCATTTTGATGACAAAATAACACTGGTAACACGAAAGAGAGCATATTTTTCCTCGCTTGCTGCGCTCGCTCATATTATATTTTGATTCAGGATGTTTTTGAAAAGCAAACACATTTGGCAAGTGAGATAAACAAATATACATGTTTAATTTAGATATCTTGGGGCCCTTCATGTATTTTGATGGAGAATTATCACTTCTATACCATAAAAAAGAGTGTATATATATTTTTCCTCACTCGCTGCGCTCGCTCATATAATATTAGGATACAGGATGGTCTTTGAAAGCAAATAGGTTAGGTAGGAGAGGTGACCAAATATATCAAAATAGGTATCTTAAAGGCCCATCATGTATTTTGATGAAGAACTTTCACTTCTACAATTTTTCCTCGCTCGATTTGCTTGCTCGCTCGTACAATATTCAGATACAAGATGGACCAAAAATATAATTTCGAAATATTTGAGCCCATCATGTAGTCTGATGAAGAACTATCACTTCTACGAAAGAGAGTGTATATTTTTCCTCGCTCGCTGCGCTCGCTCGTATTATATTTAGCTACAAAATGTTTTCAGAAAGCTAATTAACACATTCGACAAATTAGGTGAACAATATTTAGAAGGAAATTATGATAGAGGCACACAATCGAACATGCCTCGTGGGCTCTATACGGTTGAATTTGTCGACGTGGTCGTCGGCAATCGGAGGCATTGTTTGTCGGCAATCTGGCCTCTACACCCGGCCCCCCCCCCATTAAAAAAAGTCTAGCAATTAACGCCCCTGATTGCTGACGGATTCGAATTCATTCCTATAACAATCCAGGAGAGAGAGAGAGAGAGAGAGAGGGGGGAATGACAGATTATGGGGGCTGTTAAAATTTGTTATTCTGTCTAATATTGACTCGTACGCGTTGGTAACAACAGGGGGGGGGGGGCGTGCCCCGACTATCATGGTTTAGCTTCCTATTTTTAGACTGCGAATCATGCTTTTTACATTGATCATTAGTCTAGGAATGTTGTTTATCACTTATGAAAAAGAGAAATTGGTGCTGGGATAAGCAAGAAGTCAATTTTTTAGGATGTGTGATTGATTATTTCTATAAAAATAAGGACCGCGCCCTTCATGTAAGGGAAACTGTTGGAAACTTCAACTACCAACTTAGATATATCATAAGGTTGCATAGCGATGAAGGTAGGGACTAATTTCATTCAACGCGTGCACTATCAAGCATACTACAGCATGCCATAAGTCAGTCAGAGTTGAGTACGGAGAATTGTTGTGACAGTGAACCCATGCTTTAAGGCCTTCTAAGTACGCGAAGTGTGAGTGAAATGTTTATATTTTGCTATTGAATATAAGGGAATTAGTTTTAACGAAAAAATAGATTGATAGCGATATGTTTGATAGGTTGATTTGTAGTTTCTTTTCAGCCGACTGTGTTGTTGATAAAACTACCATTTTCTTAACGTGTGGGACTGTAGTGAAAAATATGTAGTTTCAAAGCGCTGTTCTGAATTTCCTGAAATAACATTGAGTAATATGATTCCAACATTATGTTGTCCAAGTTTTGCGAGAATTTGAAGGGCAGGAGTAAAGGGAGTGGCAAACCCGGAGAATAGGGGACCTGGACGCGCGCACATATTCATTTGTGTGCAAACAAATGCGGCGGAGTCGGCAGCGAGGGGGACGTTCTGCACACGATTCATGGATGAAACATTTGTGAGTTTGAGAACATTTCTGGCCAAAATCAAAATGATTTTCACCACATAATCACACATTTGAAAGCCGAGAGGACAATGTAATATATTAGAACATAATTACCTGATTAAAACATTTTAAAGTCATTTTGAACTTGATTATGGACTTGTCACATACCCTGACTTTCGGCTGTCTCTGCCGATCTCTGCACAGTACGAATGGCATGCGCGCGCGTTCCGGTCCCCTATTCTCCGGGTTTACCAAGGGAGTTGGGGACTGTAAGTTTTCAATTGTCATGCAGTCACCCAGGCTTGGCTGCCCCCTTCTTTTGTTGTCATTCATGGCCTCTGCCTCGATTTCAACTTGGACCATGGTACATGTATGTTAATGTTTAATTTCATTTTCAGAGTCGCAGGGAGATAATGTAGATCATTGACTGATGAAATTTTGAAAATTATCCTTTAGTTCAGTTTGGCAAGACTCCTTTTAGGACAGCCAACCCCTCAAAATAATATGGCAAACCCAGAGATAATAAATAATATCTGAATATTATGGGACCAGACATGCATGCATGCCATTAATAATAAAAATGCGGTGCAGAGATAGCCAAAACCTGAGGTATGGGGATGGGACAAGGCCATGGTTGAGTTAAAAATGACCTTCAAATATGTTTTAGTATTTTAATCATGTTCTGACATACATATCTCATTGCCCTCTCGGCTCTCAGATTCCTGGTTATTTAATGAAGATAGATTTTGGCCAGAAATATCAAAATCACAACTGTTTCACTGCTGAATCTTGTGCACATTGTCTCTCTGCTGCTGCTGCCGCTGGGCTACATTTGCTTCCACACAGCATGCGTGTCTGGGCTGCATTTCACGAAACCGTCATAATTCTAACTTCTTGGACATCCCATTGAAACACGTGTTGTAGAATTAACACGTGTTCCAATTGGATGTCCATGAACTTAGACTTGTGACGGTTTTGTGAAATGCAGCCCAGGTCCCCAGTTCTCTGGGTTTGCCAAAAATATATGGGCAGATGAAGGGGTAAAAAAATGGGAAGTTAACTTGAAATATTTGATATTTAATTACGGCAAAATTTCAGTACACAAATGAGGGTTAAATTCAGTAGTTTCCATGGCAACGAGCCCTTAATATTTGGATTATAAGCTTTCTATTGATGTTTGAAATTGCCACTGTACATGTACATCACTGGATTTGCCATGAATTGCAGATTCATTTTATTTGAAAATTTTGGAAATATTTTGTTCTTGGAAAAAGCGACTCCATGTGTAAGGTTTTCCATCTGGCATTTGCCAATGTGCTTTAAGAATGACAGGATAGAGTATGTAAAAGCATATTTGGCTGTTTGTTGCAAAATAGTCAGTTAGACAATTTACAAACCTAGAAAAGTTCTTTCCGTTAAAGTTTTTTCATTGATTTAGGTTCCTATGTAGTTTATGAACATTTTCAGCTTGGTTGCCCAAACAGCAACCTCGAACAATTTGTATAATTTGCATAAATCTGTATGGATACAGGATATGCCACCCAAGATAATTTACATGTACACAGAATATGTAAATTGAACTACGTACTAATTGTGTATGTGCGGTGATACGGAACTTCAATAGCGTTGTCAATCTTGTGAATTCAACCTTTGATGAAATGAAATAGTGTAGAATAGAGTTTAAACATATTCTTGCAATTGCAGGTCGGGTTTAGTACTGAAAATCAAGGAAATGTCAACTTCGTTATCTAAATGGTTGAAAACTTGGTCTTACAAGACTTAGATTCATTAAGAATGGTACTAACAGCGGTATATTCTTCGTTTAGGCCCATCTTTTAAAAAAAGTTTACTGCAGCCACATTCTAGTCGAAATTCAGTAGTGTTCACCCACAGAATCACATATCCGTGGTTGAAAATATTTGGGCTGTAGCATTTTAACAAAATACAAAGTCTTATGATTAATCATGTACATCATTATGCACTCTATGAATTGCAACAATCGTATCATAATTTAAAAAAAAAAACAGACATCTTTTTGAAATGTACAATTGAATTGGAAACATACTTGTGGTGTTAGGGTGTTCAAATAACGTTGATTTAATCCATAGGGCTAACATTACACAAAGAGGTACCCCCAAAGGAACTACGTGTAAAACAATACAAGGAGGCTGCCAACCTGCTTGTGCACATTAATACCGATTCATTATAGGAGCAGGGGTGTTTCACAAAGAGTTAAGTTTGACTTATAATCAAACTTAAATTCCTAGTTGCGTGCTGTATATTACGCATCATCTCATTGGTCAGATCATGCTCAGGGGACGCGCACTAGTGGGAAGTCTATCAATGAGATTACGCGTTAAATACTGGATACGCACTGGCGCTTAAGCATGACTCTATTAAAGTCAAACTTAACTCTTTGTGAAACACCACCCAGGCCTATTCTTATTCTAGCTGCAAAAAAAGTACACTCACAGTTGTTTACAGATATTAAGTTGATATCAACATGATTCGTAGTACAAAAACTTGATTTCTAATTGTAAAAATAACACTGAAATGATTTCCATGTCCCACAAACCCCTAATTGGATGTGCATCCATATCTGATTGTGTGTATTACGTAGGGCTGTAAATTTAGCACCATGTTTGGGTTCGGTTCGGTAGAGTTCGGCACCTTTATTTCCGAATTTTGGTTCGGTTTGGTTCGGCAATACAGTATAAAAAAAAATGAAATGGTGAGCATCGATAACAAATGACCACCAAAACCCTCTCTATCTTTACTGCATTTGGAAGTCACTGTTTCTTATAAATATATTTTGTATGACAAAAAATAGTTACTGCATTTATTGCATGATTCTTTGTTATTTATTTTATTTTCTGAATGAACGGGAAAGATAATTTTCATATACTGATTAATAGAAAACGAGAAATTAAAAAAAAAAATTGAAATAAAGGAAAGGAACGAAAATATTAAAAGAAATTATCAATAAAGCAGTGCTTTTCTATTCTTCATTTTTTTTGAATATTTATTTAGTATTATGATCAATCATGGTTGTTAATCGATCACAACCTTTTTATGATCGATAATAATCGTGAGTATCTTTGGGCATATTTTTAAGCTTTTAACATGATTTTGGGGGAACTAATATTCATGGTGCCAAATATTATGAAATTTATCAGAATCAAAGGAAAAATGAGACACAAGCTGTATTAAGTGTTTTTCTATCTTTTTTTTAAAGAGAAACTTGTAGATGATGAATTAAAAAAAATCCCACCAATAAATGTATGTATTAATTTTTAAAAAATAAAGCAAAGGTGTATCTCCCATTTAGCATAATTAATTCAGGACAAGGTCTTCACCGAGGGCTGATCCTGTATTATAAACTGCCGAACTTCCGAACTTGGCCTTCGAGTTCAGTTCGGTTCGGTCCTGTTCGGAAGTGCCATGTTCGGCAAATTTCCGTTCGGTTCGGTGGTTCGGTAACAGCCCTAGTATTAAGGTTGTTTCGTTTCATCAAAGGTTGAATTCACAAGATTGACAACGCTATTAAAGTTCTGTATCACCGCACGTACACAATTGCCACGTAATTCAGTTTGAACGTTCTGTGTAAGTTGTCTTGGCGCTGTGAAACCTATACGCATACAGATTTATGCAAATTATGCAAATTGCTCAAGGTTGCTGTTTGGGCAACCAAGCTGAAAATGTTCATAAACTATATAGGAACCTAAATCAATGAAAAAACTTCAACGGAAAGAACTTTTCTAGGTTACACTGTTAGCTAAACAGGACTGTCAAACCGACTAAAAGGAAGTCTTTCCTCCAGTTTTATTTTCAAGTTCAATATTGTATGTATTAGACCCTACCTGATTTTTTTCAGTTTTCCCCTGACTCTGTAAGGCAGGTTGAGTAGAAGGTCTAGATTCTAACTGTTAACTTGTTAATACTAACAGAACTTTAGATCTAATTACACCTTAATGTTTGGAAGGTATGAATCACATGTAACGTGAGATCTACAAGAGAGTGAAAAATTGTTGTACACTCTATAAATTTATTCATGAAAACTCACAATTTAACACCATCTAATGTTAGTTATCAAAACTCTTTACTTACATGTAGATGTAAATCAAGAACCATGCAATCAAAGGATATGTTATCAAGGCTAAGAATGGCTGTTACAAATACTCCTTCTACCCTCAGCCTTGGAATGGAGCAGACTCCTTCCAACTTCACAGAATGTCCAGATATTGCTACATTTAACAAATGATAAACAAAAAACTTTCAACAAATATGCTATCGCAACTGCATAATGCTCTACACATCGATGGCCAACAGAGGTATTTCTGTGCAGAAAAATGGAGACATGACAAAGTGAATAGTTATAGCTCATTTTTATCAACATTTTCCCCCCATGATCTTTTCTCCTGCAGGCCGTCACCATGATGGAAGAAGTGAAGCCGTACCCGGTCCAGCCAACCGGGGAAGCCCTTGGCTACTTTGACCCCCACTCAGCTCCTGCTGCAGACAGCACCAGTGAGCCCAAGTCCGAGAACTCTAAGAATGACCCTGACCAGATGGACATTGTGAAGGCCACACAATATGGTGTGTAGCATGTCATGAAAATCTCAGGGTGGTATTCTGAAAACATTTTTTTTGGAACTCCTGTAATACATAGATGTCACATTTATAGCACTAATGATAGACTCTCAAGTTTGATATTACAATACACCATCGTATGCTTGAGAAGTATGTAAACATTGATGAGACACCATATTTTTACTGAAGTCATTATTGGCATATATTTACACATACCTACAGTATGCAATTTAACCCATTCGTGACAGAGGTCCACATTTTGTGGTTTGGCCTAATATCTTTTGATGCAAAGCCCTAAAAATCATACCTAATACATGAGCAGAAAGAGCAAAAAATTCTACACAAACTGTGCCCATTTTGGTTGCGTCAATATTCGTTGTTTGATGCTGATTTCTTTTAAAGGAAAATAAGCATTAAAATCCTTAAATTCGCAATGTGATAGAAGGTTTAAAATCACCGTTTTGCCCTCCAAATTGGCAACTTTTTGACTTCTCATAATTTCTGTCAATTTATATTCATTTCAGTTACATGACGTTTTATAAGAAAAATGTAGCAATAAAATAAGAATGTTGGTGTTGCCAATTTGAAGAATAAAAGCTGATCAAATTAGGCTTAAAATAATTCCTGTCACGAAAGGGTTAAACGAGAAATGTTATTCTAAATGTGGTATGTCAAAGAAGTTGCCCCAACCCAATGGAATTACCCACAGGTTTAAGTCTACATGTGAGGCTTTTCCTATGCAGGACTGATATTGTTCCAGTGTCCATTTAGGGGAACCTTCCAAATTTTCTGACACATCTTGTCACCCTTGTGTTTACCTTGGCCATTGATCAGCAAGTGTTCTCTACTGCATCCTGTCTGCCTTGTGCTTTTGATTTTGCTTGGTTCCATATTGTATTTCTGTTTGTTTCATTCTAGGTGTGATTGACCGAGTGCGTAAGCTGGTTGAAGAGGGATATGATGTCAATCAACCTGATGCTGAAAACGTAACACTGTTACACTGGGCTGCTATAAACAACAGGGCAGATATAGTCAGGTAAATCAGTGCTTCTGGGTCCTGTAAAATTTGTTATCAGTAACAAGTTGCAGTAACTGTTATAAGCTACTGAAATCCTTGCATCTGATTGGCTGAGAGCAGATTTGTCATAGAAATGTTGCATTTGTTACTAATAACAAGTTGTATGAAGCAGGGCTCTGGTCATTAACACTATAATTGATGAGGTAGCTTTGAACCAATTCATGACAGGAATTATCTAAAGTCTTATTTGACCAGCTTTTCCTTCTATTTCTGCATTTGATCAGCATTTTCTTTTTTGCTTCATTTTCCTTATAAATAAAAAGTCATGTCTCTGAAAGAAACATAAATTGACAAAAAATATGTTCTTAAGTTAAAAACTCACATATACCAGTTTACATGGAAATACATTGATTTTGAAATCTCTTATTGCATTGTCAATTTAAATATTTTTTTTGCTTGTTTTATTCTATTTTGTATAAATTTCAGGGCTCTGAATGAAAAGTTTTTGGGTCAAACCACAAAAATTTAACACAGGGCTCAATACATTCAGAACCTTGAATTTCAGTTCTGAATCTCTAGCAAAAAAGAAAATAAACAAAATGAAAAAAAATTATGGTGGAGCCCTATTCATAACATGAAGTGTCATTTATTTCACCAATTCCAAGCTCTCTTGTTCGAGGACACGCACATTGTTGAATCTATATAAAAATTATACCTACATGTATCTACAGTGACCTCTTTATCGTTTCTCTCAGTTGCCTTGTAATACCGGTAGTCTTCATAGAGTGCATATATAATAACTTTTTGCAAGAAAAATATTTATTCGGTTCAAAGTCCAGATATTACACCTGTATTCCTTGACAAAAAAAAATTACTGCAGCTTTTCAAATGATATGTTGTTTGTTTTGTTTGAATGGCATCCAGATATCTCGTTTCTAAGGAAGCCATCATCGACAAGCTGGGTGGGGACCTGAACTCCACCCCCCTCCACTGGGCAGTGCGTCAGGGCCACCTTCCTATGGTGGTGCTCTTGATGCAGTACGGGGCAGACCCCTCTCTCAGAGACGGGGAGGGATGCAGCGGCATACACCTGGCTTGCCAATTTGCTCACACGCCGATCGTAGCCTATCTCATTGCGAAGGGCCAGGTGAGTACATTCTGGGTTTCTGGGATGTTGTTATGTCAAATGGTTTGATCACTTTAGGGATGGAAAAACGTGTTGTATTCAAGATTCTTATCATGTGTTTTAAAAACACTGAATGATCTTGCTCCATCTTATGTATCAGATCTAATTCATAAGCACATCGCAGTATGTACACTTTGATCATCATAACAACACCTCCTTGCAGTAGTACACCCTGTAATAGCATACGTATGGAAACTGATCATTTGTAGTTTCAGTTCCAGCTCTTTGGAATTGTCTGCCCTTAACAATCAGGAATACATCATCCCTGTATGATTCTAAGAGAGCCTTCAATTACATGTAGACATACCTTTTCTTACAGCAGTGTACGTATAGTAGAGAAAACAAGTTAAAATAGTTTGGAAACTAGGAGGTATACATGTACCTTAGCCTTATCAGAGTTGTAGCACGTATAACTCTCTCTCTCTCTTTGAAATTTTGATTTGTTTATTTATTTTGTTTGAAATAAATATTCAGTTATGTACATGTATATTCTTTTTTGCAGGATCCTAATATGATTGATGGTAATGGTATGACTCCACTAATGTGGGCTGCCTACAAAGCATTCTCGTAAGTATATTTATTTATTTTTTTTCAAAATCAAATTTAGTGAGAAATCATTTAGAAGAAAATAAGACGAGGGTATAAATGTAAGAGGAAAATACAAATGTCAAACTTGGTATTCACTGAAATTATCCGTACACTCTAAAGGGTTTGGATATTCAAATCCATAACTGAATTGTCTTTGAATACAAATAAAACATGTAATTATCTTCACTAACTTTTGAAGCAAGTGGTACAGAAATAAATCAGTTTCTTAGCATCTGTAATTTGATTATCAATAGCAAAAGATTATTCATTCTGTTGTAAATGTTGAAAATTTCTGTTGGAGAATTAATGCATGAGGGAATCTATTTATGTTATTGGCTAAAAATTGCAGGGCTACTCTGCACCAATATGTTGCATGTACTGAACAGTAATCCATGGTTAATCTTTTATGTACTTGAATGAGAAACTTTTAATCTTATGCAAAGTTGTAAAGAGGTGTTTGCCTAAAGCTTCCACACTCTGCATACCCACTGTAGGGAACTGCTATTTAAACATAGATTAACATTTCGTTTGCTTAGAGGCAGATGAGCCTTCCTTAATGCGTATTTGTTTCAATAAAGAAAGATTTGTACCAATGTCATGTGCTAAATTTTGCTATATCCATTATCACATATAAATTTTTTTGCTTATTATTACATCACAGTTCGTGTACAAAAGAAAGAGAGAGAGAGAGAGAGGGAGAGAGACGGGGGGGGGGGGGGGGGGGGGGGGTAAGAAAACATGTCATACAACTTTAGGGCTTTTTTTGATTGAAAGGTTGTGTATTACCCAGGAAATTCTTGTTACAAAATTTACACAAGATGGATGCTAAGCTTGTAAATTATGGGCTTTGTGAATTACAGGTTGGGAGAAATCTACACCAGAGTAATTTTATGTCCAGAATTTGTAAACAAGGAGGAATTTGTAATTTACAATGGGCTGTGTAACATCATTTGACCTATTTTCTGCTGTGCTTATATGTGCATGTGAAAATTTCTTAGGAAAAATATGTCTCCTACTGCTTGTTTGACAAAGTCATGTATAATTCTTTGTTGTGAAAGCTTCCACTTACATGGATAGCTAGTAAAAGTATTGTTTTCTAATTGATTTTATTTTGTTTATGCCATTTGTGTAATTTTATTTTTTTCCCCTCATTTCTCGCTCTAGCATGGACCCAACCCGTCTGCTTCTGACCATGGGAGCCAACCCCAACATTCAGGACAAGAAGTTTGGAAATGGTGCCATCCATTGGGCTGCAGTGCAAGGCAACATGGCTGCTGTCAACTGCCTGGTCAAGTTCGGAGCGGATACCTACATGGAAAATAACAGTGTAAGTGCAAGTATGCGTACAGTTAAAGACATTGGTTAACATTGTTATGATTTAAAAAAATCTTGTTTTGTTACTTGAAAATGGGATAAACATAAGGGTTATAGTGTAAAAATACCAGTCTAAAAGTTTCAAAGTATAATATCCACAGGAAGTATTTTTAAATATCAAAAATGTGAACCAATGTTTGCAAAATATACGAGGGTCGGTTGCACAGAATAGACATAAGGAGTGCGCATGTGCGTATGACTCACCTTACTGTACTGTGTGTATTGGCTTATCACACGGCGGGAGGCACATAACGGCATTTTCAAATTCAAGCAAAGTGGTCCTGTTAGTGATTGTCTCGTGAGACGAAGGATAATAAAATTGCCCTTTGCGTCTAACGTACACTTTTTCATTCCAAATTAGGGTTGGTTTCAGGGTTTTATAGTACAAATGCAAGTACTCGTACACATGTTTCATCTAAGTTTGAGAATTTTTTAAATCAGCTACTCACAAAGTTAGCCAATGCCTTTAAACATACTTTATTGAACACCTGTATAGAAATAACAGTGTAAGTGCAAGTATTCGTACAGTTATGAACACCTGTATAGAAAGACCACATGACTATCCCACAATTTTTGTTTCCCTGTAACAGTATTTGTCTCTCAGACTTCTATTATAAAATGAACCTGTATTTCAAGCACTCCTGTATAAAAAGACTGTTTTTCTTATTTTCATGGGTGCTCTTTACATGTATACTCAGGTTTGACTACTCTTTTTCTTGTAGCATCAGACATGTATGGACCTGGCAAAGCTAAGGCGGAACGGCTACCTGATTATGAGGATAAAAGAATTCAGAGGGGAAATGGAGGTTGATAATTCAACAATCATTAAGAGGCTCAAATCAAATAAGGTAGGTGCATTTTTATGAGTGAGAGAGGAGCAAGAAAGCTATGGGGATGGTGAGATAGAGGCTTAGAGGCAAAAAAAAAAAAAGGGGGACAGGGACATCCATAGACATAGTGACAGAGAGAGAGTTAGAGAGAGAGGGACAGAAACTCAAACAACTGACAGACAAATAGATCCTCATTACACATATGGAAAAGAAGAGGGGCGGAGGCCCTTATTCATGGAAAAAATATGTGAGGGCTCAGGGTGATTTCGCCCCTGAAATGCCCAAAAAGAGCCTTGGAAAACTATAAAAGAGCCCCTGAAATTCTCATAGGGTCCAATGTAAACTGTAATACAATGTAGAAAAGTTGGGCGGATGGGCTCAAATAGTAGCCCTGGAAAAAAAATGATTGATCTTTTCCCTGCCCTCATTATATGCCAAAGTAGTAAACTCTACTAGGCACTGATATGAAAACCACACATCTGTAATGCTAAGTTGCACCAGTGACTGTTATGAAGATGATAATGAAAACCAATCGTGGCGAATCAGGAAAAGCTATTAATGAGACCGGGGGGGGGGGGGGGGGGGGGGGAGTGTTTCACAATGTTGTGCGTAAAGTCACCAATGACTTACAAACGACTCAACTATACACAGCCGAATGGAATGCCCAAAGTTTTTCCTCTTGTTTTAACAAAGTGTAACTGTATTCCCCATAATCTCACTTAAATTGTTGGCAAAAATTATACTTCACATGAAAAATGTTTTGTTAACAATAATAATGTTAATTTACGTAGATACTTCAACTTTAGCCTATGCGATTGAATATGATTGAGAATTCCATTTTACTTTCCATATTAAAGTCATTCTTGTCCAGTTGGTACTGAATTTGCTCATTCCCATAGGTTTGATACAGGGTTCACCCGATTCAATGCGTTAAAAGTCACATGTAACTTTGCGGACAGCTTTGTGAACCCCCCCCCCCCCCCCCCCCCAGGTGGAAAATGGACAAACTTGACCAACATTTTTGCCAAATGTGATCAAAAAGCTAGATAACATTCTGATCTACTAATACCTCACCTCACCTCACCTCACCGAGTTAGGTTCATCCACTGCTGGATGTACATGTAGTCCTCTCCATGATTTCTCCAGGTTTTCCTGTCCTGGGCCAGTCTCATTCAGGTGATGTAATATCATCCCGCCGTTGACGTTTCTGTCTCCCTCTGGAGAATACCACGTGACACTGTTGACCTTTCCTTTGTTTGACTCATTATCCGCTTTCCTTTCCCAGACTGTGAGGAAATGGGTGATGCAGATTGTCCCATTCCTGGTGATTTTCCTCATGGGCTTCATACCACAACTCAGCCTGCCATGGTGGGTCAAAGTTCTTGCAGGCCTCTGCACTTATGGAACTGTCTATACATTGTTCAAGTAAGTTGGTTTGATCCAGATAGGGTTGTAGCAGTAATTGGGGTGGTGGAGGTGGTTATTGTTGGGCTGTGCTTGTTGAGAACTGTTTACGTGCTGTTCAAGTAAGTTGATTCCACCAAGATGATTAACGATGGTAGTTGTGGTGATGTTGATAATGGTGATGGTGGTGATGATGGTGATGGTGGTTATGATAATGATAATGTGGTGATGATGATGTTGATGATATGGTGATGATGGTGGTGGGGGTGATAGCGGTAGTGGTGGTTATTGTGGTACTGGTGCTGTTGGCAGTGGTAATGATGCTGTTAATGATGATGGTGGTGGTGGTGCTGATGATTGTTGTGATGATGGTGTCATGGATATGATGGTGGTGGTTGTCATGGTGGTGGCTCTTCGTGGTTTCCATTGGTATATCAAGCTATGGAACTGTTCATGTGTTGTTCATGTACGTTGGTCCCTTAAAGATATTGTATCACTGTGATGGTGATGATAATGATGGTGATGGTGATGGTGGTGCCAATGATGATAGTGATGATAATGATGATGATGATGATGATGATGATGATGATGATGAGAAGGAATATTAGGTTTGCTTTGTTACCCTTATATCATGAACACCTAATTCTGTATAACAACTCATTCACACCTTTTTACTCCAGGACATTCTTTGATCATCGATTCGGGGAGCTTGTGTCACTCTGCATCTCCATAGCAACCAAGTCCTTTCTCTATATCACCTATGCTATCTTCCTGTGGCCTCATATCCTTTACAAACAATATCAGGACAACTGCCCCTGGACCATCACCCCTGAACTATTATCCCCAGAAAACTGTTCCCAGAGAACTATCAGAAGACAAGTGTACCCCCCCCCCCCGAATATTATCCCTGGATAACTACCCCAGGGAACCTTCCAGGACAATTATACCTCCATGAAAATTATCCCTAGCTATTCTCTTCTCACACCATAAGTGTTCCCCGGAGAACTCTCCAAGGCAAATATACCTCCAGAAGATTATCTCTAAATTACTACCCTCACAGCGTAAGTGTTTCCTAGAGAACTATATCCAAGACAACTATATCTCCAGAAAGTTACCCCTCGAAAAACTACCCTATCAGGACAACTATCCTTAGAATATTTCCCCTCAATTCAATGACCCGCGTAAAGACAATTACTCCAAATGACCTTTGTGAACCTACCTACTGGTAGGTAAAATTTTAAAATGTGATTAGATCATGACGTATCTTAACTTGATGCTGTTGGAACCGGGTGTTCCATCTGTTAAGTCTACAGGAATGAGAGAATAAAGTGGCTAACAGGTTAAACAAACATCCCTTAAATCAGGCTTCCAGAATGTGAGACAAAGAGGAAACAGTCTCTCGTATCGCATGCATGCTTGTTTCGTAAGCAGTCCATTTTGACTCAAGCATGTTGGACATAGCTATGAGATACCTAGTATGTATAAATTAATAATGCTAATGGATGTGAAAGTATACTAAGATTATAATAAAAAGAATATACAGTTCTTGTATAGTGCTTATCACATTATGATGTAAGTTATGTAACGTCTCTATGCGCTTCCAAAGGACTTAGATATTATTACCCCAGCTTTAGCCCGGCAGTCTTTTACAGCGTGCAAGCATTTCAAAGAATGAATTCCTACCAGGAACCCATTCACCTCACCTGGGTTGAGTGCAGCATGATGTGGATTATAGAAATACATATTTGTAGCTTTTGTATTTTTTTCCGTACACTACGGTAACTATATCATAACTTGTAGCAATCATATGTCTTTCTAAGTTTTGTCCTTGACGGATCTGTTCACATCAGTCCTTACGTCACAATTTGGTCTTCTGTTTATCCTCAATCTGCATGTATTACCATTTCTGGGCGACAATGAAGAGAGACCCTGGTGTCATCCATTGTACGCAGGAAGACAGGAAAAGAGTGAGTTGTCCATCTTCCATCTCATCAGGCCTTTCACCTGTGCTTGAAATCTCTAATTTAGTTTTGCCAGTGATGGAATGAAAATTCCAAGGAATTGGCTTTAGATAGTTTCAAATGAGATATTATGCAGTACTTTTAAGATCAGAAATATGTGGATACATGTAACAAAAAATTAGATTAATTGAAAAGAGCATTCACTGACTGCTATTTTATACAACTTCTGCTACAACAACAAGATTTTAAAAAAATCCCCCATGTATTTGATAAACATACAAAGTGCTAAAATTGTAGGATTATGTATGTTAACCCATTCGTGACAGAGGTCCACATTTTGTGGTTTGACCTAATATCTTTTGATACAAAGCCCTAAAAATCATACCAAATACATGAGCAGAAAGAGCATAAAATTCTACACAAACTGTGCCCATTTTGGTTGCGTCAGTATTCGTTGTTTGATGCTGAAAATTTTTTAAAGGAAAATAAGCATTAAAATCCTTAAATTGGCAATGTGATAGAAAGTTTAAAATCAAGGTTTTCCCCTGAAAATTGGCAACATTTTGACTTCACATCATAATTTCTGTCAATTTATATTCATTTCAGATATGTGACGTTTTATAAGAAAATAGCAATAAAATAAAAATGTTGGTGTTGCCAATTTGAAAAATAAAAGCTGATCAAATTAGGCTTTAAATAATTCCTGTCATGAATGGGTTAATAACATGTAGAGATAAAAATCTATATCATTTAATTTTATCTGACAAGAGGTGCATTCTTATTTGATATAGATTTGAGATGTATATCTTGAATGAAGAGCTTTTGGGTTGTGAACACTAACATGTAAAATTTTGAATTCATATGAAAAGTTTGAATGCAAAAACCAATATATCCACTTCTGTAAAACTGAGATATTTACCATTAAAGATCAAGAAAAATAAAGAAAATGATTAGAAAATTTATGCTTCTTTTGACCATAAGTTGAATAATGAACCTTTATATGTGATAAGCAATGGTATATCTGAAAAGCATAATATTGTACTGTGTGATGGTGACCTTACTTTGAAATTTCAAAAATGGCATTTATCTGTTTTTCATTCCTCCTGACCATTTTGAATTTGAAGGAAAGAATCTGAATTTTGACCATTCCAAGCTTTTGTTTTGATATGATTTTAATGGGAAATGTTGTTTCTTTCCTAATTTTGAGCGAAATCATCCCTATTTTTCAGTCAGAAAGGTTGGGAGGCCTGGTTTTTGCATATGTAAACTCTTCATATGTTTTCATATTGTCACACCTGTATCTGAAATGTCATAGACCATTATAGAGTTAGCTGAGACAGGGCAGCTGGAGCTGAGTAAATTCTGCACGACATGCCTGATCAAAAGACCAATTAGAAGCAAGCATTGCTCCCACTGCGACCGGTGCGTGGCCAGGTTTGACCATCACTGCCCATGGGTGGACAACTGTGTCGGTCAGTAGCTCTTTTTCTTAAGATGAAGATTTTAAGTTAAGCAATTTTTTTGTCAGATCTATGGGCCATATCTATTTCAATACCCAAAGAAATAGTTTTAGAACAGCCACCCCCTTGACAGTCACCCTCTGAACAACAATCCGCAGATAACTGCTTCCATCCTCACTAGCCAATCAACCGTTGAAAAGTTTACGGCTTTCTTGTTGGCACCCACCCCCTCTATTGAAATAATTTATATAACATCACCTATAGATTATTAGCCATGAAAAGAAGATTTTATCCCCTAATTTACCACCATTTTGGTATTTGAACAGTCGTCTCAAAACAGTAGCATTCTAATTCCTTATGTCATTTTTAGATGTTAACTCCTTCTTTGTAGGAGCTGTAAATATGCTTTCAGTGATCAGTAAAGTATACATGTATTTTATTTTAAGAATTTATTCAGTGCCTGAGTCAGCATTGAATTTTCTGTGGCTAGCTTCGCTACCCTTACCAGAGAGCTAGCTAAATTGGTTGATAATGATTCTGAAGAGAGAATTAGTATTTTAAAATACTTTACTGTTTTTTAAATATATTCCTACAGGAGCTGGCAATCATCATCATTTTGTGCTGTATCTAATGGCTCTGTTACCATGCTTAGGACTTTACTTCTATGCATGCATGAACTGTAAGTCTGCACTCATGGTCATGATTTTATTGACAAGGGACTAACATTAGTTAGATATGTATGTTTTGGCTTCCAGTGCTTTATGTACTTTCAGACTGATAGCCTCAAATATAGAGATAGATCAAACTGTCTGTCTTTCATGAGGATGAATTCTGGGTCTATCTTGGTTAGAAGTTAGAACACATCATGTTCATCCTCTATCCATAGTATGTTCGCATAAATTAATTTTTTTGTTTTTTGTTTTGTTGTTCCTTCTGTTAGAGTGGTCTCCAGACTGCTTCAAACCTTCCCAGACAATGATGCATTCTGGGTCATCTTTGTCTGACTATTTAATGTTCTCTTTAACATTTCCTTATCCACAAATGCCAATAGGCACAGTTGCTTGTGCCCACACATGCCATTTGGCACAAAAACACACAAATTGGCAAAAAGCTTAACATGAAAACTGTGCTTAATTACTCCTTGCAGGGCTTGACTGCCTGCATGGCAACCCTTTAGACAGCCTTTGCAGATTAATTTTGCACTTCAAACACTTTAATAATGATTTATTAAAACTCAAGGTAAATCTTTCCTTATGCTTTCACATTTAATTCATTTCTGCTCTTTAATAAAGCAATATCTCAACCAGTATCTCGGCACATGATATCATGTTTTCTAATTTTTTTGAATATTAAAAAAAAAAAAAAATTGTACATATATGTTAAATGTTATACAGGCCCCTGGAAGAATGGTATTATATTTACTGAAGAAGTCACCCAGTTAAATCAAAACCTAATCAAATCAAATCAAATCAAATCAAATCAAATCAAATCAAATCAAATCAAATCAAATCAAATCAAATCAAATCAATCAAATCAATCAAATCAATCAAATCAATCAAATCATCAAATCAAATCAAATCAAATCAAATCAATCAAATCAATCAAATCAATCAAATCAATCAAATCAATCAAATCATCAAATCAAATCAAATCAAATCAATCATATCAATCAAATCAAATCAAATCAAATCAATCAAATCAAATCAAATCAAATCAATCAAATCAAATCAAATCAAATCAAATCAATCAAATCAAGTCAAATCAAATCAATCAAATCAATCCAATCAAATCAAATCAAATCAATCAAATCAAATCAAATCAAATCAAATCAAATCAAATCAAATCAAATCAATCAAATCAAATCAAATCAAATCAAATCAAATCAATCAAATCAATCAAATCAAATCAAATCAAATCAAATCAAATCAATCAAATCAAATCAAATCAAATCAAATCAAATCAAATCAAATCAAATCAAATCAAATCAAATCAAATCAAATCAATCAAATCAAATCAAATCAAATCAAATCAAATCAAATCAATCAAATCTTTCCCATGAGAAATTCAGTGTGGCACAGGGAAATCCTTTGTGTGGCTCATAAAGAGTTATCTCAATCTCATGGGAAGGTCTGGGCCCTGGAACATAAAATACAATCAATCTTAAGATTGTTTTGAATCGTAAGTCTATTGCAGACCATGTACTAAAGAGTTACATTTGATTGCAAGATTGATTGTATCTCTTTATGTTACAGGTCCCTGATATTGTAGGTTAACTGACATGCTTTTGTTGTTTATCTTTCTATTGTATTTGAAGCATCTTTCTAAACTAAAAACTATTTTCTTTGTTGTTGTTCTTGATTAGACTGGTCTGCACAGTGTCACACTACCTTTCAAGATGATGGATTCTGGATCTATCTTGGCCAGATTATGTCATGTTCCCCATGGATTTTCTGGACAAGTTTCAACTCGTTACTCCACATGACCTGGGTCATCGTTCTATTGGGCAGTCAGCTTTATCAGGTAAACA
Source organism: Echinometra lucunter (assembly GCA_029962745.1). NCBI lineage: Eukaryota > Metazoa > Echinodermata > Echinoidea > Camarodonta > Echinometridae > Echinometra > Echinometra lucunter. The sequence goes on from CM057163.1 coordinate 10,890,232, forward strand.
ATTCTCCCTATCGACTGTTTGCCCTTAAAAGTACCCACTTGTCAAATTATCTCTCTTTGCGTTGTATTGTAGGATAGCTTTTGTGACACATTCACTTCTGAAAGTATCGCATACTTGCCGTCTCGTCCTCCCCAACTTCCTGGTCGCATGGCTCAGTGGGCTGGTATACGTGTAAGCCTGCAGCTTTCCTAGCCAGCAGCTTGAGTTCGTGACGCCATTTTCCATGTGATGGAATCCCTCGTTCTGTCAGATACTTCTTCAGCTGAGGGATAGTCGTTCTCTTGAAAAGTTTCATTGGAGTCATATGATGATTTATAAGGGATCAAAGTTGAGATAAATAAAAGTTCTGCGATCTAGTCAAGCCAAAACAGTATAGTATGATACATACATAGTCGATACTGGAAGTGAGTGGGTTCCGAAGTTGAGAAAATTTTGTAGCATCCGGGTACTGTCAGCTGTATTTGATAGCAAGAATTCACAGATCAAACCTGAATTTTGCTCCAGAGGAATTTATTAACTCTGCACTGGGGACAGTTTTCACCTTGCAGATATCAAGCCTGCACTGAACAAGGGCTTAAATACTTGCATGAGCTTTGCACTCAATACAGTATTTTCAGCACCTGTTTTGAAGGTGTTTTGATAGGAATATAAAAACTAATTTCTACAGATGCTATGTGGAAAATTTAGAGGTAGCAGTCATCAGGACATGAAATTTAGGGCTATGTAAAATATTGAATTTATGATATAAAAAAGATATTGTTTGATAGTAAGTTTGATGTAAAAATTCTACTTCTTGTTTTATTTTTTCATTTTAGATGATTTGGTTAGGCGTCACTACCAATGAAAGACTCAATATGTCTCGCTACACACACTTTGAACAAGTTCCTGATAAACCTGGAAAGTACACCAATCCCTTTGAGTGAGTATGGCATCAACTTAGCCTTTTGCCTATTTTCTAACATTTGGTATTGAAAGGTTTTAATTTCACTTAGTCTTGCACTGTATTTCACAATAACATATTTGATGTATCTATACTTATGCTCTGTGATTTTGGTATCCTAACCTATTTGTTCTGTAATTTGTTTGGTTCGATGAAACTAAGCATCACTTCATTGGAAGTGAAAAATACACTTTACCACAGGGTGAAGGTTAGCCTGTTGAGCAGGTTTTGATTTCAGTATGACATGCTTTTTCCGGAGATGCATGAGTTATCTCGAGCTAATAGTGTTCAATGGATTAAGTACTTGAAGTGTATGAATGTATAATGTATTGTTTCTTTCCTTATTGCAGTCGAGGAGTCATCAAGAACTGTGTGGACTTCTTCGGTCTTCGCTGCTTTGGGTTATGTCGCCCTCTGAAGATCAACTGGGCTAGGCAGTTCACGACCGATCTTACGCAGTCATCCGCAACGACGTACGTCAGTGTTAGCAGCCATGAGAACTACCAGTTTGTGTAGGGTCAGTCTGCTCCCCTTGTATCATCCATTCATGCAAGACAGTCAGTAGTCTAGGGAATTTAGAAAACAGTTTTGAGTTCAGCTAGTAGAACACTGGTAAATATCTGCAGTCCCAGACAATGGGAGCCATATTTTGTGCTGTCCACTGGCAGAAGAGGGTAAAGACATTTTTTTTTCCAGAAAAAGTCTTAAAAGAATTTGCTTTTTGATTGTGGAAGTGATACGATATCTCTCTAAGGAATCAGACATTGCACAGATCCGAATTGCTACTGGAAATGTGGATCAGGGGCTGGTTTCATAAAACTTGTTATCGATAACAAATTGCAATAACTGTTACAAGCTACTGAAATCCTTGCATCTCATTGGCTTAGAGCAAATTTGTCATAGAAATGTGGCAGTTGTTAATGATAACAGGTTTTATGAAACGGGGCCCAGTTGCTTAATATGCAACTATTCCTAGCCCTGTGGAGGGGATACAACAATATTCGTTGATATCAGTTATGTCAAAGTCTTTTGTTTTGAACAGTCTTTCCACTACCTACACTTCCATCTGTTTCACAACACAATCCCCAACCTTCCCATTTAACGTTCTATGTCGGTGATGGACATTCCGAAGGGTTTCAGGTTGACCTTTGACCTTCCAGTTTTCCTGTTATGATTTGTTAGTAATGGTATGAATTCAGAATGGCTTTCATGATAAATAATGTGAAAGGGCAAGTCCAAGCTCTTTTGTTCTATATGTTATGTATCAGATTTATGATAATTATCATGATTGTCTTCAGAACGATTGTCTTAAGTACATAGCCCTACTAGAGCTGATAAATCCATGATATACATGTATGAAATTTAACAATAATTTGAGGTCAGGATATGTTCATAATGCAATAATACTTTGTTATGTATGGGACCTCAAAATTACATCACATCTTGGACTCCCCCCAATCATAGATAATTATAGTATATAGTGTATGTATAAAACATGCTGTAATTGGCTAGATTTGCGTCACGTAACATGCGTAAATTTGGTTAAATTGCACAATCGTGCACTATAACTACCCTTTTTTTTTCATGGTTAGGTATGCATGGGACTGGGCATCAATAGCATCTTGCATGTACCCATTGTTAATATTGTTTGTAGCTTTTGAGTGAAGCTAGGTAACCTGAATATAATCAAGAAAGCCTGACCCAAAATTTGATACTCTTTAAACTGCGATACACAAGATCTAACGTCAGATCAGGGGTCTATTTTCTATTGATGTTCCATAACTGGACTATATGAACTTCAAATACTAAATTATCCCGCGTGCAGTTCTATTTCGCCTCGGCCTTCGGGCTAGGTAAAACAAAACTGCATTTGGGATAATTTCATATTTGCCATGCACATAATTCAGTCTAGTGCAGTATAGACCATGCGCTATATAAATGTCAAATTAATTGGAAGGGTAACTACTTTGTTCTGCAGCTTTTGTTCTTGGCTTTATTTTGTCAGAAATAGAGTGTTGCTTCAGTTATGGGGTGTTGCAAGAAAGTTCCTGGCCAATCAAAATCATTGTTGCATGCACGCCTTCTTAAAAGGGCAGACCCTGAGGCAATCAGAATGGCCGTTTCAAAATTAGCAATTATTTGCAATTGATTGCAACCTTCTTGCAACACCCCATTGGCCATTTAGGAAAGTGCAAGCAGTTTAATGTGGAGCGATCATCGTGATAGTATGGGTCGTACAACAACTCACAGAAAAATGAACATATTTGTTATATGCAAAATGGCAAAGACTACTTATACTACAGTATGCTTTAATTTGCCATTCTATGTACATCATCATGATGCTCAAAAACTTCTTTTGTATTATTTTTTTTTAACTTGAAATGCTGAATATCCATTTCGGGAAGCAGTTCATTATGTCTTATCTACATGTACCATGATATTTTTTAATGTACGTGTGTATTATGTTCATGTAAAATCCAAAATGCTCATCGTTCGTAGATTGGGCGATGTTCGTTATTCCGAAGGTTTGTTGTTCCGAAGGTTTGTTGTTTCGAAGGTTCGTTATTCCGAAAGACGCGAATGGCGTATACCTAGATGTTTGTTAGTCTGAAAATGAAAAGGGGTTCGTTAATCCGAACATTTGTGGTGTTATTCCGAAGCTTCGTTATTCCAAAGGTTTGTTAGGGTGAAAATAAAATAAGTTTGTTCTTCTGCAGGTTCATTAATCTGAAAATGAAATAAGGTTCATTATTCTGAAGGTTCGATAGTCTGAAAATGAAATAAGGTTCGTTATTCCGAAGGTTCAATAGTCTTAAAATGAAATAAGGTTCGTTCCTTATTTCATTTTCGGACTAATGAACCTTATTTCGTTTTCAGATTAACGAACCTTCGGAATAAGGAACCTTATTTCATTTTCAGACTAACGAACCTTCGGAATAACGGACCTTCGGAAGAACAAACCTTTGAAATAACGAACCTTTGGAATAAACAAACCTTCTAAATAACAAACCTTCGGAATGACGAACTGTAACCTGTAGATTGTTTAGATAAAAACGTATTTGATGTGAAAAGCCTCTATTTGTGCGTGTTCATACCTCAAAACTTCTTGTATTTCATAAAGCACAGTGCAATCTACTATATCCATTCGTACCCTCTACAGTCTATAAGAAAATCAAGGATAAAAACATTGAAAAATTTGATAAAATTTGATATATAGGCATTGTTTGTGATAAAGCTCTGTATACGTGAACATGGTTTAGAATGCCTGGATTTTGTGGAATCACATCTCCCTCAGATACCAACCCAGCAAATTTGGCTACATCCTCAATGGGTTAAAACATCAAGTGTACTGATTTATTTATTTTTTTGAAACATAAATAAAGATTTTGTAGAACCATACATGCAATGATCTTGATCTTAATGATTAATTAGGATTCAGTCACTCATCATGTCTTCTTAAAAGTAAAAAGTGATAATTTTTGCCAGATTAGAATATCTGGTTTGATGCACTTAATCTATACATGTATTTAGGAACTTGAATTTCAGTGAAATTGTAAATATTGCAAGTCAGTAGTGATATGATCTATTTAGGATGATTTAGTCGTTGGTTACAATGAGGTCTTAGGACTAGGTGATGCTTTCATGTAGATTTGGTACAGACTTTTTAGGTCACATTTGAAAATTGAATTAATATAAGATATCGACTGTGGTGGGCTGGCGGCCGAGCATGTTTTACAATGCTTTATGTTCACACTCTTATTTATCCTTCTAGAGAGAGATTAATTGTAGATTTTGTGCTATCAGATATTAGACACTTGAACATACGTTTGTATAGATGTACAATTTATATATTAGTTGCTCTTTTTTAAAATCCTGTGTTTTTATAACGTTGCCTTTGTACCTTGTTCTTTCAGTTATGAAGCAGAGGAATGACCTTTGCTGTTAACTATGTCATTACCAAAAGCATTCATAGCATTGTATGAAGTGAATGTTTAATTTGTATCTTTTGCGAGGAAGGAATTGAAGCAGCATAGATGTGCATTATTTTGTTATTGTCCAGTGGGTAAGTTTCCAGACTCAGTACCAAAATAAAGCTCGTGTACGTATTGTAGTACGTGGTACAGTCGTATATTGCCCGTCATCGATACAACAAACGGTTTCACTTGTAGTATTACCAACATTAAAAAATTCGTCAAAAGCATGCATATTTCCGGGCATTTATGGGGGGCTTATTGGACTCATCGAGGTTTAATTATATATTTTCAGAGTTTGAAATTTTATGTAAATAACTTCTTCCATAAATTCGAATAAACATTAGGGGAATTTAAATCATTTGAAAAATATCTGGTTTTGCGTGTTAGCCTATGGTAGCTCTTAGGACAAAAGCACGCATAGTACCCGAAATTTATGGGGAGTCTTTGAATTTTTTTGAGCCTTTAATAATCTTTTCCAAAGTCTCAAATTACATATAAATCGCATTTGAAATAAATTCAAACCAGTAATAGGGGAACTACAATCAATCTTAAAATCATTCAAGTATAAAGATTATGGGTGTAATTCCATCAATGAAATTTTCTTTAATTGTTGGAGGTACATGTACATGTACATATATTGATTTTCTTGCACTATTTACCCCATTTTGTCTTGGCTGTCTTACAGTTACTGTGGTGCAGTAATTTTCCATTAATCTTTTTTTTTTTCTCCTTTTTATTGATGTTGTATAAATCGAGTGCCAAATCATATAATTCAACTTTCTTTTGTAGTGTAGATCAGTGCTAATTTTTATTGCTAATTAGATATTGTCTAAGTCATTTATTGTTTCTGTGAATGAAGGTTCTGGTTAAGAAATTTGTTTTTATTATTTTTTTTATTAAGAATTTTTTTCTGAATATTTCATTATCAATAAGATTGTTCAGGAAAATGGTTTCATTTTATATTTTTAATTTAAGGCCAAAGCAAAGAGCAACAATGTTTTTTTAATTTCCTTTTGGGGCCAGGGGTGAAATCATCTGGTCCTTTGAAGTGTTTATGAGAAAGTTAATAAATTTACTTAATTGTTAATTTCATTGGTTTATCTCTTATAGATTATCCAAGGTAAAGAGCAAATTATTATTTTATTATTATTATTATTATTAGTGTGTGTGTGTGTGTGTGTGTGTGTGTGTGGGGGGGGGGGGGGTTATCTGTTCCTTTCAAGTACATATTTGCATTAAAACCCTTAAATACTGAAATATCTCAGTTTTGCAATTATGTGGAGTAGGAAATAAAATATAAGTGCAAGTCATTGCATAAGATTGTTGAATTTATTTGTATGTAGTTGGATTTTTATGTTGATAAATTTAGGAAAATCTTTTCTCCCTTACTTATTTCTCTCTGCTTGATTCAGAGAATTTTCCTCTTTTTTGAAACTTCCCTTATGAAATTAAGCACACATTACATGATGGAAATGGGATGAGCCTAAAATGTTACCATTTGTTGTTATCACTAAAATTTGAAATGAGGAAGCATATAGGAGATGGACCTTCTGTAAGAGTAATATGTATCTATGTATCATTTTTTTTATACACCCTGTATGAATATTGTATGATTCTCATTAGTTCTTTAGTTACTTTTTGTTATAATATTCATATGACAGAATTATGCAACTCATTTTATGTGGAATCAAAATGTGTCTGTGACTTACGTTGCATGGTTATGTTAATTCTTGTGTACCTATCGTTGGTTTTATTTTATACCTATGTAAATGCTGGATTCATTCAATCATGAATGTATATGAGGTATTTGTATTCTACTTGTATTTATTTTTAAATGGAGAAGTCATAGATAATTGCTGTAATGTGAGGGGGGGGGGGGAGAGTGAGGGAGTTGGACGGAGTAAAAGAGAGGAAGAGCGAATAGGAGAAAGAGAAAGAGAGGGGATCATGACAGAAAGAATAGGAGAGACAGAGGGGAGGGGAAGAGAGATGACAAGAGAGAGAATAGAAGAGAGAGAGAGAGAGAGAGAGAGAGGAGAGAGAGAGGAGAGGGAGAGAAAAAGAGGGAGACAGAAAAGTGAGAATAGGTAGGAAAAATACATGGTGAGAAACAGGCTTAAAAATTTCATGAATTTCTCGTCAAAAGGCATGCATCAACTTTCATCTACTGCAACCATGATGACTGACAATTGACAAAATAGACTAAAAATTACAATTTTTATGCACATTACATTTGTATATGTATTTATTTACATACTCCCGTTTTACATGTATATTACTGTACATAACCTTATATTTACAAACTTGTGCTTTTCAGTCCACTTTGTCATAAATACATGAAAGAAAAAAATAGCAGTTATATGATATCTGGCACAGTACATGTTTGCATTGTGCATAAGTTGTGCATAAGGTAAGCAGCATCAAGCAGCAAAAAAAATATTTCTCAGTCATTTCTAATGCCAAACTTACATGACAACTTGACAAGCAAAAAATAAAAGAATAAATAGATACATAAATATAAGGCACCAAATGTATAAGATTTCTATCTACATGTAATAAGTCTTTTCAAACTTCAAGAGCTGAAATCACTTCATGTTTTGCAACTGAATGAAAATAAAAACTTTTTTCCAGTACATTCCAATGATATTTTCAAATTAAAAGTAACCCATTGATTACAAAATTATCAAATTGACAGGCTTATTATAGGAACTAACAAGTTTCCCCAGGCTATGGATAAAAGTTTACAGTTCATTATTCCAAAGATTCATTATTCCAAAGATTCGTTATTCCGAAGGTTCGTTATTCCGAAGGTTCGTTATTCCGAAGTTTCGTTATTCCGAAGGTTCGTTAGTCCGAAAATGAAAAAAAGATTTGCTATTCAAAAGGTTCGTTGGTCCGAAAATGAAATAAGGTTTTCATTAGTTTGTTAGTTATTTTCCAACCAACGAACCTTATTTCATTTTCGGACTATCAAACCTTTGGAATAACGAGCCCTCGGAATAACGAACCCTATTTCATTTTCGGTTTAACGAACCTTATTTCATTTTTGGATTAACGAACCTTCGGAATAATGAACCTTATTTTATTTTTGAACTAACAAACCTTTGGAATAACGCCACAAATGTTCAGATTAATGAAACCTGTTTCATTTTTGGACTAATGAACATCTGGGTATACACAATTAGCATGTTTCAAAATAACGAACATCACCTGGATAAAAACTGGTAAAATTAAGCCCATATTGACGCAAGTGTCATATAGATCTTTGAAGTACTGTTGACATTTCTGAAGACATGATCTGATACAAATATGAAAGAAGACTACATGTATATCTCAAGAAATTTGACAAGTTAAACTTTAATCAATGGAATTAAAGTCTTTTGTCATTATTCAATCATTCTCAAAATAATTACAAGACCTAAAAACACTAAGTACATATACATACATTGATGAAATTATAAGTGCATGAATGTTACTAATACTAATCTGGTTCTAACTAAACTATTGCACTATCATCCAAAGCAATGGCCTTCAGAAACCCACAATAACTAGCAGGTATGAAGATGAACACACAGGTATAAAAAAGCATGAGCAAATTACTGTATTAGCATGATTCTGAATTAAAATACAGCGCCACTGATCCAGAATTGAAATTACAAGTCTCATGATAAAACATGATGCATTCATTAATATTCAAATAAAAATAACAAAAATAAAGTTACTTAGATTTTACAATGGTAAAATACTCCTGTACACTGTGAGCTGAGTTCACAAACAATACAAAAAACAATACAATTGCAGAGCTCTCCTAAAGCTCTACTGCGCTCCGATTTTGGAAAAATTTGTTATAGCATTTTATATGAACATTCAAACGTAAGATCGTAACGATCAAGGTTCCGAATAGTCGAATGAATACTTTAATCGAAATTCTGGGCTTTTGTGAGCCTCCCTGCAGGAATAAAAGCGAACTCTATTCCGAATTGTAGTGATGTCATGACAATCTTGCGATCGGCTACAATTTGAAGCTATTTGGCCTTTGCTCCGACCATAAAGCTTGCAGTTGACTAAAATTTCAATTTTAGTATTCCTATCATTATTCCAAACTTCAAATAAGATCATTTTGATTATTTAAACTGTCATATTTAATGCAAAATAACATTAGTTTGGAAACAGGGTCGCAGTCAGATCGTATAGTGTGCGGTGGGCTTAAGGTGTCATAGCCTGTTGAGCACAGTGTAGTATAGCTCGCATTTTCCATAGACCTTAGCCCGAGTTATCTCAGGTTTAGTATTAAACAGGTTACAGAAATTTACATGACTGTGTTTCAGCCCCAAGAAAAAATACTTTCCTTTATAAAAAATATACATACAAATTCATAATTTACACATATAATTCAATCATTCAAAGAAAACAGACGCATGCTTTCAGATGGAGTAACTATACTGAGATGTATTCTACAGTTGTATATCTACAAAGGAGAATAAACAAGGAAATAATGAATAACACATGGGTGTTGTATTAGTGCACCTGCTGGAGCAGGGTAGCCACTTCAGCTTTTATCACTATCAGCTGCTCTTCCAGCGGGCCCTGCATAACATGATATGTTATTATTACCCTTCTCCATTCATAAGCCCAAAAGAAAAGCTCAACGGCCTACATGATATTTTGATAGGCCTACATGTATGTATGATTGTGTAGGGCCTCACAATATTGCATGTAGGCTGTAAGCTTTTCTTTTGGGCTTAACTGTATACAGTACATGTATGGAGGTGCCGTGGTCGAGTGGTCTAAGGCGCTTGACTGGAGACGTGAAGGTCGGGGGTTCGATCCCCGCAGTTCGGCACTTATGCCCTTGAGCAAGGCATTTTATCCACATTGCTCTTTTATCATACCTCAAATACATTGTAAATGAAAAATGCTATAGGCATAACTGATACCAACGTGTGCACGTGTTTAAAAAAAAGAAAAAAAAAATACGTAGAGTGCCTGGCTAGAAGGTCCCATTTTTAAGTCTATGCTATGACTCGGCCGGGGATCGAACCCACGACTTCCCGTTCATGAGGCACATGCTGTATCGATTGAGCCAACATGGTTCAACAATTACCCATTACCAGTCTTTTCTGGCAATGCAACAATCCTCATATGAGTTTGATAAGAAAATCACAATGATACATATGTATCTTGAGGAAAGGGAGCTAACAAACAGCAATATACCAATCGCAGTTGATTGCCTGTATTAATAGTCAGCAAATTAATTGAAATGTACATGTATGTACATCTCATATATCTCTAAAATAACACTTATACTAGTACATTATTCACAAACAACATCAACTACAACGATGATGATGATGATGATAATAATAATAATAATAATAATAATTCATCAATCATCATCATCATCATATGATAGTAATTACATGTAATTAAGACATTTGTACAATCTACCTCCACAGAAATATACCACAGCAAAGGAAAATACATATGAGTAGCTTGTACTGCCTGTAAAAAGTGAACAATTTGCAGCTAGATTCTGCTACACACCAAGTCTCATATTTGAGACATACGTATGCAAGACTTCTTCAGCAGTGATGTTGATGAGGAGTCTCCCATCAGTCAGGTAGCCCAAAGAGATGTCTTCCACCGTGCTAACTGGAATTAGCTTGGGAATTGCATTGTTCAGATTATCGTTTCTGAAGGAAGAGTTTCCATCTTCTATGTGGGTAACTAACACTAGCCTCTTCTCAATTGTTTCAAAGGCATCTGCTTGGTTGAGGATCTGTACCGTGATGTTGACTGGGTTCCTTTCAGCTGCCTCTTGCTTCTGTCCCGTTTTTACCCACCTGAATCCAATGGACAAGTGACTTCCCTGACCCTTGCCGATGCCTTTGAGGTACAGTGTGGCCTGGAGACCTTGTGCTCGAGGCAATTGCAGTGTTGATGAAACAATGCTCAGTACAGAGTGATGAAACAGGTCAGCATAGGGCACAACCCAAGTCATGGTGATGCTCTGAGGCAGGGGGTAAGCAGGAGTTGCAGGTCGGGCAGCTTTAGCTTCCATGGTGGAATATTCAGCCTCTCTGCCCATCCATCTGCTTACTTTTGAGAACTGCTGTTGTAACAGTTCCAACCTTGATCCAAGTTCATCCATTGTCTTCTGTTGGCTGTCTTGCATACTGTCCATCCTATCCTGCAACTTGGAAACCTGATTATTCATCCTCACAGCCCGCTTGCTGGTGCCCTTCTGAATACTCTCAATCTTTGCAGAGTTCTCCCTGGTCTGCTCAAGCGAAGAGAGGACAACACTATTCCAGTTACGTGTAGGTGGCTGGACATCAGGCATACAAATGCCATGTTCACTACCACTCTCGCTGCGCATAGAAGACGGCCTTGAGAGGGAAGATGGTCTTGAATAGGAAGATGGCCTCGAAAGAGATAAAGCAGACCCAGAAGACCTGGACTCAGCCATCAAACCAAAGCTGCTTAGGTCTGAATCTGACGGGAACAGTTCGGCGGTCTTCTCTGGGTTGGATACAATTTTGACTATCCCCAATGGTGGTGACCTTTCTTGTGCTCTTTCTTTCTCAAACATAACAGCTTTAGAGTTCTGCACTGTATCTTCGAATGAATCCCCAGGTCTGCTAAGCTCTTGTTGTCTCTCCTCTCCTTTGAAATAATCCCCATCCTGCAGGTCTTCATCAACAGGGTATGCTGCCTTCAGTGTACTGCTATCGCTCGTGCTTCTACAAGCCTCTCCAAAGTCAGCATGATCAATGTTTTCAAGGACTTCTTGAAGGGCTTGTTCTTCTCGAAGAGCCTGTTCTTCTTGAAGGGTATCCTTTTCTTCAGCATGTTTCTCCATCCTGTGCAAAGAGCGATTAAAAGACACAGAGTACAGTAGATATATGCCTCTGTATGAATATGAATTAATGAAAAAGTGTGCAAAAATGATTTAAGACATTGATCCAAACTTTCCTACAAATGGCACAAATTTAGTCACAAATGTCACTTTTTTCAGAGTGAGTGAATAGTCGACTTTCTCTCCGTCTGGCAGATTGTAGTAATGCTTAAGAAAACATCACATTCACCTCACATTATTAGGCCAAGTAAAAAAATTATTAGTTTCTCATCCTAACTTTTTGAAAAAAAGAGGATGAGGGCACTTTTTTTTTTCTTTTTGCCTTTTCCAAAACTACAGTTTTTTCAGGTAGTCTAATTTCCAGTCGTTTTAAGGTATGATATGTAGGCTATGAATGTGTGAGGTTCAACAGCTGAAACAGCGAAAATCAATCAAAATTTTGTCTTTTCATTGTTTTTAAAACAAACTTTTTTTGATGCGGCGGCAAAAAGCGATGTGGGCGGGGACGAGAAACTAAAATTTTTTTTTTAAAACTTGGCCTTAGATCAACTGGTCTTTCTCTACCAAGGAAGGGAGGGAGGTTGGGTGAGGGCATTTTGTCTACCCCTACAAATTCGCAATCATAAAAAAAAAATAAATACATAGATCTATATACAGTCAACTCTGCATAAGTCGAAGTCGCATAAGTCTAATAATCGCCTAAGTCGAAGGTCTGTACTGGGTCCCATTCCTTTATTTTCTATTGTTTTTGACCCTCATAAGTCAAATTTTCTCTAAGTCGAAGCATTTTCTTCAGTCCCAAGAAATTCGTCTTAGGCAGAGTTGACTATAGAGTTCCGGCTCTGGTGTGCGGCCGCTTAAAGGGAATTTGCTGATTATATTTATTAATCAAAGACTCACACATAGTTCAATACCATCAATGCAGAGTCCAAATACCTGCTAATTGAATAGAGGGCAAACTTAAAATTATTGACCAATTACATGGTCAGTAGTGTCCATTTTTCAAAACGATGTTAGGGGTCCTGTGTGCGGCCGCCCCTACCCCTGTGGGCGGCCGCCTATCATTTGGCGAGCATTTAGCGCCATATTTGTGACGAAGTAAACAAAATTAATATTGAATTTCATGCTTTACACACCAATACTTTATGAAAAGTAATAATACTGTGTAGAAACCCATAAAATCTGTCAAAAGTGATGATCTACCAAATGCCGTGACAGAAAAATGAAGGCAGAGTACAATCTCCAACAAAAACCTGCATTTTGTACACGTTTTACATAGGGTGGCCGCTCACAGGACCCATCTTGAGAAATGGCTCTGGTGAGCGGCCACCCCCATGTAACTTTTTCTCTGGTGGTATAAATAACAATTTCTGCAGCAAAATATGGACCATGAACTTCATTCTCTTAAATAAAAATCAAATCAGTTATCAAATTGAACAAATAAAGCTTAAGTATTGGCTTAAGTATGTCAAAGTTTCTTAACTTAAAAGTTAAGAAACTGCCATTTTTCAGTCAGTGACTGGTGGTGTCGACTTCTAATGATATTCAGCGAGACTCATTATGCTTACTGCTTTCGGTGAGTATGTTTTTTGGTGCACTAGAACCTACCTGAGACTGTCCAAGGTAATTTTTGAAGGGATATGAAAAATATTTTTTTTATTTTTAGTTTTTATTCACCACCGGCCGCTCACAGGGGACGGCCGCCCACAGGAGCACATACTCTAAATATTATAGAGTGGAAAACTGATTTCTTTTTCAATCACAATGAAGAAAGTGTACCAAGCTAAATTGGATTTTGAAATCATACATGTAGTTGGGTTAAGTAGGTCTAGGTCTAGACCTACTGCAAAATGTCAATGCAAAATTTTCAAAAAGGGTGTGGTGTTGATTGGGGAATGTTTCATTTGACAAAAATGTGAATTCCTAGCCTGAACCCATTTGTGCGTGAGGCCCCCTTGAAAGAAAAAAGAAATGCATTCTTTCATTATGATGGAGACTGAGAGTAGATTTGGACAAGTACATTCATTGTGATTTGTGTTTTCTTTAATGCTAATTAAAGTAGAATACAAGGAATTGCATTCTAACATATAGGCCTACAGAGATACAATTCAAGTGGAAATGTGTGCAGCAACAACTTAAACCACACCATAACATTAAGCAAGGCCTGGAAAAGTAATACTGAAGTGAATCCTTTATTTATAATGTCATTGGCAACAATAGTCAAATATGACTGATTGCCGATACCATACAACGAAAGAAGAAGAAGAATTTTCCTTTCAAGTTTTTGCAGGATCAATGCTGCTGGGGTAGCTTTGTGCCCCATGCCCACGCCATGGCATGCGAAGGACAGGGTCTGACATAACATAAGATCAAGTCTCAAGACATGCCTCATGTCTTTCTATCCCCTCCCATCCCCAATCCCTGGCTCACCAAAAACAGTTATTGCTCCATCTTTTAGATTAGTACTTTGCCCTCCATGTGCCCTAATTTACGATGACCCCGGACGATGACAGACTATGAACTTACCTGAAACAGATACACTGTATGAATCCAGATCTACATGTTACTATAAATATCTTCCGACTAGTAACACAAGTCACTGGCCTTCTGCGACAGATAAAGTAACGAAACAATTCCCTGTTCCTGACATGCCTGAAGTGGTGTAATCCTCTCGTCGTACGCGTACATAGCCCAGCAAATTGTCTTTTCCTCGTTAAATTTTGTTCCAAGACTAAACTTCTAACATGTCTAGATTCTAAAGCAAGTGATAAGCGCACTAACAGTTAAATGTTTACTTCTTGAACGTCTGCTTCGATCTGCCAAGTATATGATCATGCAATATTACGTCCAAATTGTGCAATAATATACTAGTAGTAGGCAGTCTTATGCTGTTCACGTGAACGCGGCATGCGTTGTACTTGTATCATGTCAAAAATCATGTGATTTTCATGCATAAGTTAAATGGCTTATTAGGGGAATCCCCATTATGATAGTCTTATATGTATTGACCCTTTTACACACTTTGCAGGAGGGAGGTGGGAAGGGGGGGGGGGGGGGGAGGGGGGCATACATAGCAGTTGGACTTCCCCCCTTTTAAAACGCACCCTGCTATACCATAAATGTATGTTACCCTGGGATGTTACTATGCCCCAAAGAAAGCATTCTCTCAGAACCTTTCGTGATCATTATTTCCCATTTATTTTATTTCATTTTTCAAACATAATCCTGTAAAGATAAGCCTCATTCACCTTCCAAAGCACATGTTACTGACAATATTACATGCCCAAAATAATATATTGATCAAATAAGCAGTCTTACAATTCTAAACAAAGCTGGCACAAAATGTCAATTTAAGAGTCTGTGCCTGACAGACTAAGACCCAAAGTGACGTCATCATTTGGGATCTATGTTTGGGATTCCCCTTTTTCGAGCGCTCGTTACTCACGATGAGTTTCACATGTATTATGAAAACTATGATTTCATAGTTGTTTACAAATGCCTGTTTGCCATTTTATCTAATCATGTTATTTATGTTTTGCTATCATGTATTATGTATTTTTTCTCTTATTCCGAAAGGGGTCGATTGAATAAAGTTCAAGTTTCAAGTTTCCAGTTTCCTTTGTGTAGCTGTCTACATATTCATGTTTGTTGTAAAATACTAGCTTGACAAGCCAAACAAGCTTGCCAAAGGTTTGTCTGGCATGACAACATGGGTTGACTACTAGCAAAGGCCTACTTACTTCTCTTAATTAATTTTTTTTTTCTAATATTCGTCTCTGGGTATATACATGTAGTAAGGATTCGAGCACACCTTGGGCACAAAGCAGTCAGTATTGCATTGCACAACATCTATAGGTTTGTAATGACAAGATCTGTTTATTTTGTTGTTATGACAGTTACAGTAAGAAATACTGAGAACTACTGCGGAGGGGAGGTGTTATGTGAAACATGTCCAATGAAGAGACAGAGATCTCTGGAAGTCCCCTCCTCAACCCTTCCCCAAAAAGAGGAAGCGAGAAAGAAAGTGAAGCAAAAACAAGGGGGGGGGGCTAGAGAAAAGGGAGTTGAAAGGGACAGAAAGAGGTAAAAATGAAGAGACATGAGAGATATAGGATTTGAATGAAGGTGAATAGGATATAAATATATGAAAATTAATATAAGGTGCATGGGATCTAATAAATCATCACTTTTAAAATCATTATTTTTAAAGCCTAGGTAATTCTTTAGTGGTAATTCTTCTTTAGGGCTGGTTGATATTAGTTCAGTGGGCCTGTCACATCAAAATTTACAAATCAAATTTCAGTCCCATCCCGCCCTGATTCATCCAGTATACATGTAGTTTAATCCCACTGCACACTCTGCGATCGGTTTGCAACCGGATTTTCGAAAAAAATTGTTATAGCATTTGATATGAACATTCAAACATGTAAAATCTTCATGATCAAAGTTCTGAATATTCCTATGAATACTAAAATCGAAATTGCAGGCTATTGCAAGCCTCCCTGTAGGAATAAAAGCGAATTCAATTCCGAATCGTAATGACGTCATAGCAATGTTACGATGAGCTACGATTTGATGCTGATTTGGTCTTCCACCAAAGGGCTTGCAGTTAACCAAAATTCGATTTTTAGTATTCCTATCATTATTCCGAACTTCATATCAGATAATTTTGCTTGTTTAAACTTTCATATTTAATGCAAAATGCCATTTGTTCGAAAATCGGGTTTCAGTTGGATCGTGTAGTGTGCGGCAAGCTTAATCCTTTGGTCTGCACACTCTCGCTTTTCTTCATCACTCATTCTCTACGGTCTTCCTTCTCCAAATCCTTCATTATTTCCACTTTCCTCTATTTACTTTCTACCAGGGCCGTACGCAGAAACTCGAAACCGAGGGAGTGCAGTGAATGAGTTGGTCATGAGGGTGCTTTTGCATTTTTAAAAGTGAAATTGAAGGATTTGGTGCACACTTTCGGTGAATTCTGTGAAAATTTTCTGTAAAAAAATGTAAGCCCCCCCCCCCACTGCGTACGGCCATGCTTCCTACATAAGACTGGCAATATTTATAAGAAATGAGACAAATACATACAACAATAAATGGAAAAATCTGAGTAATATAATTCCAAATTCGTTCAAATTTTACATCTATTTCTGACTATCCGCCACTCTGAATACTTATAAGTACTGCTTTACTCTTTTAATCACTAAAAGCTACTATTAAATAAGAAATGAGACAAATACATGTACAACAATAAATGGAAAAATCTGAGTAATATAATTCTTAATTTGTTCCAATTTTTACATCAATTTCTGAGTATACCGGCACTCTGAGTACTAATAAGTACTGCTTTACTCTTTTAATCACTAAAAGCTACTATTAAATCAACAGTAAAGATCAAAAGATCAGCTTTGAATGTATCTTGTCTAAAAGCCTATCTGTGCCATCAATCCATAAAAGACAATAATCAGTATCATTCATGAGTGTGCTTTAAAAATGTTGTTGTTTTGAGTTCATGAGTTTTGTCTGGAATAGACGTGAAAAATTAATTTCATTTGGTTCTCGTTCTTCACATCGTACATAACTTTCTGGTACTTTATAGTTTATACAGTCAGTGTCAAATTCTTTACATTATATACAACCAACATTGCCAAAACAGGATTCATTAGTGAAGGAACAATAATAAACAAATTTATAATAGTATGAAGGTACTAGCGCAACACATCATCTTCTCAAAGTTCAAGAATTTGTTCTTTGAACAGCACTAGGGCTCCGTTTCATAAAACTTGCTCTCAACAACTAGCTGCAATAACTGTTATAAGCTACTGAAATCCTTGCATCTGACTGGCTGAGAGCAAATATGTCACAGAAATGTTGCAGTTGATACTGACAACAAGTTTTACAATGTACATACCTAGAGATGGGGTCCAAAACATTAAATCCCCATCAAATACAAATACGGGAAAAAAGGTCCGGCAGTTTTGGAATACAACTGTTATTTTTAGATATCATATATCGCTGAACACTGATGCAATAACTGTTATAAGCTACTGAAATCCTTGCATCTGACTGGCTGAGAGCAAATATGTCACAGAAATGTTGCAGTTGTTACTGATATTAACACGTTTTATGAAACGGGGCCCAGGACATTAATTCCACATCAAATACAAATGAAGAAAAAAGGTCGAGCAGATTTGGAAAATAATTGATAGCCTATTACTTGATATCTTATATCACTAAACACGGATGCAGCAAAATACATTGTGTTAATAACTATAAAACATATCATGACTGATCGAGTAAGAAATATAAAAATAAAAGAATTGCAGCAAATTAATGTGAATTTCCTTTATAAGGATAAAATCACATGGCATGATTAGGGCAGAACAAACATGATTTCAGTCATGGATACAATTCAAGTACATGTATCACAAACTAGAATACATGGCTGAATGGTAAATGGAAAATGTATTTCAGTCAGTGATTGGAAGTTTACCTTTACAAGG
This sequence comes from Echinometra lucunter, assembly GCA_029962745.1. Classification (NCBI taxonomy): domain Eukaryota; kingdom Metazoa; phylum Echinodermata; class Echinoidea; order Camarodonta; family Echinometridae; genus Echinometra; species Echinometra lucunter. The sequence goes on from CM057163.1 coordinate 10,908,505, forward strand.
AAAAAAAAAAACCTATTCCAATCACAAGCATTCAAATCACTCTTTTCATATAAAAATACATGATTTCATGTAGTAAATTTCAAAGTTACATTTGGAATACATTAAAGGATGAATTGTGGAAAGGTTAAAGTTTGCTAATAACCATAAGAGGCACTTCATTCTGTATGTTTGGGGTTCCATGTCACTATGTCATAATCAAAATGTGAACTCCAAATTTAATATCACTTCTAAAAGAGATTATAAGTTCTATATACATGTATTCCTCAATAAACGAAAAAAAGGCTAGCAACTATAGTAAGTACAGACAACTAAAGCATGCATGTGCCCATTTATTAGCTTCATTACATGTGTACGTAGGGCACTTACCAAATCAAACAGCCATTCGATTCCATGTATTATAACCAATGTTATCACTTATTTCCTTCAACCTCAACTGTTAAGTCTCAGAATGCCAGTTACTGCACACATATCAGCTGTAATTCTTTTTTTTTTTTTTTTTTTTTTCAGTGACTAGTACACTTTAAACATTACATGATAAAGGGACAGGGTAGTCTGTTGACTAATTGCCTATCTAGTCATAATTATCAATGAAAAATCAGACATTTTGGCTCTTCTTGAGAAAGACTTTCAGATAAAATGAGCATTATTCATTCATGAACTTTCATAAATACTCACTCTCACAGTAATTAGTTGTTTATTCCAACATGTTACTGCAGCCAAAGTAGGACAATAAATATTGTGCACTTGAAAAAATTGCATCTATCACATATATACAAGTTTTAAAAAGAAGCACAGTTCTCTTATATTCAGGAACACAAAATTTTCCATCTAAACACTTTTAAAAATACAGCAATATATGTACATTAAAAGTAAGCTAATTTGAGCTAAAGGCAGCTGCATTTGCAGAGAAAAGCACAGATCTTACATGTAATTAAAAAAAAAAGGGGGAAAGATTGCAAGGATTGTTTGTATGCTTATAATTATCCTACATTTCGGCTTATCTGCACTTAGAGTACTATAATTTACTCCATGTGAAACCCTGTACTACTGGAATAGTTTCTGACAATGTATGGATACACACTATGAACATGACGGACAAAGAAAGCGGACAAAATAAACAACCCCTCGTTCTACCCTTCACAATAGTTCTGGTAGTCAAAAGAACATCCCTTCACTGCTATTGTCTAAAATATGTGGAACAGGTGTCACGTGCATATTCACCTGGAACTACATGATTAAACATAATAGCTGTGAAGCTAAGGGATGTTCTTTGACTACCAGAACCATTGTGAAGGGTATAATGAGAGGTTGTTTATTTTGTCCGCTTTCTTTGTCCGCCATGTTCATAGTGACATGATGGACATGTACATACATGTATATTCCAAAGTTACATATTGTTACATTAAAATGGGAAACCCTGGAGATGATTTGATACCTTTTTAACCTATTGGCTACTGAACCTGTGTGGCCGGTGTATTAAGCCTGAGAATAGGAGAATTCAGAAGCCAATGAAGTAACAATGGTAAAAAGCTTAACTTCATGTTGATGGGAAGCTACATGTAAGGGGCATTTAAAAGTCAATTACTCAATGGAGGAAAAGCTACTTATAGCCTTTTTACACTGGCAAAATTTTGCTTAGTCCTGTACTATACCGGTGGGGCTGAAATAACATTTAGCCCCACCGATCTGTTTACATCTGCGCATAACATATTTCCATGACTGTTTGATAGAAATATTTTCAGGTACTTCCTTGTTTTTTTTTGGAGAGATTTTTGTTTGTGTGAACACTTGTTGCTTAATTTTTAAATTGATTATTGTTGTTGATTGTTAATAACTCTGTAAACTGAACGATTTCAGCTTTTGAGCTGCTTGTTCTTTTATTTTGAATTAAAAACCAACCAACCAATCAATCAACCAAATTGATAGTATGGGACTAAGCTTACATGGTTCTGTAAATAAAAAACAATATCTGACATGAATATTCTTAACAGAGGACAGTCTCAAAATATGTTGCTGGCTTTCTGTTCACATTACACTTTACTACAGTGGGCTAAATCACCGATAGTACGGGACTGACTATTCTAGCTCCGGGAAAAAGCAGCTAGGGTTAGCCCACTTTTGGTGGGGCTAAAAGTAAAAAGGTGGGATAGTAGGGACTAAAATTGCAAATGTAAACAGAAAAAAAAAAAAAAAAAAAAAAAAAAAGGTCTGGGGTCAAGGATAGTCTGGGGAAAGGATAGCATGTGGTTAAAACAAACAAGTGTAAAAAAAAGGCTAAAAGCTATAGTCTTGGCCATATTTCTAAGAGTTTCTGACATGTATGGAGTTGTTAAATCTCTGTATTTATTACAGATAAACAAGATTTACAAGTACCATCCCAAATTTTAAAAATCAAAGCAAATTCCTTCCCAGCTTCATTTGCAGTTTTCTTTTCTTTTCTCTTTTTTAAAAATAAATGACAAGTGTGGATGAGTCATGCAAAAAAATGACCTAATCAAATTCCTTACCAAAGGCTTATGATTTTCACCTGAAAACCTCATATACTAATCTGGCAACAAGAAAGAGCACAAGAAACAACTATGCAAAAGAAAATGATGATATCACTCACAAAGGACTGTAATAATCATGCAGGGGAAGAGGATTGTCAATGATCGTGGAATAGTTACAGTTACGGAGATCTCTAACAACCATGGAGTATAGTCATACAATGGAAAGGTTTCATGACCAAGAAAGAGCAATACAAAAAAGATATTGCATGACCATGGAATAGTCATACTACACCGTAGATATCTACATTGGAACAACCATGGATTCATACATACGCAACCGTGGAACAGAGGCGTCGATCCATTTTTCGCATTGGGGGGGGGGGCAAGACGACCATGCGGAGATGAACCCACGGCTATTTGTACACACACACACCCTCACATATATACATACATACATGTATGTATATATATATATATATATATAAACATAGGCCTAGATCAATGTGAAGTATTTTCAAATTGGGGAAATTAGGCAAGTTGCTATGTGAACCATCCTGCTTTTTTTTTTCAATTTTGCGAGCGAGCGAGCACTTCCCAGTTTCCCATTTTCTTTCTTTTTTCTTGTTTTATGCTTTCATTTCACTTCCTTTCTCCTTTTTCTTTCTTTTCTCTTTCTTTTTTCTTTTTCCTTTTTTTGTGGAAATTATTGGGGGGGGGAGGGCAAAATGATATCTTTGCCCCCCCCCCCTCACAAATTTTCTGCCCCTCAGGATCGACGCCTCTGCCATGGAGATTTAGTCAAACAGAGAAAGCTTCTAATGACCATGCAACAGTCATAACAAGGAAGATGATCATGGTGTCAGTAGTCACACAGAGGATTATATGGAGTTGGAATGACCAATGAATAGTCATAAAAGAGGGATATCTAACAACTATAAAATAGTCAATACTAGTCATACATACATGCAGGAGATATCTATTGACCATGGAATATGGTCATCTAGAGGAAGGTGTTCAACAAATAACAATCATGGAATAGTAGCCATCTGGAGGAAGATGGCTAACGAACATGGAAGAGTAATAGTCATCTAGTGGAAGATGTCTAACAACCATGGAATAGTTAATAGTCATCTGGAAGAAGATGGCTAACGAACATGGGAGAGTAATAGTCATCTAGTGGAAGATGTCTAACAACCATGGAATAGTATTAGCCATCTGGAAGAGGATGGCTAACGAACATGGGAGAGTAATAGTCATCTAGTGGAAGATGTCTAACAACCACGGAATAGTATTAGCCACCTGGAGGAAGATGGATAACGAACATGGGAGAGTAATAGTCATCTAGAGGAAGATGTCTAACAACCATGGAAAAGTATTAGCCATCTGCAGGAAGATGGCTAACGAACATGGGAGAGTAATAGTCATCTAGAGGAAGATGTCTAACAACCATGGAATCATAATTAGCCATCTGGAGGAAGATGGCTAATGAAAATGGAAGAGTAATTGTCATAGATCTAGAGGAAGATGTCTAACAACCATGGAATAGTTAATAGTCATCTAGGGGAAGATGTTTAACAACCGTGGAATAGTATTAGCCATCTGGAGGAAGATGGCTAACAAACATGGAAGAGTAATAGTCAATCATTTCTTGTCCAATTTTCATCAATCATCAATCATCAATCCTCACGAGATCTCGGTTTTCCAACCATTTTCAAGTTCATCAAGTCATCGTGATGTCATCCAGGCGCCATTTAGTAAATATCATGAGGAAGAGGAAGATGTCTGACAAACAGAATAGTATTCAGAGCTGCCAACTCTAATATACGCCTTTCAGGGAGAATTTACTGAGAAATCAGGGAGATCTTTCTCTATTACACACAATCCGAAAACATAATGCCTCTGGCAACCACCTACGGTAGGTGGAGGGATGAAAATTGTATTATCACACGTCTATTGCTGAAAAGTTGAAAATACTCTTTTCCTATCCAAAATACCTTTTTTCAACCCTTGAAATAAGGCAGTTCTCTTTACAAGGTTTGGCATCCCTGAATGCACTTGTTGGAACCCTCCCCCTTATTACTGTGTTGCACTGATACTTATACTAGTTAATTTATGCTTAGTGAACATTTGATGTGGTATTTGCGCCTTTTTACACACAAGTTTTATGCGGAACATCCACAGGTTCTGTATGAGTTTCATGTACTGACTGCGAAGAGTGCACAGCGACTGCACTAAATTTGCACAACTTGCTTCACATTTTGTTTGTGATATATCTCTAGAAAATATTGCATCATGATGATAGAGAATAAAGCTCTTTCTGCTACCACTCCCCAGTTGTGCATTAGCCTTTCTTCCCTACATCCATAATTTCTTTCTGTATACTGTCTTTAATATTTAGATGATATTGAAACCCTGCTTATTCAATTGTGTATCTTGATTTTCCGTTTTCTCTTCCCATGTCATAAGACATAATCCTATCCTTACACTACTAATAGTAATGATTTAATTCACGGTGAACAATTTGAATATTTTAATCAATTTGTATTTCCATTCTTTGTTTTGCATATGTGTAGATAGCGTATAATTGGAATGCTTTTGTCCCAACTTGCTAGTGGGTGTAATGCTTCATGTTACAGCTCCATTTAACTTTTTGTAAATTGAAACAAATTATCATGTTCTCTTACCTTTGCATTTAAACCTGTCTGTACTGTTTTATCAAGTTCTTTACTATTCGTGTATCAGATATGAAAAAGACTGGTGGTAGTAATCACATATAAAAAGTGCCAAGAGACAGAACAGAAAGGAAAAACGAGATAAAAAGAAGAAATAGTCTACCAAAAGGGCAGAGAAAGATGAGAGAAATAAAAATAAACATATTGAGAAAAACATATAAATGAGGAGATCAAAAGTGAGAGAGAATGTGCTATGAATAAAAGTGTAAAAAAAAAACCAACTTAAAAACATTACAGCTCTACTTTAAAGGGGCCAGAAACTGAGAAATCATGGGGAAAATTAATTTGCAAAAGGCTTGTTTACTTGTAAATTACAACCCATCCGTTATGTGAGCCCTTTGGACTAATGCGATAAAAGGTTGGACAGCAGGAAGTTGACCGAACTCAGTCTAGTCGCATTTCTCACATTTCTCAACAATGTTAAGTCTTTTATAGACTCTTAACGGGTCTCATCATGTTCACTCGAAGAAACGTCTTGTATAATGCTCAAACATTTCAAAATACAAAACATACTTTACTTCTGGTCGGTTAGTTTAGCCATTGCTCTTCATTGCCTTTTCCCTGACACGTCGTCGCTGCGGATTACGTAACACCCCTCAGGCTCTCCCAGAGAGCTGGCCATGTAATTGTTTTTCCATATGACGTCACTAGCTGTTTGATTGCTTTTTCATTGCGCAAAATTTGAAACACTGGGTAATAAATCACAGTTATTTACATGTAGAATAGATTATCTATTGTCTCTAAACTTAAGTGACCAACTGCATTCCCCCTCTCTCATCCGAGATCACCCTGCTTTTCCCCATGATTTCTCAGTTTCTGGCCCCTTTAAAAAAGGAAGCAAATTACATATTAGGGGGAAATGAAACCCAGGCATAGATAAAAAGAAGAAAATAGAGCAGAAAAAGATGGGAGATATTGAGGTGGAGCGAGAATAAGGGATCCTTAGCAGTGTCCGTCCGTTCATCGTCTGTCCGTAACAACTGTGGCATATTTTCTACTCCATGCCTTCTTATACATTCCTCATGACTGAATCACATACATAATATTATCAAACTACATATACCTGCTTAACAAAGTACTGATCACCATGCATGTACATGTAAGCAGTGCTCCGTAGCAACTTTTTTGGTAGGGGTCCGGACTGAAATTCTAGGCTCTGTACATGTATGTACTGAGCCCTGTGTTAAACTTGTTCATTTTGGGGGATCTGGACCTAAATTTCTGGGGCCCCAAGTGTCCCAGGAGCCTGTTAATGTTGAGCCCGGGCATAAGACTCTGAGTCTGATCCCTGCGCTAGTACTATCTGAGTATCTGTAGCACGGGCGGTGGAACGTCTGGCTCAGACAATGGAAGTGGAGGTGCACCTTTTGTCTACCAAGGAAAAGTACACTGCCACTTCCATTTTCCAAGCCTGATGTTCTGCCAACTTTGACCAGTAATCATTTTTTTAAAATAGTGAGGGGAGGAAGTGTTGTTACAGCAAAGCTTATTTACAAGTGGTCAAATGTGGAAACACTTCATTTCAGGTCAAACAGGGAGAAAAAAAAAATTCAAGTTTAATTTCATGAAATCTCAACTGGTTTGACTATTATATTAGACCTATTCATTCTTTAGAATTAAGAACTGTCTTTGAATTCCTGAAATGTCAAAATAATCATGAGAACCCCATTGGCCAAAAAAGGACTAGGATCTTCTAACAAATGAATCGGAAATAACTGATTAAACTTTATGACCTTCTCCCCCAGTTCTCCAGTAACTCCCATTTGAAAGTCACCTACTTTCTTGACAGAAACTGTCCCGTTGCCCAAGTTGACCACCTGCACTACACATCGATGGTTATACTTTGAAGTATCATAATTGGTCTCTGAGATGACCAGAGATAAATGGGTACCCAATCCCTCTTTGACACCATTAAGAAATAACTTGGCCTGGAAGTTCCCTCCAAATGGTGTGTGGATGGGTTGGGAAAGGATGGACTCCTTCCCATTCCTCTTCAGGTCATTATATGGAATCTTCCAGGCCTCCACACCATTATTAGCAACTTTCCTATCGGCTTCAAGAGCTTTTATTCGCTCATCTTGTTTATGCATATTGCTACGGAGAATTCTCATATGATACTTTAAGTATTCCATTTCATCCATGGACTTTGAATGCTGATAGTTAGTTTTCAGACTTAGTTTTCTCTGAGAATCTCTTAAGGTATCAATACTGGAGGTATTTTTCAAAGATGTGTCTAATGCCAGGTCAATTGAAGACATCACCTCCATATCACCTGACACACATCTAGACACAACCACATCGTCCTCCACCAGATCACCAGCAACTGATCGAGCCTCGTCCTGAGCTTGATCACCAGGAGCATCCTCATCTTCTGGGCCTGGCTGCACTTCTGGCAAACACAGTTCTGCAATCTCCTCTGGACCATCACGCATGCCCCAGGCATTTGGCAGAGGACTATTACCACTTACCCCCTCTCCACCACTGGTATCTCTCTTCACTAATGGTGCCAGGGGGTCATCAGAGTTCTTCTTTGGGGTACTGATGAGAATAGGTTGGTAGGTGTTGCCCTGGCTCTGGTCTTGGATAGAATCCAAAGCCCCTGCTTCCTCCATAGTTCCTCTCATAACCTGAACATCATCCTGCCACTGAGTGCCCTTGTTCAGTTGCCTGCAAGTATACATCAGTTTTCACCTGTTAAGCCCATTTTGATTATATATAATGCCTGTTTTCCATAGCCCCTGGCTTGAGTTATCTCAGGCTAAGTATTTAAGTGGTTAATCAAACAAAGATTACTTTTGGACGGAAATTCAGCTTTGAACTTTGGCTGCCTATCAAAAGTCTTATCCCGCGTCTGTCATTGTCTTCTTCACGACCGTTCTTTTACATTGGCTTTCCCAATTCTGTTATTTCGTCTATGGATCAGAGCAGGGAAGATGCTAAAAGCCGCATCTCAAATGGGCTCTGACTTTTGATAATGTTCCTTAAAACCTTTGCTACTACCATTTTGATTACAAAATCCTCCCACCGAACAAGACAGACAATGGCTTAATGTTTAGCAGTACATTGTCACCTTTTAAATGATGTATTTGCTGTATCTTTTGATCGAGAATACTACAGAGTGAGTCAGAAATAATGACTTATGATAACAATAATAGTAATCATCATCATCATCATCGTTAATGTGACTGAAATGACGATTACTATCATAACCATAGCGATCATTATTCTGATTTATGTCATTATTTATATTACTTTTGGGTAATTTCAGCGCCGTCACAGTTTTTCTGAAGTGGTGTAATAACAAAATTAAAAAAAAAAGATATAGCGTGATGCAAATATGCAATAATGTGTGTCAGTCCATATTCTATGTACGTTTTTCATGGTGCGTATATCTTCTATTTACAGAGGCGGCGCCCCCGGGGGCAGGGGGCACAGTGCCCCCCTTTTTCAAAGCACCCAAAAGTGCCCCTTTTTACCCAACAAAAATGCTACCTTTCAAACCTGTTCAGTGCCTTCCTTTTATCTTAGAAGGGCCCATTTCCTTTGTTGATCAAGTGCCCTTTGGCTTTCTAATAAGTGCCCCTTTTCGTTTCAGATAGATTACCCTTAAAATCTACAGAAATGTGCTCTTTTATGACCTTTTCCTTTTAATAGCGCTCTGATACATGCCCTCATTTACTTCTGATAAGTGCCCCTTTTCCTTTCTAGTATGTCCAATTTCTGCATCTGTTCATGTAAGATAAGGGCAATTAGCGCCCTTTTTGTTTTCTGATAGTGTCCCTTTTCCATTCGGGCAAGTGCTTGTGCTTCCCACAACTGTAATTAGAAGGAACAGTGCCCCTTAATTGGGGGTATTTTTCTACTTTTTCTTTCTAAAGCTTGCTCGCACTTATGATATCTCATGCAAGGCACTTCAAGTGTGTTGAAGCCATAGAGTCTTATATGTTCTCCTAAGTTCCTGATGATATTGTGCTCAAAACCCCATTCAATAATAAAATAATATGATTGGTAGCTATGAGACCTCACTTGCATTTATTACATTATAGCTTGGTCACTATATGGAACACATATAAAATGAATTTCCAGGAGCCTTTATCATTATAGGCCACTCGAAATATACTGCAAATACCATGCCCTTCAGTAAAGATACCTAGCAATTTTTGCTCACTCACTTCGCTTGCTCACAATTGAGTAAGACAGAGCAGTATGCAACAATATTGCAAAGTAGTTATTATCATGTACAAGTATGTCGAAAATGCACTTTAAAAGTGTGTTAAATAGAATGTAGGAGTATATTTTCCTTCTTGTGTTCAGCTTTTGTAAGTGCCCCCTTTTTCCCCCAAAGTGCCCTTTTTCGTTAGTGCCCCCCCACTTTGAAAGATGCTCCGCCGCCCCTGTCTATTCATGTCTGTGCATTCGGGTGTGAATGGCAAATCATCCCCCCCCCCTCCAGGTGTAAGAACCTGTCTACGCCACTGATAAGGATTTACTTAAACTTTCAAAGTTCATAACTCTGATTGTCCGATTTTCTTCAAACTTTCACTGTTTACTCTTCTTGTTCTTCTTCATTTACTGGAAGCACACTGATGTCTGGGTTGCATTCTCCTTTAAAGGAATTTTATGGATATCAACATGTAACATGTAAACAGGGGCAGTACTAGACTATACTCCGCTTGTTGCCAATGAAAGCCAGGTATACATGGCTCTGAAAACTCATATACAGGAGGCGTATAGTCGGTTTGCAAAGAACAGTTACTTTGATCCATTGCAATGCTTTGAACAGGCCTTTTAAAATAATTTTTGTGTAATTTGTGTGGTACCATTAGAAAGGTTAGTGAATCAACTGCACTTACATGTACATGTATGGGAAGCAACCTCTTATTGCCTTTTGTTTCTCTCTTTTTTGAAGCATTAGAAACAAACCTACATGTATCATTCTTTCGATAAGATTTGCATATGGTGGGCTCATACAGGACCGACAAAGAATTTACACATTTTCAATTCGCAGATCCATGTACTACTTACGTTTATTGTAAGTCCACTGAAATGATTGGGAGCAGTGCACGGCCGTTTGGGTAATCAAGCCGCTCGCACGAGCTGAACAGTGAAACAACTTTACTTTGTTGATATTAATGTGGTTTGAGGAGAGGGTCAGTACCCACATGTAACAATGCCATCAAGAACATGTTAAAAGGGCAATGTTGGACCTAATTTGCCAACAAAGCCATACAAAGTTTCCACCTTGTCCAAATTCTCAAAAAAAGAAAGAAAGGAAAGGTTGCGATTTGATTTCTGATTCTGTGCACAGATGTTCATTGTTCCTTGTTGAAGGGGAAAAGGCAAGAAGTGGCTCCCCCCCTCCCCCAAAAGCCACTATTCTCATAAAAATAATTACCTTTTTTTGGCTTCAGTTTTACAGCTCTCAATAAACTGCTCCATTATAAAAGTATGGTATTTTTTCAATCGGGTAGGGCTGACTGTTCCTTGAGGTAGTGAAGAAACTCGGTCAGCTGGTAATGGCAAGGATGGCAGAGAGAGGCAGCTTCAGTTAAAGGCAGTGCACAAAGATGCTTGGCTGCCAGTTCTCTCCTTGTCATGGGTGCTTCCTCTAAAAGAAACAAACATAAAAACAAGGAAAGTTCAATGAGAGGGATAAAGCGTAAAAACAAAAAATGAGATTCACAATGCTGATTTAGTGGCACACTCTACTCTAGCCACTGCACCTCTCTTTCACCAGTAGCATAGACTAACGCAGATGTAGGTATGATGGGGTGACCATAGTTCGCGCACATTTTAATTTTTTAATGAAGGCAATTTTTGATCCATAATTTCTAAATTCTTACCAAAAATTATTCTGATTTAAATGACACCAAAGGCAAAGCAAAGTTTTAGATTTCAAATGGGTGCAAGAAGAACATGTTATTTACGAAGAATTCCTGAGATATCGCTATCGCAAAATTCGATGTCGTATCGCACCGCTCTGGACCTGGAAAAGTGTTACAAAAATACCGAGTCCTAACTTCGTGCACGCCAATTTTCAAGTGATTAATACAAAATAGAGATCCATAAAAGGTAAGATAACTGCATTACTAGGAAGACAAAATGCCTCTGAATAATTTGATACCACATTTTACTGACAATTTTGATGACATTGTCTCTCGAAAAGAGGAATTCTAGACCCTTGTCGACAAGTCCAGTTTTGTCAGAACGAACGCAAAACGCTGCCAAATTTGCCGATTTTTCATTCATAATTTAAAAATCCCTTCTCTAACTTCAATAGGAGAGTAATTTCCAGGGTAATTTTAGGGTGCTCTTTCCGTTGGTGCTACCAGTTTTTCACAATCTTTTGTAGTTTTTGAGATATGGCCCTGTGCGCGAAGTTTGGACCTGCGCGAAGTTAGGTCACTCTGCCATACATGTACATGTACATGTAAAATGATGGTGTCACAGGTCATCCCATGCGTGTCTGATTAAGGCAATGGAACGTCTGGGATCAAAAAACTTTCTTATTTTCAAATTTTGTTTTTAAATTAATGGTTTTTAATTATGATGCAGTTAGATCTAGAAGCCCGACACCACCCCTGTGAAGGAAGTTGGAAGGCATGGCAGGGGAAACCATGCGTGATAATTGTGATGGGATCGGGAGGGGGGGGTAGGGCTGCCGGGCTTATTGATTTCTGTTTATCTTGTTCTCTATATGCAGGTAATCATTTGTTTAATCTTGCATTACTCTCAGTGTGAGCACTTATACAAATGCAAGATTATATCAGATAGCAGTCATAACCTTACACCTATATACATGTACACTATGAACCTATCGGACAAAGACAGTGGACAATATACAACCTCTCATTCTGCCCTTCACAATGGTTCTGGTAGTCAAAAGAACATCCCTTCACTGCTATTATGTTTAATCAGTGGTTCCAGGTGAATATGCATGTTATACCTGTTCCACATATTTTAGATAATAGCAGTGAAGGGATGTTCTTTTGACTACCAGAACCATTGTGAAGGGTAGAATGTGAGGTTGTTTATTTTGTCTGCTTTCTTTGTCCGTCATGTTCATAGTGTTAGGCCCATACAATGGAAACTGCTGACAACAGGAAAGTAGATTCCTGTCTCATGTTGTAAGACAGAGGAGCAAGAGCCGTGATCAATTTTTTTTTTATAAATACACATGATCAAGACAATCTAGATCCCAATGAAGAAATGGGATGGAAATAAGATCATCCTAGGGTATAGAGAGCAAAGACTTTCAAAAAATTTGTTGATTATTGTGGTGTTTTCTATCCTCAAATATAGAGGTCGGCAGTCACATAAATTTGCACAGCTCACCACACCAAAATGTTCCCCTCTACTGCCACAGACTGCACCGTGGTGGTCATTAACTCAATTGTTTGTGACTTGTCTTAAGAAGAACAATGGTACAGTCACTGCAGAAGTTCACACCCCCCTACATAATCATCAAATTTAGGGTTATGGATAGGGTTCGGATTAGGATTAGGGTTGGAGGGGGTGTGATGTTACAGGGGATTGGAGGTACTTTGCTTGCACAAAAAACAGTATAGTTGTCAACTAGATCGGAATCCTCGACTGCGCGCCGTCGAAATTTATGCCTCCGCAATTGACAGATCACAAATATATATGGCACATTCATGTTGATTTTTTTATTTTCAGTATACAATGATATCTTTGACCATGCCCTCTGACCCTGTGACCCCCAAATCTAATGAGACCATTATGAGACCTTCCACATGCATACATGACCTAAGTTTGAATTTGAACCATCACAGAGTTGTTAAGTTATCACAATAACAAGCAATTTTAATGTATATAATAACCTCTGTGACCTTTGACCTTTAACTCTGAGACCCAAAAATCTAATCAGATCACTGTCCCTCCCATATGTGCCAAGTATGAAGCTGTTCCATCAAATGGTTGAGTTATCGAGAGAGCAGACCATTTCCATGTACATAATGACTTCTATGACCTTTGACCTTGACACCCCAAAATCTACATGTAATCAGATCATTTTCCCTACCATATGCATACATGAGCCAAGTTTGAATTTGATCCGTCAAACGGTTCTTAAGTTATCGTGAGAACGAAAACGGGACGGACAGACAGGCGGACAGACGACCCGAAAACATAATGCCTCTGGCAACCACTGACATGTACGGTGGGCGGAGGCATGAAAAAAAAGACAATCAAAACAATAATTTATGAGTTTAAAGGGGGTACCCGATGCTAAGACAATGTTTGTTCATTTAAAAGAGCATGATTTTATTAGCAAAAAATCATCTGCCTACATTTTTTTAAAAAGTCGCGAGCTGCCAAGGAAACCCCTAAATGTGGTTAGATTTCAGGATATTTTTTGACCCCTCAGCTGTGACCCAGTTACAACAGGGTACCCACTTTGAAGTCAAAATGACATCAAAGTGGGTACCTTGTCGCGTTATTCTAGCAAAATGCGTGCAAGCATAATACAACTGCGCAGTCTACCGCGCAGCACAACTGCAATGCGCGAAGCTGGGCACCCACTTTACGTCATACCTCATACTCAAATTTTTTGGTCATCTCCTGACTTTTTGTGAGAAAATTAGCCAAAGTGCATTGATTTCAATTGAAAATCATCAAATTTTTAATATTACTCTTCTTAAAATTCTATTCTCGATCATATACGAAAAAAAATTTACCAGTGTGTAATCACTTTAAGACAACAATATCGCTATGAAAAACAAGCAAACCTCACTCTTGGCATATGCAGGTCACCTTCATACACTATCAACTGGTCGGCAAGCAAGTGAGAATGAAGTAAAAATATTGTTTGAATGTCTGTGAATTTCAAGATGAAGTTTTGCAGCAAGTACCGATGCATAAAATAAACACATCACTCATGCTATGCACTAGCTGCTGATATTGCTGAGCGGAGCATAAGTGCTGCAGAGAATTTTAGACGCATGTGGCTGAATCTTCAGGCTGGGCTCTGGTTGGTTGGTTGATTTGGGGGTTTAGAGGCACTTATCATTACTAAATTAGAATATTTGCACCAGAATATCTGGATGCAGCCATTCATTCTCAGCCTCGTCCTGCAAAATCAAGACAGGTATGGCGAAATAAAGCGATCGCACTTTAGGAAGTAAGCCCTCTATGAGTCATCGCATATCGATTCCGCCACCAGTGCGCTTTGTACACTGACGTTGGTACTTGCATTGCCTCAGAGCACAAGAGGACAGCAAATCAAATGACATTGGCTAGGAAATAGGAATGATGCCGTTGAGTTTCAAATCATGGTAGACAAGAATTTTATGCTCTAATTTCAATATTTCGAGCATGTTAAGTTGTTAACATGAAAGGAGGACACAAGATATTCAAAGCAGCATCCTAAACAATGTGCTGGTGCGAGTCTGTTTTTCTTCTTTATTTGGTATCAATTCGATTTAGTTTCAAACAGGAGAAAATTTCTTTCTAGGCCCTGGGCTACTTTTTGACCCCACTGGCCCAAATTTTCTACATTGTATAACAGTTTACATTGGACCCTATGAGAATTTTAAGGGCTCTTCTTTAAGTTTCCAGGGCTCCTTTGCATTTCAGGGGTGAAACTATATTTTTCCCCTAGTTTCAAATGATGTTGACTTCATCACGCATCTAGTTTAGCATCTGGCCGAGGGGTTCTTGCCTATGGGCGGATGAAGCCACACACGGTATTAGAAATATTGAACGCTAGGCTGGACGAATTTTGTTACAGTATATGACTTACATGTACGTCCAGAACGTACAGGTGTATGTATGCAATTAGTTGACATATGCTCATGCGTAAATACATCATCATTTTGACCAATCAGAGAGCACCGTTTTGTTTACAAAAGGCCCTAAAGCTTGCGTATGCACAGCATACACCTGTATACAACCACACGCATGTGTGTTTACCTAAGCCACACCCCCACACCATACAGCTTAAGTCCTCTGCCACTTGCCCCTGTGGAGACTAATGTCAACAAAGAAATGTTATGCCTCCAAATCACACTTTCTTTTGCCTGGTTAGCCCTGCAAACTACCTTCGAAGTTCATCTGTGGACCAGTAGATCTAACCGTGAATTAGAACCTAACCTTTAATTTTCAAACTCAAAAGGTTGATTTTGATACGAGACCCAACTTTCTTGGCAATATTGCCGCATGATTAATTTCCATTTCAATAGCATGTTTTCATTTCAATAACATGACCTCCGACATCGTGAGTTCACCTACATCCACTGGTCTCGGCGACAGTGCACATACTCTGCATTCGGCGATGTTGGACAAGGACACACACAAAATCTTTGTGAACCTGTTCGGTATCCCAAAAGGTAATCAGACTTTGCATACATAACAGTTAGACTCTATATGTAAGGGGTTGAACTTCCAGTTGACCTCAGCGGAGAGAAAGAATTTCAGAGTGCAGATGAAGCAATAAGCATCGTTTTTTTGTAAATTGTCAAAATAAATATTAGAAGTGAAAAAACGTCATCAATCAAATATTCAATTTCAAGATATGTCACTTTTGTAGCTAAGAGGATTCTAGACCAAAAATTCTGTCTCAAAATTTCGTTGTTAGCCTCTTATACTGGTAGGGTCGGCATTCCTCATTTTAGTGACAGAAGAGCCCTGAAGCGTTGTGTATGCAATTCCGGTGACGGCGGCTTGTCAGCGAGTAGCCGCTGGAAAATGACCTAAATTCATCATTTCCATTAAAATTATTTTTTTTAAAACAGCTCAGTCTAGAGATCTGACTTTTAAAATTATCTTTAGCTTTACCAGTTTCATGATTTATTCCTTTTAATTCTCCATTTTCAAGTAAATCCAGGGTCCTAGGTCCTCTCGGTTGAAAATCTTGCAGCCAACCTCTCTCTCTCTGTTCGCCTCCGCTTGTCCGAGATAGATCAGCGAATTTGCGACTCCTCGCATTTCAAGTTACCGTATTCAAATGACTGACCAATACGAAACAACATCATCATCGTTCGTACTTACCGTTATATCCCCAAACTTACGTACGTGTGCGTACAATAGGCATACCATCTGACCATTGGTCGATGGTTTGAATACGGTTGAAATGCGAGGAGTCGCGAATTCGCTGATCTCCATCCGAAAAGCGGAGGCGAACAGAGAGAGAGGTTGGCTGCACGATTTTCAACCGAGAGGACCCTAGGCTAGGACCCTGGATTTACCTGAAAATGGAGAGTTCTAAGGTACAGTGTAAAAGGAATAAATCAAGAAACTAGTGGTATTAAAGGCTAGATCTAAAGATAATTTTAAAAATCAAGACTCTAGATCTAACTGTTAGACTGATCTGTTTTTCATGTTTTTATAAAAAATAATTTTAACAGAAAACGATGAATTTAATGTTAGGTCGATTTCCAGCAGCTTCTTGCTGACAAGCTGCCGTCACCATAATTGCATAGGCCTTTGGTAGCCTGCATCATCGTGATCATGTACATGTGTAGGTACATTAGTCTACACAATCAGTGACAATGCTTCAGGGCACTTCTCTAAGACTCTAAATTCTAACTGTTAACTTTAAAAATGAGGAGTGCCGACCCTATCATGGCTAACGACAAAATTTGAGACAGATTTTTCGGTTTAAGACATGTAAGAGGAATCATTCAGCTTCATCACATACGCGAAGTAGTCGCACTTTTTGTCGTGAGTTCGCGAGATTTACCTAGGCTAGATCTATAGCTAGCTATGCACAGCCACAGCAGCGATTTGCCAAGCTATGCCCGCTACCCACAGCGCTTCGCGACATCGACAGCGCTGCCGCTGTACGTCTGCAGCCAGGCACATGATCTACGAGACTACGTCATGTCGTGGAGTCTGATTCTGACGTTAGATCTACCGGTACACTGGTTAAAATAATAGCTGTAACAATAATTTACTTACAATTCCTCCTGTGGCTTGAACTAAAAACTTTCCCCTGGGGATATATGGCAATGAAATGTGTTCAACTTTTCCAAAAAAGGAGAATTTTGAATATGAAAATTCTGTTTTGAGTTGGAAGAAAACCAACTAAGAAGTGCATAAACTGCAAGTTATCGTAAAGGGAATTCCCCCTACCAATTGCCGACTTGAGTACATGAATTTTGAGGAATTTATTTTCATATGACAATTATCAAGTAAAAATGTTTTAGTTTTAAATAATATCCTTAATTATCAAAATTTTTAGTTTTGATTTTCAAATATTGACATAAATATTTATTTTTAAAATCAAAATTAATTCATTTTAGACTGAAAACGGCAATCAAGTTAGTCTACTTGCATTATTTTCATCATC
>CM057163.1:10926532-10942183 GCA_029962745.1 Echinometra lucunter
ATCTGATATGATACTCTTCTGATAGAGAGTATTATTATTATCATTAGGCCTATCATCATTGTTATTATCATTGCTATCAAACAAAGAAAATATATACGGAAGGAGAAGAAAGACGAAAGGAACTCAACAAAGAATAAGGAACGAGAAGTAGTGGATAGATGGATACATAAGCAAAGATAAGAGGATAAATGAAAGGAAAAAGAAAGATTATATAAGGTATAGATGGAAGAAAAAAAAAGAACAAAGAAAAATATAAGGAAAGGGGGGGGGGTAATATTGATTATATTAATAGCGAACTGTTATATACATCGTACTCTACTGTTATGTAACAGAGCTCACACAATACTACTGCTTAAACATGTTAAACATGAAACATTGGTAATCAAAAATTTCTGAAAAAAGGCAAGTTTTTAACAAAACTTTAAAGACAGTAACACATGTAGCTTTTCTTATTTCTACTGAAGTTAGAGTTAATTTGTTTTTAATTGAGCAGCACAACTGAAAGCATAACCCCAAATGACGATAGATAAAAGAAAAACGCAAAAATGCAATGAATTCTATATCCTCTGTTCTTTCCTCATGTATTGCTTTGTTTTGCCCTTTTCTGATCTCTCTGATCTCTCCCTACCTATACCTTATAATACTGTTCGCTGACTATTCGTGCACATTGTTATTTTTAGCGCTGCTTGTGGTCGTGAATGTACAGAACACCAGATAGAGCACTTCACAGATTTTTTTTCCGCAAAAATGCCTACGCTTGCGGTGTAAAACGAAAACGCGCATCGGGCAAAATCAACATAACCAGGTACGGGCTATATAGGGCTTATCAGCTTATTAGCAGCCGTATGATGACCAGGGGCGGATACAGCATTCTCCAATAGGGGGGGGGGGGGCGGAATTTTTCAGAACCTCCCGAACAGAGGAGAAACGTATGGTTTGAGGCTGCGCCCATTGGCGTAATAAATAAGATTATTTTGTGTGTCACTCCTACCCCCCCCATAGATGCGCCTATATCTTGAAATGGTTATCTTTAATTAAGGAATTAAAAAGCTCTTTTTCCTGAGCAAAAAGGAAATGATGGATAACATGGATAATGCATGCGAGCGCGAAGCGCGAGCTCAAAATTTTTCAGATCCCAAATGAAGAAAATCGTGCATTTTAAGGTACATACAAGAGGCCCCCTATTGATTTTATATAACTGATGTTTTATTGTTTTATGTGTCTTGCCAGAGTCTGACGTTGGCGACCATAGCATGCTATTTTGAGGCCATGCAACTGAAACTTGTCCTATCTTGAGCTCAAGACAGGACAGACTAATGGCCGCCAACGTCAGACTCTGGCACGGCACATAAAGAAGAAGATAAATCTATGAAGTTGGAAATAGATAGTTATCTGCAATTCAGAGGCCATAAACGAAGTGATTCATGGGTGTCGATCCGGGGGGGGGGGGATGGGGCGATATATCCTCCCCCCAATATTTTGGTCAGGGGCGATGGCCTGTAGAATCATCCCCCCCCCCCAAAAAAAAAAATAATAATTCATCAAGAAAAAAATGAACAAAATCATATCCTCCTATAATCCTGGAAAAACAAAACAAAAGTAAAGACAAAGAAAAGAGAATAAAGAGCAAAGAAGCAATTTTTTAAAGGGAAAGGAAAAGGAAAAGGCTTTCAGCGCTCGCTCGCTTCGCTCGCTCCCATTTTAAGTATTTAAACCAAACGAGGTTGTAATACTATCTCTATGAAAGCAAATCGGTTTGCGTCTTGTCTTTCTATCAAATAGTATGCTATTATTGTTCTACTCGCATTTAATATCTTTTGTTATCTTCACCAGTGCCAGTGAATATATATATATATTTTTATCAGGGTTTATTATGAAATGAAACTGATTTGCATCTTGTCTTTTTATCCATGTACAATTATAACATAACTGCAGGGAGTCGAATTGGCGGAAGACCCATAACAGAAGAATTTCATGGAATGATGGCTTGTGACCGGTAGCCTATTCCTATCTTTCCAAATATGAGAAATGATCGGATGCTAATAAAATGTATGTTATTAAAATCATTGAATTGGAGTAACAGTACATGATACATGATTTGAGCTGTAAAATCATCTTGGAAGCATTCAAATTCACGTTTTTCTTATCCAAATTCGCAATTTACGCACGTGTTCATAAAGTCTACATTCAATTTTACATCGTATGGTCACGTGATCACGCAACAGCCACATTCGTGCATTCGAATTCATTTTGGAGCATCCGATTTAGCGGATTGTATGTTCACTTGAACAATTTCTACAGTATTAATAATTTGCCTTTTAAAAAACAGCCAAATTTCCTTTTTCTTATGTAATGGTTCACTTGAAAACGCCATCGTTTTGGGTCTCTAACATGAATAAAGGCCTGATCATTTTTTTTTTATTGCATGAAGCAGAATTAAATCAAGTCAAGGTAAAGGTCTTATTGGTCTTATTATGTATTTAGTTTATTTCTACAGAATCATATATAAGGCCTAGACTAGATTGTAGAAGGCATTTTAGAAGACAATTGAAAATAGTGATATTTCATGCACGAGATGTGAATATGCAATGCTGGGATGTAATGATGATGTTTGAAGGTTTGCATGGTGGTACGGATATTCGTAGAAAGGGGTTTACGGTTCACCATGTGGGACTATAGATAAAGTGGATAGAGATGGAGGTGAAATAGAGAGGCGAGAAAGTAGGAAAGTTGGAGGGCAGAGTATCTTTCGAAAACTGGGTGAAGTCCTAAAAAGGACTGTAAACCAGAAGAGGTGAGAGGACTGAGTTGGTGAAGAGATGAGGAGGCTTGAGTCGGCGAGAGGTAAGAAGACTTGAGGAGAGGGATGTAATGGTTTTCAAGAACATTTTTTTTAAAAATACCAAAAATGTAGATGATGGAACACATACATCAAAGGAAATGCTGGTTATCGTCTTATTATGTATTTAGTTTATTTCTACAGAATTATATATAAGGTCTAGACTAGATTGTAGAAGGCATTTTAGAAGACAATTGAAAATAGTGATATTTCATGCACGAGATGTGAATATGCAATGCTGGGATGTAATGGTTTTCAAAGAACAATTAAAAAAAAATACCAAAATGTAGATGATGGAACACATACATCAAAGGAAATGCTGGTTATCTTATTTGTGTCATTCACTTTTTCCTCAGAGAGATTATCACATTAATTTGCATTTTCAGACTTTTTTTAGTAGGGATGAACTGCATTTCCCCAAGACACGCAAAAGTTGAAGTTGAATAGATCTTTGACTTTAGGGCATGACTTTAGAATGCAGTCCATCTTCATGATCCTATTTACATGATTTAAGTCTGAAGTATAGACTAAATTAATGAGAAAAAAAAGGCCTAAATTATTGACTCAAAGAGAAAATCAAATTCGAAATCCGCCCCTTTTTAGGAGAATTCTAAACAAAATATTGTTGGATAAAGTTAATATGAATGAAAATGTTACGAATTTGACTGCCCATTCGCGAATTTGAATGCTCGAAAGGTCCTTTTAGGCAGTTGCGGATGAATTTTAATAATTCTTACCTGCGTGCTAATTTGAATGATGCAAAAGCCAAATTCCTTGCTCGAAAAGCTAAATTGATTCACTTATAAACACTTTCGAATGACAGAAAAAAAAATAAACGAGGGTTTTTACTCAATTGATTTATCAAATGGACTAAAATTGATTTATCAAATGGACTAACAAAAGTGCGAAATTGGCCGGGAAAACCTATATTCATAACTAGAAAGTGGAATTTTTGGCTCGCTCGCAAAACAAAAAACGGGATGGTTAATACTCTAAATAAAGGTTCAAGTCCTCTACACTTCTCATGCAAGTAATGAGGACTCTGCGATATTCTTTGAAAACAATTTTGTGTGCGGTTAATTGGAAGAACGTTGGGTTAGACTAATAATACGGAGATATGGGCAGCAAAAACAGGTCCTACCCCCCTCCCTGCATATTAAGTTTATCCTTCACGTTTGAACCTGCACACCTTTTCCCCGATCGGTCGCTTTGCTCCGCTGTCGAGCATATTCGGCATCAGTCACCCCCCCCCCCAACCACGAACACAAATTGACACCCATGAAGTCAGTGGCGTAACAACCGGGGGGGGGGGGGGCAGGGGGGGGGGCAGAGTGCCCCCCCCCTGAAGGATTTCAGCGGGAAAATCCACCAAACCACCGGGAAAAAATGAAAGGAAGGGAAAGGAAGAAAAAGGAAGGGAGAAAGGGAAAGGAAGAAGAAGAAAGGGACAGAAAGAAGAAGAAAGGAAAAGAAAGAAGGAGAAAGGGAAAGAAAGAAGGAGAAAGGGAAAGAAAGAAGGAGAAAGGGAAAGGAAGAAGGAGAAAGGGAACGAAAAAAGGAGAAAGGGGAGAAAGAAGAAGAGAGAGAGGGAAAAGAGGGGAAAAAAGAAGAAAGCAAAGTGAAACAAAAGAAATGAGGGGAAATGTAGTACCAAAACCCCGGAGTTTCCGGGGGCTCCCCCGCAGTGGCTTTCCCTGTAGACCCCCATCAAGGGCCCTAAGCCAGAACCCTCGGACCCACCCGCTAAGGGCTTCACAACAAGCAACTCGCGGTGCGGGCTCACCTCCGCATATTCTATTTCTAGACTTATACTGCTTTCACATCAAGGTACGGTCGCTGCGACCGATCGGACGTGCTTTCACACCTCCGTCAAAATTTGGTCAGGCCCAGAGCGATCGGTCGCTGTATAGCTGACCTAGCCGGAAGCGGAAGTAGAGATAGTGCGTAGGCATGTATGGGGGGTCATTGCATTTCGATCGGTCGCTGAGTACGATGTGCTTTCACATCTAGCTTGCATCGGTCGCGATCGGTCGCTGAAGTACCTCACCGACCGTACTCAGCGACCGATCGTTTTTGACCAAAACGATCGGTCGCAGCGACCGATGAAATGCTTTCACATTATGATTTCATCGGTCGCAGCGAACGCTCGCAGCGACCGGTCGCAGCGACCGTACCTTGGTGTGAAAGCAGTAATAGTTACCGGGAAATTTTCGGCTCTGCCCCCCCCGAAAACAGGCAGAGAATTACACCACTGATTCTAGACTTGATTACCGGGAAATTTTTGGCTATGAATAATTATGTCCCCCCCCCCCACCCCATAACAGGCAGAGAGCGTAAGAAGAGCGGGAACTGACAGCGCAAAAACGCCGGCGCTTTGCGAGGGAGGGGGAAACTCCCCCCTCCCTGCACCCTCCCCCCTAGAGAGCACTATCGTCCTCCTAAAATGAAATCCTAGTTACGCCGCAGAAGATAGACTTTATTACCGACAACTAATAATTCAAAGAAGCGTCGGAGCTTCCGCGCTTCGCGCGGGAGGGGGGAAACTCCCCCCTCCCTGCACCCTCCCCTCTAGGGAGCACTACATTGGCGTAAATTCTAGGGGGTAGGGGGATCTACCACCCCCACTTGGGGAGAGGGGAATGGTGTGTACAAATTCCCCCTCCCCCATGCAGACACACTTTTTAAGGAAGAAAATATATTTCAATTAATCAGTAAGTAAAAATTCTGAATATCTATCATAAACAACCATTATATTTTAGAATTTCTATTTGAAAATGCTACTGGAAACAAAAAAGTGGTTATTTTGGCTCGCTCGCTTCGCTCGCTCGTCAAAAGCTTAGGATTTCCATCCGAAAATGCGATTAAAATCGAGAAAAGTGGTTATTTTTTGGCTCGCTCGCTTCGCTCGCTCGCAAAATAGTTCTGAAAATGTGTGTGACAGGGAAAAAAATCATTTAAAAAGTTTTTCATCCCCCACTCCTCAAATTGGATTTACGCCAGTGGAGCACTACCGTCCTCCTAAAATGCAGTCCTAGCTACGCCACAGATTCTAGACATAGACTATTTACCGGGAAATTTTGGGCTCTGCCCCCCCCCCTGATAACAGGTACCTGTTACGCCCCTGCATGAAGTGATTACAGAGAATGAGCTTTTGAAAAAAATATCTTTATTAAACAATTTTTACAAGTACATGTATCCAATAAAGAATTTGAGTTGATGGGGTCGAACGAAGTTTTCGGAAGAACATTCGTCTACACCAGGGACGTCGATCAACATTGTCAGCATGCCCGCTGGGGGAAGGGAGGAAGAACATCGGAAAATTTACCGTTATAGTTCCGTGAATCAGCGGCATCAACAGTGTTTAAAGATGGGAGCATTATTAAGCTTAGTCAATATATATATATATATGTATATATATATATATGTACATATACACACACACACACACACACACACACACATATATATATACATATCTATATATATATCTTATGGTTGCCCTTCCCAGGGGCGTTGCTAGACTTTTTTCGAGGGGGGGGGGTGTAGAGGCCACTGATTACCGACAAACATTGCCATCAATTCATTCGCTTTCCCCAAACATCCTGTGTCTAAATATTATGCGAGCGAGAAAAATAATATTTACACTTTTTCATGTTATTTCGTCATCAAAATACATTTGAACCTATAAGATATCTAAATCCTAGCCTATTCAGTCACCTCGCTTGCAAGCGAGGAAAACTATATACACTCCTTATCATTGTAAAAGTGATCATTCTTCATCAAAATATACGATGGGCCTATTAGATACCTATTATTTTGTCACCTCGCTTGCCGAAATCATTCGCTTTCAAAAACCATCCTGTATCTATATATTATACGAGCGAGCGAGGAAAATTATACTCCTTTTCCTGGTTGAGGTGATTATTCTCCATTAAGATACACGATGGGCCGAAAGGTATCTAAATTATATTAGTCACCTCGCTTGCCCAATTCTTCTGTTTTTCGAAAACGATCCTGTACTTGAATATATATACGAGCGAGCGCAGCAAGCGAGGAAAAATATACATTCTTTTTCACGTTATTTCGTCAAAATACACTTAGGCCAGTCAGACCAGTCAGAATTCTTTTGCTTTTCGGAAATGATCCCGTATGTGAATGTTATACGAGGGAGCGCAGCGAGCGAGAAAATATATAAACCCTTTTCCAGTGTTACCTTGTCATCAAAATACATTTAAACATATAAGATATCTAAATTATGTATTCGATTCTCTATACGTCAAAAAAGCGAAACCATCCTTCATCTATACGAGCGAGCGCAGCGAGTGAGGCAAATTATGCACTCTTCTTCATGGTAGAAGTGTCATTTCGTCATCAAAAATACACTCCTAAAAGACAGATGATGTTTGAAGGTTTTTATGGTGGTACGGATATTCGTAGTAAGGGTTTACGGTCCACCATGTGGTAAGTCCTAAAGGACTATAGATAAAGTGGATAGAGATGGAGGTGAAATAGAGAGCCGAGAAAGCAGGAAAGTTGGAGGGTAGAGTATCTTTCTGAGAACTATCTTTCACGACAACTGGGTAAAGTCCTTAAAAGGACTGTAAATCAGAAGAGGTGGGAGGATTGAGTTGGTGAAGAGATGAGGAGGCTTGAGTCGGCGAGAGGTAAGAAGACTTGAGGCCCAAGTTTGGATGGACACCTCAAGTTTACAAGTCTTAAGGTTCCACTCACCATCACCATCACATTGGTGGAGAAAATGAGACAGATGAATTCTGAGATGGGAGGTGTTGTCCCAAATCTGGGGAGTGGGAACACACCAAGTTTAAAATTTTACAGCTTCTGCTATACCTATTCCGCTTAATGGGTGGAGAAAATGAGACAGATGGATTCTAAGATGAGAGTATTGTTCCAAGTTTAAGGGGACACCCCTTCTTCAAGTTCCCCTCTTCATCACCTAAGTGGAAAGAGTGAGGGAGATGGATTCTGAAATGGGGGTATTGTCCCAAGTTTTCGGGGGACACCACGAGTTTAAATTCTTCAACTTCTGCAAGCTATGACATAGATAGAGAAAGTGAGACAGATAGATTCTAAGATGGGAGTTATGGTCTCTACTAAGTTTAGGGTATAGGAGTTGACACAGTCATCAAGACAAAGTTGATGTTTCTTCAGCTTCCACTCAACATCACATAGGTAGAGAATGTGATATTGATGGATTCTAAAATGGGAGGCATTGTCCCAAGTTTGGGTGGACACCTTAAGGTCACAAGTCTTCAGGTTCCACTCACCATCACATAGGTGGAGAAAATGGGACAAGTATATAATTTCTAAATGAGGCACCCTCCCAAGTTTAAGGTGACCACATAGATGGAGAAAGTGAGACAGGTGGATTCTAAGATGGGACTTGAACTCGGACCACGAGATCCATAGTCGGTGACATATCCACTAGACCACGACACCTGTTATGGATTCTAAGATAAGATGAATGTTAAATTCCTCAGGTTCCATTCTCCATCACATTGTTGGAAAAATTGAGACAGATAAATTCTAAGATGGGGGCATTGTCCCAAGTTTGGGTGGACACCTCAAGTTCACAAGTCGTCAGATTTCCCCCACCATCACATAGGCATGAAAGGTGAAGGAAGTGAGACAGATGAATTCTAAGATGGGGGCTTTGTCCCAAGTTTGGGTGCACACCTCAAGATCATAAGTCGTCAGAGTCCCCCACCATCACATAGGTGGAGGAAGTGAGACAGAAGAATTCTAAGATTGGGGGGGGGGGGGACACCTCAAGTTTACAAGTCTTCAGGTTACACTCACCATCACATAGGTGGGGAAAGTGAGACAGATGGATTCTAAGATTGGGGAGGGGAGGGAGGGTATTAACTCAAGCTTTTGAGGAGGGGACATACCAAGTTTACAATTTTTTTCAGATTCCACTTAGCATCACATGGGTTGAGAAAGTGAGATGGAGGGGGGGGGGGGGAGGAAACTCTTATCCCAAATTTGGGGGAATACTCTATTTTTAAAACTCTTCAGCTTTCACTAGCCGTATAAAAAGTAAAGTTAGATTTTTAGAAGGGGGGAGGTCGAGATGGAATTGTCCCAAGTTTCGGGGGACACCCAAAGTTTAAATTTTTCAGCTTCTGCAAGCTATCACATGGATGGAGAAAGTGAGATAGACAGTTTCTAAGATGGGGGCATTGTCCAGAGTTTTGGAGGACACCCATGTTTACAATTTAATCAGCTTGCATTACTTATTACATATGTGGAGGAAATAAGACAGATGAATTCTATGATGGGCATGATGGGAGGTATTGTCCCAAGTTCGGCGGGGCACCACAAGTTCACAACTCTTCAGGTTCCTCTCACCATCACATAGGTGGAGAAAATGGGACAGGTTTATAATTTTTGAATGGGGCACCCTCCCAAGCTTAGGGTGACACCATAAGTTTCCATTCTTCAGCTACTACATAGATTGAGAAAGTGAGACAGGTGGATTCTAAGATGGGAGGCATTGTCCCATGTTTTGGGGGAGGGTACACACATAGTTTAGAATTTTTTAGATTAAACTCGTATCGCATTGTTAGAGAAGGTTAGGAAGGTGGATTAAGTTCGGGGGGGGGGGATGTGGGAAACTACTCTCACAAGTGTGGAGGAAAAGCTCTTTAGCTTTCAATAGCAATATGATGATGAAGAATTTTAAGATGGGGAGGGGTGGGGTTTGGCAATATTGTCCCAAGTTTTTTTTTTTTTTTTTTTTTTTTTTTTGGGGGGGGGGGAGGGACACCCTAAATATATATTCTTCTGCTTCCGCCCTATATCATATTGGCGGTGGAAGTGAGAGAGGTCAATTCTAAGATAGGGGATACTGTTCCAAGTTTGAGGGGAGGGGGAGGGACACCCCAATCTTAGATTTCATCATATTCCACTCAGAATTATTATGGGTGGAAAACAAGAGAAACATGGATTCTAAGATGGGAAGGGGGAGACCACTGTCCCATGTTTGGATGGAAACATCAAGTTTAGAAGTCTTGAGGTTCTACTCACCATCACGGGATAGGTGGAGAAAATGAGAGAGATGAATTCTAAGATCGGAGGTTTTGTCCCAAGATTTGGGAGAGGGGACACACCAAGTTTAGAATTTTTTTCCCCTTTCACCATCACATTAGTGGAGGAAGTTTGACAGATGGATTCTAAGAAGGGGGGGGGGGGGGGGGTATTATCCCAAGTTTTCGGGGAGGGGACACACCAAGTTTAGATTTTTTTCAGATTCCACTCAGCATCATAGATGCTGAGATAGATGGATTTAAGGTGGGGACTATTATCCCACCTTGGGAGGAATACCCTAAGTTTAAAACTCTTTGACAGCTTCCACCAGCTAGCCGTAAATGAGGAGTAACGTTAGACTGATGGATTCTAAGAAGGAAGTATTGTTCCCAGTTTGGGGGGACATCCTCTTTTTAGGTTCCACTATCTACCACATAGATGGAGAAAGTGATATAGGTGGATTCTAAGATGAGAGGTATTGTGCCAAGTTTTGGCAGAAGGTACACACCAAGTTTAGAATTTCTCATATCAAACTCAGAATCACACTGTTAGAGGAAGTTAGATTGTAGATTCATATTTTGCCAAAGGACATTAGCGCCGTGGCGGGACTTGAACTCGGACCACGAGATCCACAGTCGGTGACATATCCACTAGACCACGACACCTCTTATGGATTCTAAGATGGGATGAAGTTTCAATTCCTAAGGTTCCACTCTCCATCACATGGGTGGAAAAATTGAGACAGATGAATTCTAAGATAGGGGCATTGTCCCAAGTTTCGGGGGACACCCAAAGTTTAATTGTTTCAGTTTCCGCCAGTTAACACATTGGCGGGGAAGGTGAGACAGATGAATCTTAAGCTGGGAAGGGGAGAATATTGTCGCAAGTTTTGGTGGACACCTGAAGTTTATATTCTTCAGCTTTTGCTAGCTATCACAGAGGTGGAGAAAGTGAGAAAGTTGGTTAATAAGGTGGAAGGTATTGTCCCAAGTTTTGGGAGAGGGGAAACACCAAGTTTATAATTTTCCAGATTCCTCTCACCATCACATTGGTGGAGAAAGTGAGAAAGATGGATTCTAAGATGGGAGGTATTGTCCCATAAAGTTTGGGTGGACACCTCAATTTCACAAGCCTTCGGGTTGTAATCACCATCACATAGGTGGCGAAAAGGTGGATTCTAAGATTGAGAGCATTATTTGTCCCAAGTTTAGGGTGACACCATAAGTGTACATTCTTCAGCTTCCGCTAGCTACCACATAGATGGAGAAAGTGAGACGGGTGGATTCTAAGATGGGAGGTATTGTCACACACGTTTTTGGTGAAGGACATAAACCAAATTTAAAGTTTCTCAGATTAAACTCAGCATCACATTGTTAGAGAAAATAAGGAAGATTGATTCCAAGATCGGGATGGGGGGGGGGGGGGGGGAAGCTACTGTCACGAGTTTGGGGGAAACCCCAAATTTAGAACCCTTTAGCTTTCACTAGCAATATGATAAAATTGTTAAGTTAGATGAAGGATTTTAAGATGAGGGGGTATTGTCCCAAGTTGTTGTTTTTTTTTTTGGGGGGGGGGGGGCAACACCTCAAATATAAATTTTCCTTCAACTTCCGCCATCACTTTGGCGGAGGAGGTGAGAGAAATGAATTCTAAGATAGGGGGTACTGTCCCAAGTTTGAGGTGAGGGGGAGGGGACTACCCAATCTAGATTTCTTCATATTCCACTCAGCATGAAATGGGTGTAGAAAATGAGACAGATTCTAAGATGGGAAGGAGGGTGGGGGGAGGGGACTGATATCCCAAGATTTGGGAAATACCTCAAGTTCAGCTTCCACTAGCCGCATGGAAGTAAATTTGAACAGATGGATTTTTAAGGGGGGGGGGGGTACTGTCCCAAGGTTTCAGGGACACCGTAAGTTTAAATTCTTCAGCTTCTGCTAGCTATCACATGGATGGAGAAAGTGAGACAGATGGATTCTACGATGGGAGGCTTTGTCCCAACTGTGGGGTTTGGGAGGGGACACATCAAGACAAATTTAACGATTCATCATCTCCCGCTCACCATCACGTAGGTGGAGAAAGTGAGATAGATGGATTCTAAGATGGGAGGCATTGTCCCAAGTTTGGGGGGATACCTCAAGGTCAAAGTCTTCAGGTTTCACTCACCATCGCATAGGTGGAGAAAACGGGACAGGTGGACTTTGAAATGGGGCATTGTCCCGAGTTCGGAAGGACACCCCAAGTTTACAAGTCTTCAGGTTCCAATCACCATCACATAGATGGAGGAAGTGAGACAGATGGATTCTAAGATTAAAGGCATTGTCCCAAGTTTAGGGTGACACCATAAGTTTACACTCTTGGGCTTCCGCTAGCTACCACATAGATGGAGAAAGTGAGACTAGTGGATTCTAATATCGGAAGTATATATATATATCATATGTATATTGTCATATGTTGGGGGGGGGGGGGTCCATACCAAGTTTAGAGTTTCTCAGATTAAACCCAGCATCACATTGTTCATGTTGTTAGAGAAAGTTTGGAAGATGGATTCTAGGATCGGGGGGGGGGGGGGGGAGGGGAACTACGTCATAAGTATGGGGGAAAAACCCAAATTTAAAACTCTTTAGCTTTCACTAGCAATATGATAAATTGTAAAGTTAGGTAAAGGCTTTCAAGATTGGGGTATTGTCCTAAGTTCGGGGGGACGCCCGAAATTTTTAAATTAATATTTAATTTCTTCAGCTTCCGCCAGCTATCACATGGGCTGAGAAGGTGAGAAGGATGAATTCTAAGAAAAGGGGTACTGTCTCAAGCTTGAGGGGAGGGGGAGAGGACGCCCCAATTTGAGATTTCTTCATATTCCACTCAGCATCACATAGGTGGATAAACTGAGAAATATGAATTTTATGATTTTCCAAAATTTTTAGGGGAGGGGACACACAAAGTTTAAAATTCTTCCGGTTCCGCTACCTATTACATGGGTGGAGAAAATGAGACAGATGGATTCTAAGATGAGGTCATTGTCACAAATTTTGGGGGACACCCCAAGCTTAAATTCTATAGGTTCCACTCATCATCACATCGGTGGAGAACATGGAGAAAGTTAGAAATGTTAGAAAGATGGATTCTAAGATGGGGAGAGAGTATCGTCCTAAGTTTCGGACGACACCCCAAGTTTAATTTCTTCAGCTTCCGCTGGCTGTCACATGGGCGTAGAAGGTGAGATAGATGAATTCTAAGATAGGGGTTGCTGTCCCAAGTTTAAGAGGAGGGAGTGGGGACACCCCAATTTTAGACTTTTTTTTCATATTCCACTCAGCATCACATGGGTGGAGAAATTAAACAAAATGGATTCTAAGATGGGAGGGGAGGCTATTGTCACAAGTTTGGGTACAAACCTCAAGTTTACCATGTTTACAAGTCTTCAGGTTCCACTCACCACCACATAGGTGGAGAAAGTGAGACAGATGAATTATAAGACGGGGAGGTGTTGTTCCAAGTTTGGGGAGAGGGGACACACCAAGTTTAGAATTTTTTTGAGAAAGTGAGACAGAATGAATTCTAAGATGGGGCATTGTCGTAAGTTTGTTTCCATTTTTTTAAGGGGGGGGGGGGGTGGGTGGGGTAGGTGGGAACACCCGAAGTTTAAATTCTTCTGCTTCTGCTACCTATTCCGCTTAATGGGTGGAGAAAATGAAACAGATGGATTCTAAGATGGGAGTACTGTCCCAGGTTTGTGGGACACCTCAAGCATGTCAAGTTTGAATTCTTTAGGTTCCACTCACCACCACATAGGTGGAGAACATGGAGAAAGTGAGACAAATAGATTTGGTGTGTAATGTCTCATGTTTGAGGGGACACCCCAAGCTTAAATTCTTCAGCTTCCACTATCTATCACCATGATCACATATAGGTGGAAAAAAAGGAGACGGATTCTACGATGAGGGTAATTGTCATAAGTTTGGGGGACAGTTCATGTTCTCAAGTCTTCAAGTTCCACTCACCATCACATGTGGAGAAAGTAAGACAGATGAATTCTGAGATGGGGGCATTGTCCCATGTTTAGGGGCGACACCTCAAAATTTAACATTCGTCAGCTTCCACTACCTATTACATTGGTGGAGGAAATAAGGCATATGGATTCTAAGATGATGGCATTGGCCCAAATGGGGGGGGGGGGGGCAGGTATAAGTACATTATAGCTCCACTCACCATCATAAGGGTGGATTACATGAAGAAAGTGAAATAGATGGGAAGGGATTACCATTGTCCAGAGTTTTGGGGAACATCGCAAGTTTACAAGTCCTCAGGTCCCACTCACCATCACCATGATCACCTAGGTGGAGAAAGAGAGACAGATGGATTCTAAGATTGGGGGGGGGGGGGGGTATTAACCCAAGATTTCGGGCAGGGGACACACCAAGTTTAGAATTTTTCACATTCCACCCAGCATCATATGGGTGGGGGAAATGAGATAAATGGATTGGAGGAGGGGATATTATCCAAAGTTAAGGGGTAGAGAAAATGAGACATATGGATTCTAAGACGGGAGTATTGTCCCAAGTTGGGGGGGGGGGTGCGGGGACACCCCAAGTTTAAATCCATTATAGTTCCACTCACCATCACATGAATGGAGAAAATGACAGATGGATTTTGATTTGGGAGTATTGTCCCAGGTTTGCGAGTATTGTCCACTTTAGTTCCACTTTCATAACTTACCATCACATAGATGGAGAAAATGAGACAGATGGATTCTAATTTGAGAGGATGGTCCCAAGTTTGAAAGGATACCTCAAGTTTGAATCCCTTAGGTTCCACTCACCATCACAGAGGTGGAAAACATGAAGAAAGTGAGACAGATGGATCTTAATTTGGGAGTATTGTCCCAAATTTGGCGGGACACCCCAAGTTTATAATTCTTCAGCTTCTACTACCTATTACAATTGTGGAGGAAATAAGAGATGGATTTTTAGATGGGGGCACTGTCCCAAATTTTGGGGGACAGGCCAAGTTTAAAATCATTATAATTACACTCCCCCATCATAGAGGTATCGAACATGGAGAAAGTGAGACAGATGGATTCTAAGATGGGAGGGGGGGGGGGTATACCATTGTCCCAAGATTGGGGGAACAAGGCTTCGAGTTCCTCTTACCATCACATAGGTGGAGAAAGTGAGACAGATGGATTCTAAGAGGGGGGGGGGGTATTAACCCAAATTTAATTTTTTTCAGATTCCACTCAGCATCATATGTGGGTGGAGAAAATGAGATAGATAGATGGGGGGGGGGGGGAGGGACTATTATCCCAAGTTAGGGGGAATTACACCCCAAGTTTAAAACTCTTTGACGGCTTCCACTAGCCCTATGAGGAGTAAATTTAGACAGATGGATTGTAAGAAGGGGGAGAGGGTAATGTCCAAAATTTCGGGGGACACCACAAATTTAGATTCTTCAGCTTCTGCTATCACGCGGATGGAGAAAGTGGGACAGATGGATTCTAAGATGGGGGATTGTGCCAAGATTTTTTTCTTTTTTAGGGAGAGGGCGTGGAATATATTTTCGGCTTTATGGGTGGAGAAAGTGGGACAGATAGATTCTAAGATGTGAGTATCGTCCCAAGTTTAGGGGACACCCCAAGTTTAAATCGTTTAGGTTCCACTCACCGTCACATACGTGGAGAAAATCAGACCGAAGGATTCTAATTTGGGAGTACTCTCCTGAAAACTGAAGTTTTTTTTTTTTTTTTTTTTTTTGGGGGGGATACC
>CM057163.1:10942683-11107683 GCA_029962745.1 Echinometra lucunter
AAATCTCTTTAGCTTCCACTTGCCATACGATGGGTTAGAGTTAGACAAATGGACCATAAGATGCGGAAGGCTGTTGTCCCAAGTTTGAGGAGACATCCCAAATTTAACTTGTTCAGTTTCAGCTAGCTATCACATGGGTATAGAAAGTGAGACAGATACGACTCTGCACAAACAACAATTTTTTTCTCGTCAGTTTAAAAAATATAGCCGATTTTCTAAATTCAATCCTTGCCTTTGCTTTTGATAATGTTTATAGTTAAAACCCCTAACATGCCAATCTGTTATCTTGCAAGGAAATAGTGAAATATTTAATGAAGCGAGAACATTTTGTCGACATCCATTGATCTAGCAGTAGGAAAAGTTTATTCCAGAATTATTTCTTCCTTATGCTCCAGTTAGCAAAATATATCCAGATATAATTCTTTTAATAGAATTGTTCGAAACAAGGCTACTGGATAGCATGTAACATATTATTGCAATACAGGCAAGCATCAAAAAGAAGATATGTTGTTGTTGATTCGTGTTGAATGGCGATCATTCAGTCTTGACTCTTATCAAAAAGAAGATAAACGAAGCGAAGACATATATTACCTATCGTGTTGATGAATTCATCTATAATTAACCCTAGCCCTATTTTTGGGTGGCTGTCGCAAAGGAACTCTACTCCCGCGACGGACCTTTTACGTCACCATTGTTACCGTTTGTACATAGCCTATCACTATGAACATGACGGACAAAGAAAGCGGACAAAATAAACAACCCCTCATTTCTACCCTTCACAATGGTTTCTGGTAGTCAAAAGAACATCCTTTCACAGCTATTGTCTAAATATGTGGAACAGGTGTCACATGCATATTCACCTGGAACTACATGATTAAACATAATAGCTGTGAAGGGATTTCTTTTGACTACCAGAACCATTGTGAAGGGTAGAATGCATGAGAGGTTGTTTATTTTGTCCGCTTTCTTTGTCCGCCATGTTCATAGTGTATGTTACGACATATATAATAAAGATGATGTATAGGAATGTCGTTATGAAACTTATGACGAAATATATGCAATAAATACAATTTGAATAAGTTTCATCACTGCAACATAAGACAGAAAAGGTTGTATACTCACTGTCAAGAACGCAAGAGCAAACTGAGAAATCGAGCAAAAGGCAGCTTACAAGTCCTGATACGTCCTCACCTACAATATTGCTGCAGCGTTTGTGACTCCCGCACCATCTTAGAATCCAGAAGCTGGAAAGGGTCCAAAGGCAAGCAGCTCGTTATGTCACAGCTGATAACAGAAGACAAGCAGCATGTCCAGCATGCTAAATGGTCCAGCTTGCCCTCAAGGCGCACTGTAAGCAGACTCTCCATGGTGCAGACCCGAGGACCTTGTTGCAATACCCCCTGTCCCCCAGACAATGTGTTCACCCCTAGCACATCTATAACGAGGAAAGATCACAACATGTGCTTTCAAACATACCATCCAAGAGGTGATATCGACAAGTATGCCTTTGCCCAACGATCTGTTCCCGAATGGAACTCACTTCCAAGTAGGGTGGTTAATGCATGTCTCACTTGAAAGCTTTCAAAGACTCCTAACAACCCACCTTGAAAAAGGCTCACACTCCTCCTCATGTGCACACAAGCCATATTCATCTTCGCGACAGGCTGCAGATCTAGAGCCCTTTGATGATTATAGCAGAAGAAGAAGAAGAAGAAGAAGAAGAAGAAAGAAGCGGGATAGTTGAAATTGTGCATTTATTCCTAGAAAATCTCAATAGGAGAGCCTTTGTCGAGGTTTCTATGGAGTTGCATTCAGGATCTATAGGTACTAAGTCTTATTTAGAAACGAGTTTATGTTCAGATTAGCTTCCTATTATTTACGAGCTAGCCTGAATCACGTCGAAGTTCAAAAGCCTCTGTACATTGAAACTATTCTATTCTCGGAGGCAAGGCATTATCATTCTACGCTTCAGTGAGTGGTGCTGGAATAGTTTGTGTAGGAACATGATTGAAATAGTCTCCTTATCAAGTCTAAGACCAAAAGTTTCTTACACCATCAGTGCCCATGTAGTTGAGAAAGCAGCCTAACCGTAGCATTTGGATTCATCCCTCGTGATCCTCAAAACGGGCCCGCCTTCGATCAAATCGGATCGCTGAAATATCATCTTTTCATACTTATGTACCAATAATAATAACGATCGCATAATAACGATCATCACCCCTTCCACTTCTCGAAAGAGATTTTCGGCGGTGCCTTCAGTGTTTTCGCCCCCACCCCTCAAACTCGTTCATGAAATCGCCGCTGCTGATCAGCATCATCATTATTATCATCGCCCTCCTCCTGATCATCATTATCATTATTTTATCATATCATTTTTGAAGCTGAATTATTGTGGTGTAATGATGAATATAAACCATCCCCCTACACGAAATATTGGTGAATATCCCCCAATCTTCTCCCGGGTTGACACTATGTATCCTATCTCTGGTTTTTAACATAATTTCAAATAGAAATTACTACTACTATACCGTCGTTTATGACAGATTTATCCTTAAATTTTAACAACTGATTAATTACAATACATTTTCTTCTTTGAAAAGCGTGTGTGTGTGGGGGGGGGGGGAGGGGGTGGATTTGTTCACGCCATCCCCCTCTCCAAAATCTGGGGGTATATCAATATACCCCCGTACGCCAATGATGACAGCTTTTACTCCAATGTGACAGCACCCCCGCGCCCCCCCCCTCCCCCCGCCCCGGGCGCGATTTTTTTTCCCTCGAGAGTTCCGGACCCTATTACCATAATGGGTTTTTGAGAAGTAAGACTAGAAGTGAATTCAGGTATAAATCTTTTGGAGACGTTGACTCGGCATCGACTTCTCGTGGCTCAGTCAGTAGAGTGGGCGTGCCAGAAACGAGAGGTATTGGGTTCGATTCCACCTCCACCTCGCTTTGTCTTGTACTTCATGAATGCTTCTCCGAAATTCGCCATATGATTTTTTTTTCTTATTCACTTGATAAGGGCATTGTATGTCCATGGTCGTAATACAGGTTGCGTCAGCCGTTGCTATGTCAGACAACTTTCCAGTTGTCTCTAGTAACCATTTGTAGCGAATGTTTTTGTGAGCTATAAATTACGTTCATGCCTTCAATGCTTCTGTGAATGATTTACCTAATCATTGCTAAATTCTTGACCGTTTAGTATTTCAAGTGATCATGAGCCAACTTGATCGACTCGCGGAGCCACCAAGGGCGCAGGGACAACTCCTCGATTGCAAGATCAGCGCAAACAGGACCACGTACCAGTGGCGCATCGAGGGGGGGGGGGGGAGGGCGCGCAAAAACGAAAAGACGACGAAAAGAAAAAAAAAGGAAAATGAGGAAAAATCATATTCTTTAAGGATTTGCGCGCCCCCCCCCCGCATTCGCAGGGTAAATGCATCAGGAATAGAGTTTTTAAGAGTTTAAAGCGCAAAAATTTTCTAACGCTCGGTCGCTTTGCTCTCTCGCATGATCATTTCCTCTAAGAATTTCAGAATTTCGCGCCCCTATTATAGTTCTTAAACAAGCTTTTTCAAAAGGGGTTCGGAATTTAAAAACAAATAAATAATGATGCAAATTTTCGTTGTTTTGCTGGCTGTCATCTGCCCCTTGCTAAATGTGCTCCCCAGAGTGGCCTAATACAACATTTGGAAAGGTTAAACATTTGAAAGATATCTAACATCTAATAAGGGCGGTACTTGGAGGGGGGGGGGGGGGCGCAAAAAACGCGAAAGAGAAAAAGAAAAAGGAGAAAATGAAGAAAAAGCATAATCTTTATAAGGGATATGCGTCCCCTCCCTTGCCATCCGCAGGTAAATGCATCAGAAATAGAGGTTTTGAAGATTTAAAATGCCACATTTTGCCTGAGCTCGGTCGCTTTGCTCCCTCGCATGAATACATTTTTCTTTCAGGATCTCATAGGCTTTTTTCAAATAGCAATTTTTAAAGGGGTTCAGAATTTGAAAAATAATGGTGCAGTTGTCGTTGCTTTGCTCGCTGTCAAGTAAGTTTCATTTGCCTCTTAATACTGCGTTTCAGTATGGCCTATAACAGCATATGCAAAAGTTGAACACTTGAAAAAAAATCAAAACTCTTTGTCGCCTTGCTATTGAAATCAGGCCTCGAATATTTCTCAAGGGTTTCGTTAATTTTACCCACAAGTTTAAAACTGAAGAATGGAAAACTGTGTATTGATATATACTTTCGATCTTCTCTACCGATCAATTTCAGTGGTCAACTGCCATGTTTCCTGGGTAAAAAAAGCAAGAAATTGCATTTTAAGGGTTTAAAAAAAAATAACTAAGAAAAAAAAATCGCCGCTAGGTCGCTTCGCTCCCTCTCTTGTACCATAATGTAGATACGTTTGGGCACTCGGAAGGGGGGGGGGGCGCGCATCATTGTTTGCCCGGGCGCCATAGTGCCTAGATACGCCACTGCCACGTACATAGGGCCACTGTGGGCGCAGGAAAAGCTGGTGAGGCCTAGCTGACAAGGCAGTGAATCAAGAAAACGTCGCACTTTTCATAAAATGTTAGTTATATAATTGCAAGGATTCGAGCGGCAGGTTGACCTAAAATTATAGTTGAATTTTCAGGATTAGCTATTCCTACCATACGCTCTGTGAGAACAGAAGTTGACGATAAATAATTGTTATACGTTACTAAAATCACAGAAGGAAGCAACAACACACTTGAACCTGTTATTAGTATTTTTACTAATCATTTCTAACTATCTGATGAAATCTAGAAACTCTCTGTATTATTTAATATCAATGAAAAATTGTGAAGAGAGTGATCTAAAGCATCATATAATTATATTCAACTTTCTTTATACGTTTTAGCAACTTCATTGCAAACATCTCAAAAGAGGGATCCCTTTTTAAAATCAAATACTTCTTATCAATGTCATGCTCCATCATTTAAAAACAAAACAAGAGGCAGTAGGAAGTAAACATTACCTACGGGAAATGGAAAATATTCTTTATCAAAGTGGAAGTATCAAGCTCAGTTGAAAATCACCCTTGCTTGATCAGACTGCTAATTTGAATCTATATATGAAAAAAAAAATATCTTCCCTACACAACTCCATAACTCTCCATTGTTTCATATTTTTTTCATATTTTTGTTCAAATTTAGCTGATTATAAATTTTGTTTCCGCTATTACTGGAAAAGTACGGTTTCCTTTAGTATACCCTTAAGTGCATTTAAATACAAAACACCTAAAATGCTTGTGATAATATGCACTGACTTGTAATTACTTTGTCCCGTTTAGTTCAGACCCCGATATACCAACAAATTCCTTGGTGCCAGAGAATCATTATTTAGAAATTCCACTCTGTTGGTAATTTTGAAAACACATAAAGGTGAGGCCTTACTTTGAAGATTGTCAGTTTGTGAGCATATTTTATGGCAACGATCATCAATCGTACAGAGGAAACATCAATAAATGCACGTCATATCAATCTAAAAATAGACATGACGATTTTATTATTCCTGTCAATATTTTGACATGGCCAATTCACGTCTGTTTGGCAGACCGTATATTTGCCTGGAATGTCGTGTCGTGTTCTGGCCAAATAATAAGAAAATGCCTGCGTAAAATGAGACGTCAAGAACAGTCACTGCAATTGGATACAATGAGACACAACGAGACGTCAGTCACTGCAACAAACCTTGTCATCTGCGTTGCCAATAGAAATCATTGTTTTTTTGACGTCGGTATCTTACTACAATTTTTTTTTCTCATGTTCTCTGGTCCAATAAGCGAACTGTCATTTACATTGTTATCATGCAACACGGATATAAATAAATCAGTAAACAGATTAATGTAAACTAAAGTAATTTATTGACGATCCTCTATCATGACCTGTATTATTTCGTTGTCAATATTTGAACAACCGAAACTCCCAAACCGATTATTGCGCTTATCATCAATTTTATACATTCAAAGAGAATCCTCACCCATAATACTTGTAGTCTTTTATCGATTGAAGTCACTGATTGACAATTCCGCTACTAAAATATGAGGTATAAACACAGACATATTTTGAAAATTGAGATTCCGAATAGTTAATACAGCAATCCACCAATTTCGTACTTAAAAAAAATCACTGATGGACAAGTTTGTACTGAATACATGAAATATAAACATGCAGATACTTAAAAGATGAAAATTCCGCCAATCACGTATTTCATAACCCCTTTACAGAAAATTTACTAGGTATATCTTGTCTTTAGAATTATTACTTCACCATTTTTCAACTTGAACTCACATATTGACTTTTCCGTACAAAATACATTATGTTAAACTATGCTTACATTTAAAAAACTACTTCCATTTTTTATTAATTGCTCCAATCATCAAGTTCCTACCTTGAGACAGGAAATTTACCTTTATAACTTTGCTATGTTTTATAGTATGATTTGTAAAATTATTATTAAAGTAATTAATGAAAATTGCGTACAA
This sequence comes from Echinometra lucunter, assembly GCA_029962745.1. Classification (NCBI taxonomy): domain Eukaryota; kingdom Metazoa; phylum Echinodermata; class Echinoidea; order Camarodonta; family Echinometridae; genus Echinometra; species Echinometra lucunter. The sequence goes on from CM057163.1 coordinate 10,949,189, forward strand.
AATTCAAGAGGTATAAAAAAGTATCACCATTCAGGGCCTTACGTAACAATTTTTTCTGGGGGGGGGGAGGGCTAACGTCACTTTTAGTTTCTTCATTTCAAGTTATTTCAGGTAATTCCTTACCGTACCCGAGCAACATTAAGTCACACCTTGAGAATAAAATTGCTTTCAAAACTGCTTTTCAGACAATGGCCTACCATCGTTGATAAATAAAGTTCAGAATCTTCAAATTTGATTAGTTTCTATCATCACATCAAATATTTACTAAGAATTCTAAAAATAAAATCCATATAAAATCACGCAGAACTTTACTAAGTTTCTACAAAGAGCCTTGGAATACGTCAAACGATAATCATGGCATGATATCTGCAGTAACAACAATCAGAATAAAAAACACAATATTCGGAAACATTCTCTACATATTACAAGTAATGGCTAAATGGCAATGGTTGGTTATTTTCCCCTGAATGCATGTTGAGCAAGCAACCAGAGGACCAATGGGTAATGACAAACTATCCTTTTTTCTTTTATTTGTTAGGAAACGTTGAAAAACATGCATTTCGAACTGTACAGCAATAACAGAATCATCGTAGTGACGTCTATTCCACAGTGATAACAAATTGTAAACATGTAGACGTATTGACAAGAAGAAGTAAAACTATAATAAAAGATGAGTCCGAATGCCAAATGTCATATTTTCAACCATGTGTAATCATAGCGCGGTTAACTGTCTACTAATTACAAATAATTTCACATCAAATAACCATGACGAAAATGAGCGTGATAAAGGCTGCAAGGCAACATTAATACTCACGAATAGTTTTCTCTTTGAAAACAGCATTTCTTTTGTTTTTGTTTTTAAGTTTATTTATTCTGCCAAAGCGGCAAGGGGTCTAGTAATGTGAATAAGAGCGTACATATAACATATGGACACTCCGCATTTCAAGGAAGAAAAACGGAGTTTCTGTTAAGCATTTCATCCGATTTCGATATTATAAAAGAAATTATCCAGATATTTTGTGGAAAGGCTGACTGATACAAGTCTTTCAAATTGTGTATCGTGAGCCTTCCTAATAATCAAAATAATCAGAAAGAGGTCTGTCTGCAAGCCAGAATATCAGTAAGAGGGGAATGCACTGCAACGCGGATAAGCATTTATGGGACCACACAGCAAGAGTTGATCCCCAAATGTATGCTATTTATGGTAATATTTCGAATGGTGACGCGACATTTGCCACTGCGATAATTCAGTTGCTCCTGTCTTAATTTCCCCGAAGACATAGGGTTAGGGTTAGGGTTAGGGTTGTGATAGTGGTTTTGGTTCAGAATGATGTGAGGATATAAGGATTAAGCCTTAGTGTTTGGTTTGGGATTAGGTTTTATGTTTTACTGAACGTGCAGATTTTCCATGGGAGCAACTGTCGCCGGAGCAAATGTCATGGAAACCATTTCGAATATGAACACCTTTTGATGCACCATGGAATGATGCATTGCGACACTCTTTATACCTAGGGAGCGTTTCATGAAGAGTTTTGTCGGTGGAAATCACCGACAAATGTTATAAGCTACTGAAAATCCTCGCATCTGATTGGATGAAAGCAAATTAGTCAGTGAAAATCACCGACAAAACTCTTCATGAAACGCCCCCTATAGGATTAAAGAGAATAGATATCGTTTTGAATCTCAGAGGCAGATCCAGAGTGGGGGGGGGGGGGGGGCGATTCGGCTGCAGTAACTTTGTCGAATCCCCCTTTTTTTTCTTTTCAGCGAATGTGGGGTGTAAAGTAGAAAAAAAAACACAAACCTGTCAGAACTTTCGGGTAACTGAAAAAGAGCCAATCGAGGCTATTTTCTATTTATTTACTTTAAGCTTGTCAGCAGAGGGCAGCCCTCCTTTTTGAAAAAAAAATCCTGGATCTTTCGCTGGATATTCAACGTAACCACATTGTTTTCAGTCCCTTTTTAGCGTATGAAGAAGATGATGTTTGCAACAAGAGCCAGGCCCGTAACAACCCAGCTAACAACCGGGTGTACTCCATCATTGCAGAAATCCGTATAACAGCAGTAAGTGCACACACCAGAGATGCAGCCCGGTTGACAGTCGATTGCACAATTACGCGTGACGCTGGAATCGCGTGTAATTTTCTGAAAAATGGTAATGATGAGGATAATTATAATAAGCATGAAAGTGATAATGACAGCGTACAGTAATTACTGTAAAAATTGCAATAGCCATAGTAAGAACAGTCATAATAGAATGAGGTAATCACAGCTGTAATCAAATCTTTTCAGATAACATGGATAACAACTATAATGATGATAACCAGTAAACGTAGTACTGATAATTGTTATAATGACCAAAACAACGACGACAACTTAAGTAACAGCAGCACGATAATAATAATAATAATAATAATAATAATAATAATAATAATAATAACAATAATAATAATAATAATAATAATAATAATAATGATAATTATAATAACAATTATAACAATACTAGTAATGATGATAATGATAATAATAATAATGATAATAATGACAATAATAATAATAATAACAATAATAAAAATGATAATAGTAATAATAAAAAAAAATGATAATAACAACAGCATCGAAACTGATAAGGAAATATATTGATATTGAGGACATAAATAACTATAATAATGAATACTTCGACAACAACTACTACTACTACTACTACTACTTCAAATACTAATGATAATAATACTAATTATTACTAATACTTTGCTTTGCTTTGCTTCTGTTGTACATGTATGCAGCTGTTGTTATTATGTATTTATGCATGTTATCTTTGTGTAGTTTTATATTTGTATATTGTACCTTTTTAAAGAAGAGGTGAATAAAGATGAAATGAAATGATAATATTAATAATGGATTTTCACTGCGTCTTTTCAATATGAAAAAAGGGCGCCTTCCTGTACACCATAAAGAAAATGAATAAATATTTTTGAAAAGGTTCGGTACTAAAAGTTTGAAAGAGAATGCATATTTCCTACACGTTGCAGGTCATTACAGAATGATGATATGACAATATAAATCAAGATGACATGTCCTCATGTCAGCCCCATTACGGCCTCTGTTAAGGGGCGGTGGGCGTCTTTCAAAGAGGGGGAGGGGACACCAGCCAAAAAGGGGCACTTACGATAGGTGAACACGAGAACGAAAAATAATGTTTTAAACCATGCAACGTGTTGGTAAACCCGTATATTCTATTTTTTCTTTAAGGATCGATTTGATCTTTTGAAGAAACAAAGTAGTCTAAATAAAATTTTTGATTTACTGGAAATCTCTTATTGTTCAATTTTGATTTAGCGCCATTTGGAAATAAGGTCTTCAATAATTGTTACCGTGCAGGAGGCGTTCCGAGGCGGAGAGGAGTCTGTATTCACAGCCCTTATGGTCGTCATTTGGAGTATAAGGATCCGTGCACTCTTCCCCCAGAGCAGCCATAGCATTTAATAGAAAAGCTACCTGTACATAATGAGCAAGAGTTCATCAGTCGCACACAAACGCTAATAAATCATTTATTCGTTTTGCAAGATTACTAAAGATAATTTCAATAATTTAAAAGCATAATACATGACGGCCAGGATTTTAATGTCCGTGTTGACCATTTCCAGGTTTTGCTTGAAAGTTGGTGGAATGGTATTGAATTAGCCTTGTAAATGAGAAGCACAAAACTGTTCAAGAATTGGAAAAAATCTTGATGAAACCAAAGGTGCATGAAAAACATAAATTCCATATTAAAATTCACAAATGAATTCCAAAAACTACCCATGTACACTCTCAGGAAAGTTGTTAAAATCGTTAGGTTGGTTAAAAATGAACATCCCAACTGTTGGTTTAAAAAAATGATGTAAAACATTATGATAATCTTTTAACGAGCAGTTGGTAAGTGCATATTTAAATCAGCGTAAAAATACTTTTCTGAGAGTTTAGCCGGCATTTAAAGGCACAGTGCAGAATACTGCAGTTTAGCTGCCAAACCTTACCTTTAGCCAAGACAGCGATGACCAGTAAGGATGATAAGAAGATGGCCTTCATCGTTGGTGGCGTCTCTGATGGCTCTGGATATATAATAATTTGTGTGATTATTATAGGATTATTGCACATTCATTTGCCTTGAATAGATAAAAAGAACTCGAATGATAGTTTAAAGGACCTATGGAATGCAAATACAAGTTGATTCCTATTTATGTATATTGCTGCATACATTTCCTATTTCGTCATTCAAATGGGTAAATACGTGATGACTGACGGATGATGTCATCTAGAGAATGTGATCTGAAATATTTTTTTTTTTTTGGGGGGGAGGGGGGAGGCTTAGCAGGTTTTAGACAATTATTTTTTTAAAATAAGGAATTGAAAATAAGAAAATAAAAAAATAAGATGTGTGTAACATATTAACCCATTTTAATGACCAAAAATCAGATGTATGAAACAATTTACGCTAATAGGAATCAACTTGTATTTGCATTTCATAGGTCCTTTAAAAGCGCACGCCTAAAATAATACCTACATACTGCGGTAAACTAATATTATTGAATTTTAATTAGAATTTGAATGTGCATTTTTATTCTCATATTCCGCAAAGCATAAGAATATAACAAATATTAAACAATTAGCGTAGCAAAGTAATGTGACAAAATGGCATGATCACTCGTATCATTTAAACATACATGGGTGAGTCAATAAGTATTTACAGAAGACGTTCGAATTTGATGAAATAGGAAGGAAGCTGCCCAAGACAGAATCAGATATAGGGAGGGAAGAGAGAAAGAGAGAGAGAGAAAAAAAGAAGGAAATATGAGGTTTAAACGTATTCACTTCGATACTTCAATACTTTCTCAAATGCTCAGCCAATTTCAGTATTATGTTATCTTTAAGTCTGAGACCCAAACCAGAAAGCTTAGGATATGGCAGACATGTACACAGGATATATTGCTGCACAAAAAATACAGCAAATTTCAAAATCGTGTACATTGCTCATTATTTAAGATGGAATTTATGACCAATCTGTAAGTATTTCGCTTTAGTAGATTCGGAACCGGAGTCAGATAGCTAGAGTAAATGCTTAATTGTGATCTGAATACGGGTTACCTAGTTTTGTAGCTAAATGCTAGGTAAAACAGTGAACATACCTCACGGAGCTAGAAGAAAGGGGCAGATAATACAGTGAAGTAAAGAAGAAACGGATGTAGAGTGATTGAATAACCATAATGTGAAAATGTAACAATAATTCTCTACGCCGTGATTAATCTCAAACCATGCGCACAAGATGTTATTCGATAGGCCTACGTAAAACGCTAATAAAAATAAAACTGTGATTTAGTGACATTAATCTGGTAGTACGAATTTCAGTTTCTTTCCAGAACAGCTCAAAGATATAGATCTTCAATTCGACGCATGCGTAAAACTTGTTTCAGAACTGTAAATATCTGATGAAATATTTCAATTTTATCTCATTTTCTTCTTCGATACGTTTCGTTTTAAGAACCAGGTTTACTTACAGTATATGGCTGAAACATCAAGCGGACTTCACTGAAGTGCAACGGTCATCTGTTGATATTAGAGCTGTATGCAGTAATGAACTTGGAATAGCCGTGCCTTTATTCCATCTGCTACTCATCAATACTCGCGGTGGCGCAGCTCATTTCCAGAGAAAGGGGGGGGGGGGGGTGTTGGTGGTGGTGGGCGACGGATAATCACAATCAGACGCCGATGTTTTTTTTTTTGACGAACGCGAACGAGCTTTTTAAAAATTTAAACAAACATGCACGCGTAAGTGTCAACGCTTGTATAGCACGGTATTATTTTCAATACCTTAAGAGTACACCCGCACAAAACCACTCTCACAACGCACCCTTAGGAAACACACACAAATATATACATTAGTGATAGTGCACACACTCGAACATAAAAGTAGGCCTAGAGATATATGCCCTATTTCAGGAAGTTGAAAACCTATCAAATTCTTAGTACTTTGCTTGCATGTCAATAAGAAATTGTTGCTACTATGAGAGATTATTGTTATATATTTTTATAATTAAATTTTCAACAATCATGACAACTGACTAATCCTGAATTTTTTCCCCTTGGAAAATGAGGTGACTTTGTGTAGGTCATCCCCCTCTCTCTCTCTGTGGGGGATGTATTATTCACATTCCTCCTAGAAATCACGCACACGCCTTTACTCACACACGCACACTTACACAAATTTGCTTAGCCGCACACACCTTTATGCATGCATGCATACCATTCTGTGTGATACGCTCATGTGATCATAAAAAAACGTCATCAGGCCATGCGCACCCAGGTAACGGAACTTAAATTGAAAAATAAAATAATCCATTTTCTTGAAAATCAGTGACAATCCCAACTATTTTCTAAAAGAGGATTTAGTCATTCCAAAACTGATAATTATCTAGTGTTTCAGCATAATGATTTCAATATTGTAACCATGATTTTGAATAGCCCCTTTCCAAGACTTTTACCAATTATTATGCATTACCACGAGAACAGTTTTTAGGGGTTGTATCACGGTGCCATAATTCTTAAAGTCGTTCAGATGGAAGAAGAAGATTTAAAAAAGTGAACGAATATATCCATGCAAATTCTGTTCTTTTTGATGGCATTTTTCAACATAATATGCAATTTATTCGATTAAAGTAATGTGACAACGGATCATACAGAAATTCTTACAATGCTAATCAACCATTGAACTAATATGAAGAAAACATTATTAGACTTCTTATGATACATATTTTTCCTCATGACTAGAATGATAATGCTGCGCGTCTGTATAGTACACTGTACCACTTGATTCTCGCCGATCTAAAAATAGACCTGACGTCTGCTAATGTTATAGATTACATCACTTTGAATTAATATTTGGGTTAAGGCGTACCTACCATATATATTTTTTATTAAACAAATATGGTATGGGGCGGGGGGGGGGAGGGTTGTCGATGGCTTGGACGTTTATTTTCTGCTTTTACAACATGACGTACGAAGAGGGCTAGGATGAAGTGTCTGTGACTGTGTTCCATTTTTAAGTTCTTTCTATAGATCACATTGCCAAAAACGATGCATCATCAAAATAATCATTTCATTCCCATTCAAGAACGGGCAAAGAATTGCATGAGCACAAAATGGGGAATATCGTTGCTTAATGTTGATCGACAGACTATCAGAAAAAGTTCATCTATGGCATCAGACAATAACTGAATAATTGAAAATTAAAACTTTACAATGTCATCTGGTTTTTGCCAGCATAAAAGATGTTTTTATTAATTTCTGAAATAATCGTTTTGAAGGAATGTATCGTTTGGCACATGTGCCGGTTCTGACGAAGAATTTATTAATAGCAGTATGTGTCAGCCTATAAATTGATCCAACGTACCACTGAAATTATTATCTAAAAGAAAATCCACAGATGTTTTTTTAAAATTCTAACATTTAACTGTTTAAATTGCAGGCTTATTTTCACCATGGAAACCCCATCCACTTGAGGAAAACTGTCTGATTTGTTGAATGTTTGAAACAACACATGATGTGCCAATAAGATCATGCTTAAACTGCGATGGTATACATGTATATGCTTAGCATTATTAACAGATAAACACTGCATGCAAAAACAAAATTGATAGCAAACAAACAAATACAAAAGGCATATAAAAGGCATCTGGTTGTAAGAATTGGTTATTGAAGACACAATCCCTTATACAATCAAAACCCATAATGAAGAAATATTTTAACAGATTTCCTATGAGAAACAGAATCTTGGTCTCAAATATAACTTAATCCAAGATTGGAAACGAGAATGGCATAACACACAAAAGATAGTGGTAATGATAAGGAATGATGATGACAATATCATGATAGTGATGATAACAAGTACAGGAGAATAATGATTATAAATATTATGGTGATCATTAAAAACAATAATCTAATCAATAATTTATATTCACCACAACCATTTTTTATGTTGCTTTGCTTTACTTTTGTTGTACATGTATTCAGCTTTTGTTCTTATATATTCTGAATGCTATCTTTGTATAGTATATTTGTATATTGTACCTTTTCAAAGAAGAGGCAAATAAAGATGAAATAAAATGAAATAATCAATAAAGAATTTAGATATAAAAAAATAGCAACATCAATAATAGCAATGATGATGATAATAATGTTTAATGATAATAATAATGATGATAATAATAATAATAATAATAATAATAATAATAATAATATTAATAATAATGATGATAATAATAATAATAATGATATAATAATATAATAATAATAATAATAACAATAATGATATAATAATATAATAATAATATTAATAATAATAATAATAATAACAAAACAATGACATGCTAACAATAATACTACTAATAATGACTATGATGATGACGGTGATGATAATGACAGTTACTATAATAGTAATAAAACAACCGCAATAACAGTAATAATGTTTATGAACGCAATGTTGATAATGATGATGATGATGATGAAAATGATGATAATAATAATGGTGATAATGGCTAACAATAAAAAACAGTGTATCAAACATTGGTACCAACATCAGTATACTACTGCTCTTCCTAGCGCCTTACATATCCTTTGCTTAGCTTGGTAAAAATTTTATGCAGATGAATGAAGATATCGCCAGAGCACTTTGACAACTCTCTTTTAAAAAGAGTGAACGCATTCACTCTGTTAGGGGCGAATTTCAAAAGAGGATGCGTTTAGAGTGAATTAAGAATAAAAATTGTGATAGTCACTCTTTATTTATTCTTGTAGAGGTGACCTCAGTGATCACTCAAAATCTCTGAGAGATCACTGAGGTCATCACCCATGCTTGAAATCACGAAACATTCTGTGAATAGTGGTAATGGATTGCAGATGACAGAAAAACATAATTATTTGATATGAATTTGTAGTTCGATCGGAAGCTGATTCCCATTCTCTGATAGGCCGACATTGTCTTCAATGAAATAAAGGTCAAAACCTTTTCTGTTGTTCTGAAATAGTTTATCTTTGGACTGATCAAAACGATCGATTTCGTTTTGAAAATCTCTCTGGCTGGCATTACTACAACTTCACATGTCAAAATCCTGAACAATAATAGTTTACCAGTTTCCTAAGTCCAATGCACTTAGCATAGGTAAATATATACAGTGTATGGTATAATATAGGTAGATATATGGTAATAAAAGAAAAGATTAAGGCTTTAACTTGTGAATAGGTGTGTGGTAAAGTAGAGAAGAGAACTGATGGTTTCCTGGATGGAATCATAAAATTAATTATGATGATAATATTATCAAATTGAAAATATTAATACATTGTCATTCTAATAGCAATTTCGTCCACATGGAATCCGTTAAAAAGCTCTGTCTGTGGCAACAGCAAATTGCATTCATCAGAAAAGATGGAAAAGAGCAAATCACAAATCCACAGTAATTTCACCATTACTGATGGAAAAAGAAAAACCACTTTACATGTGTCGCTATAATTTGTTCACAGGTGATTGCCAATTAGATTCGTAGTGCGATGTACATAATTAAATGACCTATTACATGGATAGGGAAAAATCTTTTATTCTTAGAGGAATTATGGAGATCAGCATCCGTTATATTGAACTGGTCCCTTTTCCCTTGTGAAGCTGTGTGTGCTGCAGTGGTTATGATGTAAAATTACGTTTCATTATTTTGTCCAAAACATATTCACGTATATAAAGCAAACAATCGAGATCTAAGAATAGAACTGACGTTTTCCAAATACTGCGCCTCAGAGACTGTGCGTCAAATATTTGCACAGTATTATGTACTCTCCGTCAACAGTGTGTATAGTTTGCAATGCTCATGACCTCTTATACATATACACGGCCGTAGGCAGCGCGCGGGGGAGGGGCAATTTTAAAAACTTACATTTTTTACTGAAAATTTTCACAAAATCCACGAAAAGTGTGCAACAAATCCTTCAATTTCTCTTTTAAAAATGCAAAAGCGCCCTTGTGACCAACTCGGTCGCATCCCTCTCTCGCTTTTGAGCTTCTTCAGAAATTTTTACGCGTCTTGCCTCCCCAGGAAAAAAATTCTGCGTACGGCCCTGTACATATACATGTGAAATATATTTAAAAGTCTTTTTAAAGCCTAACAGAGGCTTGAACTATTGTGTTTAAGACGTTTTCACAAATGCTCAAAACGAAACTCTGAATTCTAATCTATCAGGATTCCTTGCCGGTTCTGCTCATTCGAAGCGTTTATCATTTCGATTAAAAATATCCAAAATCAAATCAATTTCATCAATCTTATCTTCAGGGTTGCCGTATTATGACAATCCATAAACACATTTTGCTCGTTACAATACATTTTGGTGAAAAAAAAATCATTCTTACAACATGCCGTTGCCCCTATCTCTCTCTACCTTCTCTCTCTCTCTTTCTTTCTCCCCCCCCCCTCTCTCTCTCTCTCTCTCACTTGTCCTTTAATTCTCTCTTCTTTTTATCTCTACAAAATTACCTCTCTTTTCCATCTCCTCCCTCTCTCTTCCTCTCATGCTCTCTCTCTCTCTCTCTTTTGAAATTCTTTCCATCTCTCTCCTGTACCCCCTCTCTTGTCAGACTAACATAATGCTTTGGATTATTATTTTTGTGACGTCCACTGCTCATAAATCTGAGATAACAGGGAAAAGTTGTTGGTTTGTACAGTTGTTAGGAAATAGGAATGAAATGAGACCTTCAGAAAATGATACATCTGCTCAAATAATGAGAACAACGGAATTTTTTCCAGTCGTAAAATGATTCTGTCTAACCTTACGATTTTTTTTCTTTATTTTCAACTCCTACTACGCGTTCTCAAATTTACGAGGAAATATTGGCCTATATACTGCTAAGATATGGAGGAGATTCATTTTCATCCCTTTTGGTGTAGATTTTGGTATTCATATTTGTAATGTTTCACTTCTGCAATCTGAATATTAAGAGGAAAATTTGTTCATATCTGAATTACTTGATGAGAGAATATTCCATAAAATTCATGTTGATTTTGTTTATTCGTATAGCTCTCCTCCCTTGCATCATACAGATGGTTAATAAAAAAAAAAACTGAGAAGGATGTTGAAAAGCGATGAACCGAGGATCCCAGATCATTACCACTTTATTTCAGAATGATTCTGTGGTGTGCAGTATAAATGTATGAATAGTATTCCTGGGTTAGTAGAAAGTAGACAGGGGCGACGCCGCGCTTTTTTCAGGGAAGGGGGGAGGAATCAAGATGACCCATAAGTGAGCTTATTTACGTTTTAAATGGAAAAATAGAGGTATTATACAATTAAATGAACAAGCCCTCTGTCTTCCTATACTGTTCTTTTTTCTTTCTCCTCCTTTTCTTCTTTTTCTCCTTTCACTTGAAAAACCATTGCCGCCCCCTTCCCTGAAGCGCCACTTCTGGAGTAGAGTAGGATTCTGGGTTTAGAATCAATGTTAAGTATCATCGTCACAAACACATCACATTCAGCACTATCTGTATCATCACGCTCCATCATCACCATCATCATTATCATCATCATCATCACCATTCTAATCATCATCATTGTCATCATCATCATCATCATCATCATCATCATCAAAGACATCAGCATATCAATCATCATATCACCGTTCTTATCATAAATCACCTGTGATTGTATCTCACAACCATCAATAACCATATGCAGAGCTCGCTAAATCACAAGGCGCTAAATCTACTTTTAATGAAAAGTGTCATAGTAATCAATTGATATCAGACCATTGTTCAAGATGTACCTCTCTTTTAACAAAAAAGTATGACATCAATCATTAAAAAGTGCACCTTTTAATATGAATTTTTCATAGAAGGCAGTACAAGATCTGGTAACCAAATCCCTTTTCAGATGTTACAAAGGTAGATTTAGCGCCTTTGGAAGAAAGCTCTTCACAATATACTCTCAGCGTTACCTCTAGTTTGAATGCATCGATTACATACTCTCTTCATGGTCTCTTAAAACACTCATTCTACCAATATACCGGATGTCCCCCCAAAACGAAACGGCCACTTTTTGCTTTCGAAAAGTATATACATGTATGTTTTTTACATCATTAGAATCATTGGCCCGAATTCACACAGGTGGACTAAAGTTATACCTTGGTATAAAACACATCATTTGACGTCATGATTTAGTCTGCTTAGGAGGGAGGTATAAACCAATTTCACCTCCGGTTTATGTATTTGACCCTCTATCGGCGACGCCATTGCTGCGTTGGGCAAGCGCGCTGACAGCGATTGGCTCTGTGTACAAAAAGGAATGTGAGATATGAGATATGCCCTGATATTGTTCCATTTACTTTATTCTAGATCAATAAAATAAAGCATGGATACATGGGTAGATGAGCTAAGACAATGGTCATGTCTGACGGATGAATGTATGATGTATTTTTGTACTTTCGATGGTTTTTCAACTTAATTTTGTCAGTAAATGTTCGATTGCAGCATAGAAGCCGTAGTAAACGGGAGCCCTCAATTTTACCCTGTCTACAAAGTCATGTTTTCACTTATTAAATTTTACGCCAAAGTACACAACGATAATGTTTCTTGACTTCAAAGTCCATTCTGGTTTTTTTTTTTTTTTTGCCCACTGGCGACGAATTCCTGTACATTGCTTACGGAAACCTGTGTAGGGAGTACGGCTTCTGACACAAACAGGCCTTATGAGTCAAAAGCGAGTGAATTTCGCACTTAGTTAGCTTCCAGTTTTTAAACTTTCTCCAATTCTTGTGGCATTTGAGCACCGCACAGCTGTTACCTGAACTTCCCTGATAATTTCTCATTGCAAATATTATAAGAAATCTGCATATATTGCTCAAAATAGACAAAAATCGAACGAATGTACATAACGCGCTATTGACTTTTGTACTATAAAAGTTGGAGCGCCCACCGCAGTATGTCGAACTGTGTCGAACAGCCTGCTGCCCTCTTGCGTTGTGGGATTGGTCTATAGAATATCGGAGACGATTTCGGGAGTCTTTTGAAGAGGCCTGTTTTCATTCGTTGGAATAGTGCAATCTTATGTTTTATTTGGATGAAAGTTTCTTTTTCTCCTATGTCATTTTCTTCCCTGTCATTTTCCCACTTCTTTCTTTCTTATGCACATGTTCTGAGCGCATTTCCTTCTTCATTTCTTCTTCATTTTCAGCTATTTACAAGGATATATCGGCCTATACTACTAAGATAATAGGCTACTGGACAAACAGTTTCATTTGTTTCTATGTAGAGTTTTCATATTTGTTATATTTTACTTTTGCAATCAAAATTATTAAGACAGAAGTTCGTTCATATCTACATTAGTTGATGAAACCCATTTTGATTCTGTTTATTTCTTTTACCTCCCTTCTCTTGCATTATACATGTTATACACCCTTTACAGATCTGTAACCGGTAACAGGAAGCACTGAAAACAGGAAGAAGGCTGTTGGAAAACTGATAAAAAATGAGGACGCAGGTCATTACTACTTTGTTTAGAATGATTTGGGGTGCGCTATTTCTCAGTGTAGTCATGGAAATTATATTAGGGTATTTTAAAGTACACACTAAAAAAAAAAAAAGGTTCAGTTCTGCACACTTCAAATGCAACACTGGAAGCTCCTTTACAGATACAACTTTGCACCCTAAGAAGCATTTTGCTCCTTTAAGGGTGCAGTGAGCTACATTTTTGCAGTTGTACCCTTTAGGGAAGGTGCAAATTTGCACCCTTTTGAAAGCAATTTTTTTTCACCATTAAAGGTGCAAAGTTGCACCTATAAGGGTGCAAACAAGTACAAAAGGGTGAATCTTTGCACCTTTTCGTGTAGGGTGCAAGATTGCACCCACAGAGGTGCTGTCAGTGTTGCATTTAGGGTGGAAATTGAACTTTTTTCACAGGGTGTAGAGTAGGATTCTACGGCAAAATTTAATCTACCATCCCTGCCCCCCCCCCCGCCCCCCCCCCCAAAAAAAAAAAAAAAAAGAAAAGAAAAAGAAAAGCATCAAATCAGCACTATCATCGTCATCATCATCATCATCATCATCATCATCATCATCATCATCAAAGACAGCACGCCACTCGTCACTAATAATCATCGCCATCATCATAAATCACATTAGAAGCGTTTCATGAAGTGTCTTGTTAGTAATTTTCACTGACAACTGTAATAAACTACTGAAATCCTTGCATCTCATTGGCTGAGAGTAAGTTCGTTATTGAAAATCATTGACAAGACACTTCATGAAAAGCTCCCCCGTAATAGCACCTCACGACCATCAATGCTCTTATTCTCGCAGCTTTATACATCTAATTTTCAATGCACTGATAACCGTACAACCCTTTTGATTGCCACTTTCAAACGCTCAGAATCGTGGAAACACATACACTGATATAGGTCCATGAGCTGAAAACGATTTCAGGAATATATAACAACATTTTAGCAAAAGGAAAAGTCACATTTATTAATTGATTCCCTAAGTTTTGAGACGTCACTTTGTAAACTGCAGCACTCCAAAACTGCATTAGATTATTTTATGTCGGAATAAAAACCCATGGTCTTTCTGCATAACTATTGCAGGTCCCGTAATACAGTACAACGAAATGGAGTGAAAATAGCTGTAATTAATGTCGTTCGTCTGGGTTTTGATCATTAAACGATGCGTTTTTTTATCTTTGTTGTAATTTCGCGTGTTGTCATCCAGGTAGAGGTGTAAAACGCTGCTTCACCAAGACCAACATCACTTTTTTCGAATTGTCCGGATCATCAAAGTCAGGAATTCTGGATGGTGGACAAAAAAAAAAAGAAAAAAGAAACAAAACATAAACCTGTTGATAGTAGTATTAACGTGTCATAAAAAATAAAATAGTGATGACAGTGGAGGTAATATTATTATCACCGTATAATGAGAAAGATGAGATATCGTTGAAGAACCCCACTATAATTCAGGACCGTATTCTACCTCTTCCTTGTCCAGCTGCCCCATCCCCTGTAGCACCGCCCCTACGTCATTAATAATCACGTTAAATAGACTGGAAGGATCAAGAAGGGAGGCCTCTGTGCACAATGCACATACCCTCCCGTGCCGTAAGTATTGCAACATAGCTAAATTGCGTATGCCTTTGTGAGTTATAAGCCTTTCTGTATTTTGTGATTTTTCGTTTATAACTAACAGATTAATGAGTGTTATCGACCAACTGTGTATATCTTAAAAGAGAGAACTTGTCCTTTTCTGTCCTGAGAGCAGTAAATCCTACCAGGTCATGTATGTAACAAAGGAGAAAACAAAAGACCATAGGAACCAAATGCCCATATTAGGAGGTGGGAGTTATCCGTGAACGAAATTATAATACCCCCCCCCCTTCGTATTTCTTTCCAATCTGTTTAAAAGGTTTGTGTTCACTTTAAGCAAGGAAAAGATACCCATACTGTTTCCAGAAAAGAGCGGAGGAAAATAGCCACACCCAGAGAATATAGACTTCCGTGGACCACTGCCATGATTGCTAAGGCGTTGCCAAGAACGATGCGCGCCACAATCATCATCCAGCAAGATATAATAAATTCGTGAAGAATTCGCTGATGGCAGCCTGGCAGCGTGGTGAATATATCGAAATCAATTTCCATAAACGAATTCTTCACATACTTATAATATTTTTCTGGATGATGGTTGTGGAGCACATCCTCCTTGGCAACGACTTGGTAACGGCCCACAAAAATATATCTTCTACGGGTGTGGTCATTTTCCTCCGCTCTTTTCTGGATACGTTATTATTTTCTTGCTAAAAGTGAATACGAACCTGTAAACATCTGGGGAGAAATATGAAGGGGGAGTATCATGAGTCTGTTCGCTGATAACCCCACCTCCCAATATGGCTATTTATTTCCTTTGGTCTTTTGTCTTCTCCACTGTTTCAGACATGACTGGGTCAGGATATCTACTGCTCTCATGACAGAAAATGACACGTTCTCTCTATTAAGATATACACAAATGGTCCACAAAATTCAATGGTTATAAACGAAAAATCACGAAATACAGAAAACTTACAACTCACAACTGCATACGCAATTTAGCTATGTTGCAATATGGTACGGGAGGGTACATGTACGTATATATGGACACAATGGTGTAAAACGGCTTAGTGTTGAGTTTTGGATTTGACCGAAAGTGATCATTAAAATGGAAAAGATTGATCGGGGCAGTCAAATATATTGCTATACCCACACGAGACCACAAAATCGCGTGAAAATGGTCGTTTTGGCCGCTTAAAACATTACCCGCGCGACGTGAGGGTCCGTGCAAAAAAAAGACAAAATTAGGGAAAAGGGTAGGTCTATGTTTTGTAGTTTGCTTATCGCCCTATATAGTACCCCTAGTTGAACTCGTTTAGGGGTAAATTTTTCAAGAAGAGGCTCGAAATAACCTCGAAAAGGGGGTTATCTTTTTACCATTGGATAGAACTTTGCTTAGGGTAGTTTGGAAAAAGCCGTGGTCACGCGTGCGTATAGAAATTATTCTGCCCCCTCCCTCCCCTAGAGGGATAGCGAGAAGGATGTCTCACCTATGTAACTGACTTTGTCATCACCATTAACATCGAGCCTTGTGATCATTTCTTCAACTTTATCATCTGAAACGGTATCATCCAACCCCTTGCGCAGTTCCTCCTTACTGTGATAAGTGGGAAGAGCAATAATGAAGTCATTTTGGTATTTTAGGTTGCAATAGTAGCCACTAAATACCATGAGCAAAATTTAGTTCATCATTGATTACAATCTTGGTTAAAGTCGAAGTTGACATTCACGTCACAGAGATAATGTAGTCTGTTGTAACCATCTACTGTCCTGCTTTCAAATGAACAACTTAACCCATGAGTGGTTGTTGGTGAACCTATGTGGTAAACACAGAGCTAGAGAATTAATGTGTGTGTGTGTGTGTGTGCGCGTGTGAGTGCAAGACAAGGTGCTTAACTGGAGACACGAGAGTCGAGGGTTCGATCACCGGCGCGGCGCTTATGACACTGAGCAAGGCATTTCATATGCATTGCTCTTTTATCGCATATCAACTAAGTTAACGAGCTATAGTTGTTACCAACGTCTGCATGTGTGTTTATAAAAAAGAAGAGATAGAAAGAGAGAGAGAGAGAGAGAGAGAGAGAGAGAGAGAGAGAGAACCCCCCCCCCCCCCGCCCCAATAATACGCAGATGATAACATGTACAGGTTGCATACTGTATTGGCGTATATAATGCAGCGCCATCATTAAGTGCATTTGGCTCCGCCTTCCCTAAAACATTCTACACTTCGCTAAGACCCCAATTCCAATCAACACTACAGTCTTGTTTTTTCAAAGAGCATAGGAAAAAAACAACAACAAACAAACATAGCGTGGTAACCTGACCCGGGCCTGGTCAATATGTTCAGGGAAAAATGCATCTAATACTCTATGTACACTGTGACAGTTAGACACTATGTTCTTATCGATCAATCTGGCTGCAAACTACCAGAATACAGCCGTGCAGATTTTCACCCATTATAGAAACTCTTCTTTATGGAGACCCAGGAGCTGGGACTCGTCTTGACTTACGAATAAAGGTCATCAATCCATTTTCTTCCCGATAATTTGATTCTAGAAAAGTTTTCCTGAATCGGCCTCTCTTAAGAAAATGTATATCTTACGTAATGAATCCACTGCCATCCGTGTCGAACTTCTTAAAAGTTTCTTGCGCCTTAAGTTTGATGGTTGCGTTCTTCATTACCGTCACGAACTCGGGAAAGTCTAAGGTTCCGTTACCTAGCAGGAGAAAGAAAAAAAAATATTAAAAAACCGTTTTCCTTACCTCTCTTTAATAATTCTAAAAAAAACAGCAGAAAAGGTGTGTTATATCGATAGATCACTGCGTAGTTTTTCGGACCAATGATGACGTCTACACTACTAAACCGACAGGGACATAGACCTATAATTTCCCGCATTTGCTGCCTAGAAGAATTTTCCGAAAATTCGTCTGGCATTCACGGGTACTGTAGTTGACCCTCTTGAACCTCGCTCAAGGTTTTATGCTTTTCTAATACAATAAGCATAAGTCTGTTTGGTTTCAATGATATTTTCCAAAACTGATAAAGACGCTGATAATGACAATTAAAATAATGATGATAATGAAGATGAGACAAATGATAGTAATCATAATCATACTCATAATCATAACAAGTTCATGAAATGAGCATTCCAATTAAATCTGTAAGGTGCCCTTTGAAATTTACAGTACCTGAACTGTATCTCAATTCTTGAATTTTTAAAATATCATTAAATAGGAGACATAGGCCTATATAACACAATTTTTTTAATGTGACCAATGGTATCGTCATCAGGGGCCGCGGAACCCTTTTTTTTTGGGGGGGGGGGATGCTGACATCCAAACAGGCGGAGTCCAGGGGATGTAGTGGCGGAGGTTCAGGAGCCCCCTGAAGCCTTCGGATTTTATGGTTTTGCAAGGCGGTGAAATGAGTTTTTTTTTGTTTTGTTTTTCCTTTTGCCGAAATTGTGGGGAGCTGCAGCCCTGCAGCCCTCCACTTTCGCGGCCCCTGCCGTCATACTGAAGGCCTACAACTCATGACGGGGTGCTCGGCACTCCAACCCATAGATGGCTAAATATCAACTTCAGAACTAGTGGATCGCACGTGATGACGGAGATCACAAAAACATATATTGTTGAGGCAAAAGAAAGATGTCCAGTGAAAAAAAAAGGTGATTTACGATAGTGATGAAAATGAAAGATAAAATTAAAAGTCCTATTCAATGATTAAATTCACAAAATCACTCTTGTTGCTGCAGCTTCTATATGTATATGTATTACCATGATTACGAAAATGAATGTGTAATCGTGAAAGTCGAATGCTTGCAAACGAAATGGAAAGTGCTTTTAGGTGCTGGACCCGCCCTATCGCACTAATATGAAGGCACAACTATGGAAATTCATGTCCAAACAGGAAATTGATTTCTTACATCTGAATCTGAATCTCGTAACCATTACTTCGCCCGCTAAAACTGATTTGAAAACACTCAACAAGAAAATCGATTGACCAGAGTCACTCTATCGCTTCCAAAACACGAATTTGAATGCACATAAAACGAAACTGGATGACGATTTCACGAAATTGGCCGGGAAACCTATAATAATGTCCTTTTATATATGTAAGGCAAATAATACATAAAATTTTCAATGTGCTTTTCAATTATCAAGGATAAGCTTTTAGCTAGGCCTACATTCTATTTCCTTATATTGTGCAATAACAATATTAAGGAAAAATAAACCGCAACGCATTGATACTCAGATGCTTAGATGAAAATTACCAATAACAAGTCCTGTAATTCTCCTTTACTAAAAGGGAAACCGTTGAATATTTCTTTTATAACTCCATTTTCAGTAAAATAATTTGAGTTATAGCAGAAAACTAGAAATAAGTGTGAACCTTCTGTTATACACGACTTATTTAAATACGTTTGACGTACCCCCATTCAACAATGATGCTCTCTATGCATTTTTCTTTATTATTTCCTTTTTTGTTTGTAATATAATGTTTCTTTAGTCATTTGGTTTGTTTGTTGTTTTTTCTTGATGATGTTGATGAAAATGTAAACAAAGCAAATTTCTATTATAAAAGCATTCACTTGAATTGAACCGGATTATTTCGAGCTTAAGTTGACTCTTCGGGAATATACTCTTTGGCTTAAAAACGCAAAACACTGTATTTAACTGTATTATTTCATTGCCATTTGGCTGAAAACAACAGTTTTGTTTCAAAACTGAAATTATGACCTTACCCTACAAAGATGAGTGTTATATGTAGGGTGGGAATGGAAAAACAAATTGAGTTTATTCTGAAAGGGCATATGGTGAGCATTTATTTAATATAACTTGAATATTGTAAACTTGAAACTTTTCATTTATTGTCAGTTCAATTTTCGGCTGAGGAAAAATATGGATGCAAATTCTAAGATACAGTAAAAATATCCTATCAAACTATAATGCAGTGCAATACGGTTACAAAACTAAATACAGGGCCGGTTTAATCTTATGAGGCACCCTACCATCCGAATCGATTACTTTCATCATTTCTTCAAGATCAGCTTCAGTGTGTTCCCGTCCGATTTTTTGCAAGGCAGCACCCAACTCCTTGGTACAAATAGAGCCATCACTATTCTTGTCAAAAGTGTTGAAAACCTCCTTGAATTCTGTAGAGAAGAAGAAATAGACAGCATTTTTAGTGATATGAACAAAGTCTTTCGTCATGCATCTGTTTCGTATAAAATCTACATGGAAAAAGACAGGAGTGATGGATCGAGTATGAGGCTTTTGATTAAGAATTTCATATTCTTTATAATTCTACAAAAAATAGGCAGAAGCTTCGCTTGCAATAGAAAATTCGTGAAAATGTACATCTGATACTATTAGGTCTTCGTTCAAGTTTTTGAAAAGAAAGTACATTAACCATATAAGGGGGATCAAGAATTTTGCGCCTCGCAGGGGGGGGGGGGGGGCGGGGCGGCACAAGCCGCACAAAAAGTAGTTAACACATGGAAATTCGGATCATGCGATTTCGTCAAAACAGAGTCAATTTCATGATCAAGCATTCAAATTCAAGCAATTTATAGACCATCGATTTTCCAAAGTTTCACTTTAACACTTTTTGCGTTCACTTTCTTTAAACATTGAATTTAGTAAAATCATCATTCAAATTAATTGTAATTTGATTCAGTTTGGTTGTGAATAACCGTCATTCAATTTCGCCAGGTTCGAGAGGAAGAGGAAATTCCTTGCTGAATTGTAATTTCATTTTCATCTTTAGGCAATCACTTTCGCACTTACGCCATTCAATTAGAACAACGTAAGTGGCACAGAGTTACACTCGCACTAACTCTATGGTAAATGGCCTCTATCTCTTTTACATTTTCATTTTTATTCTCCTTAACTATTTATTTCTTTTCTGACATAATTATATTTGACATTCACACTTTTTTCCCAGTTTATATGTCATTATTCTTTTTATTCTTCTCTGGCCTCATTCTTTATCCGTGCATGCAGTTCAGTATAAAATGCCTGTCATACGTGGTCATGGATTATTCTTTAAATCTTTATTTGCATATTTCTGAGGGGGTTTCTTTATTTCTTTTTATTTTCTGCTAAATGCTAATGAATCTCAATCTTGTTCTTTCTACGTTCATAATTTGCATATAAGTAGAATCACACATTGACTCATTACCATAAGATGAAAAACTTTGCACAAATGTCAAAACTATTTGCCTATTCATGAAATTGTATGCCAAGATTCTTCCCACGTCATGTCATGCGCGAATTGGAATGCTGATTACATAAATTTGAATGTTGTTTACACAGATAATTAAATGGAATTTTCTTTCTTTACTTTTGTATTCTAACAATGGTAAATCGCATGCTAAAAAAATCAAATTGAACGATAATACTAGCGTTTTAAATGTTGATCCACGTTGTCAATCAATATCGCGAGAAATTGAACGAAAATAATTATCGTTTATGAAGATGATAAGTTAACGAAGATGGGCAGGAAAACCTATAATACAAGCTTAATGCTTGAGAGGTTGCCACACCTTACCATCCAACAATATATATTTTCTTAAAGAGGTAGAGAAACTTTAATACCGACAGATTAAACAACCAAACTAGGCAAGTAAATTATCTTAAACCCTACATGTTTCATAAAAATATATAATAAAGTGTTATCTGCAAGTTTTGAAGAAAACAAAATAGAAAAACGTCAAAAATTGAAAATAAGAAGAATGAGATCGAATAGATTAGAATAACCCTGCTATTTAACCCCTAAATTAAACATAAACATGTACCAAATTAATAAAGCAGGGGGTGTTTCACAAAGATTTAAGTCTGATTAAAAAATCGCACTTAAATTCCCATTTGCGTGTGGAATATAACGCTTCACCTCATTGGTCAGATCATGCACAGGGCGCGCGCGCTACCGCGTATCCATCAATGAGATTACGCGTTAAATAACACGTGCGCGTTGACGCCTAAGCATGACTTTAAGTCACACTTAAATCTTTGTGAAACAACACCCTGAATGAGAAAGGTCTGCTATATTACTACTAAGGAAAATAATCTTATAGCCATAGACACAAATAACTAACAACAAGGATTATGTTACAGTAATTACATCTTTGAATGGACTGTATGGTGCTTTTTTCTAAATGCGTAATGATCTTTGGACTAAACATAATCGCCTCGGCTTTCTGGGTCGTTTTGCTCGTCTGATGTTTTGCCCCGATATCGGTCACACCCTAAAAAAAAAAAATAAATAAATAAAAAAAAAAAATAAATAAAAAATCGCCAGATTCGACAAGAAGCTATAAATGCGGACGGTCGCAGTTCGTTATTCCGAAGGTTCATTAGTCCGAAAATGAAATAAGGTTCGTTAATCCGAAAATGAAATAAGCCTCGTTATTCTGAAGGTTCGTATGTCCCAAAATGAAAAAAAAAATCGTAAATTCGTTAGTTATTTTTCGGAATAACGAACCTTATTTAATTTACGGGTTAACGAACCTACGGAATAACGAGCCTTATTTCATTTTCGGACTAGCGAACTTTCGGAAAACTCGGAATAACGCCACAAATGCTCGGATAAACGAACCTTTTTTTTCATTGTCGGACTAATGAACATCTACGCAATTTGCGTGTTTCGGAATAACGTACCTTCGGAAAAATGAACATCATCCAGTGCGGACTGACGGTATTCCAGAATGACAAACACATTGCAAACGCTACAATTCCATGAGCGTTCTTTTGGCGTCAGTGCACATTCGTACAATTAATTTGAGAATCGTAATAATTAGCTTTCTCCTACATGACTGTACCAGGGAAACTACAGACATAGAATAGCTATTGTGCATAAGTGATTTCTATGGCATAATTACCAGTATCAATAGAGCACTCAGGAAAGGAGGATCAGTGATCAGAAGATCAGTTATCAATATTTTCTCCTCAAATTTAATTGGATATGTAGAGAGTTAATCACGTGGTTTTCCAAACTAAATTTGAAATTTTAAGGGTAACTTATGTTCTAAAAGGAAAAGTAGAAAATAAGCAGCCAAACACATATCAAAGTACACCTAGGGTGCCTTTGGCAGATTTGTGCGCGGTATAAATGCAGAATTATTATTATCATTATTATATTATTACATTTATTACCTTGTTCTTCCTTGGATAGATCCGCCTGTTTGAAAAAAGAAGAATGAATGAAATAAGTGAAAGGGTAGTGGAACGAGAGCCATCCTGAAAGGAAAATGCAACTTTAGTCCTATGCTGATTTTAAAATGATTAGTGTAATATGCATACATATCAGGAGAAACAAAATAGACAAATTCGATATAAAGGAGAATGCAACGCAGGCATCAATCTGCTCTTAATGAATAAAGATGATCAAGAAGAAGAAACAGTGAAAGTTTGAGGAAAATCGGACAATCTGTTCAAAAGTTATGAACTTTGAAAATTTTAGTAAATCCTTATCATGGGATCTTTGAATTGGCAACTTTGCTAGGATCTGTGATGTCATCGTGGACAACTCTCCATTCATTTAGTACAAAGAATTTAACATTTTCCTTACTTTCAAGAAAAATAACAATTCTTTTGATTTATTGTTTGAGTATGACATGGCTATAGCAATTCTGTAAGCATTTTGGGAAGAATTATGTTGATTCCTGACTTGAAATTTCATACAAATCTTGGGGGTTTTTTTTTAGCAAACTTCTGTACAAAATGAATTGAGAGTTGTCCACGATGAGATCACATATGCTGGCAAAGTTGCCAACTCAAGGATCCCCATAACAGATATTTACTGAAACTTTTAAAACTCATAACTATTGAACAGATTGTCCGATTTTGCTCAAACTTTCACTGTTTATTCTTCTTGATCATCTTTATTCATTAAGAGCAGATTGATGCTTGGGTTGCATTCTCCTTTAAATCGAGTTTGTCTATTTTGTTTCTCCTGATATGTATACATATTACACTAATCATTATAAAACCAGCATAGGACTATCCATTGTATGATATGGTGGTGATTTGATAAGCATATTTTGAATTGAATTAATCTCAGTAATGATAAAAAACATTATTTTGAAAAAAGTCATAATTTTTTTTTTGGAATAAATTTGCTTATCATGTTTTCCAATTTAAAATTCAAAAATATGTTTCTCCCTCGGAAACAGATTATCATAGATTGGTAAGAGCTATATGAATCATTATTTATATACCAAATCAGTCATCCAAACGATAGGCCATCATAAAATAATTTTATATTTCAAACAATAATTTTAGAATGCTTTTTAAACAAAACCACCAACAAATTTCTTCAGTATTTTTCTTGTAGCATCTAAACCAGCAGCTGAAAACACGAAGGCTATTTTAGTCGTATATTTACTTAACACACCTATAATTAATTTCTCTTCCTCTACCGTTATTCAAACCGTTACCGTTGATTTGCAGTTTCCATGATGTTTTATTCGATGTCGTCCAAAAGCCATTAGACTAAACAATGCGAGTTTACATTACATAAATTTTACGATTATTTAAAAAAGTAGTGATATTCGAATACATGTAAAAACAGAGTTTCAAGTTTCAAGGTTAGATACGATTATTTCCAATTACTGAATTAATAAGGAGACTACATGATGATATACAGGTATTTTAAAATCAAAATATGACAAAAATATGCATTCATCGAAGTTACAAAAATAATTTGAGGACACACCTCTAAGAGCAAAGGCTTGGGTCGTTTCAAGATTCAAGTTTTCTGGTTCAATTTTTATTTTCAAAATAATACAGGAAACAGTTTTTTTCAAAAAAGTCATTCGTAAATTAAGATAAATTATCTTCTCTATTTTTTATTCTATTTTGACATTTATAAAAAACAAAATAAATGTCTGATTGACGCAATGTATTTAGAAAAGAAAATTAATATCGGAAAAGAGAAAACCACAAAAAAGCAATGCTTGTAATTACGTGGATTCCCCAAGAGAGAAAACAGAACATGATCAGGGTGATGATATTAAAATGATACAGAGCTAGATTAAACAGCACTAGGGTAACTATAGGGAATACGAGACCCTTAAGCTCATTTGCATAATGAGCATAAACATGGATACAGACACACACGAAAAAGTTTTACCAATGTTTTCGGTAACTTGTCTTCTTTACCTAGGTACCATAATAACGACTAAAATTTGTTTACTTAATTAGATAATAGGCTTAATGGCGTCAGAGGTAAATGGTCTCTTGTTGCCTACCTGTGAAGGTAATACGAGACCGCTTCATTTTCAACCTAAATCTAAGGGAGTTGTTGAGTAAAATAGATTTTTATTGGAAATACAAATGTCAATAAAGAATTGTTTCTCTTAAAGTATGTTTGGGTTTCATCAAAGCCCAAATCTGTTGAAATATTAACTAAAAACTAAATAATTTTTTAGAAAATTTATTACCACTTAAATGGCATCCAATGCCATGGCATTCACACCATCATGTTGCCGGTACTTTTGTCTCCAGCACTTAGCATTTTGTTGTTGATGATTTTAAATACACGATCAGTACTGGACAATTGGCAATTATAATTATAGTTATAATTTTAAAGCTACAGAAAGAAAGGCACCTGTAAAATGACATTAAAACATCTTAAAAACATCCAATCAAACTTGAATAATACCATGATGCAGTACCAAAAAGTGCATATTTTCTTCATGCAAATTTGAATTTGTTGAATTTAATACAAATTTTTACACATCATTAACAATTAGAGAATTTACCTGAATATCATTTTTTTTTGTTCTACTAGTACTAGTAGTACTACTAGTAAAAATTCCTTTAAAAACAAACAAACAATTAATTGAGAGATGTTTTTCAGGTCATCCAGAGGAAACAATTATTAGTACTCCAAAAGCGTTTTCAACCTGCACCAAAATATAACTTAATTAGCAGAAATTTTCTTTATTGCCAATATTCTGAATATACTTTAATATCTTTGCCAGTTTTCAAAACATAAATATCCATGACAGTAAGCACTTACACGATTTATCAATGCACAGTACACACAGTAATCATGCATGACAATAGCCGTCACATTGGTGGTCTCGTATCACACATCATTGATTGGATGTCCTTATTGAAGTTCACTATATGTACCCTACACTGTGCAAAATGGTCAATTGACCTACGCAGTAGTTAACCAACTTCATAATATTGTTATTAACACCATTTTTACAGCACACCTCTTTATTGTTATAATACACCACAACATTCCTTGAAAACCCAGTATTTATATCTAAGGAAATTTTTACCATGACAAATTCTTATCTTGGCACATTTGGTGACTTTTCTCGGAGAATATGGACTTGTTGACCCAATATCTACGTTGTATGTAAGCAGAAATGGTAACAGTGATGATAAATGGCGCTATATTTTTTCCCAAAGCCTGGGCAGACAGGTCACTTTTTATTCTGGTGATCTCGTATGACCTACGGTCTCGTATTCCCTACACTTATCCTATATATAATAGTTGCAAGTTCAGGCAGAAGGTGAGAGTGCCCTTGGACATAATAAAATATATATGAACAAATTACATAAAAAAGAAACAAGCAAGAGCAACAACAAAACACAAGCACTCGTAAACACACACCACTCACAACCACACACCCTCACCGATACAAGAACAGAAAAGAAATAAAATCTTAAACTTAAACAGAACAATGGAAATATGTATATATATATATATATATATATATATATATATATATATATATATATATACATATATTGAAAGAAATTTGACAAATGCAAACAACTTTGGCAACTCCCTTGTAAATAATAAACACTGAAAGAAATGAAAATGGAGAATAATAATTGCGTAGGTCCCTCAATGTTCCCCAGAGCTGTCATCCATTTTGAATCATCATGGGTTGAAAAAATGCCTCCGCCGGGAATCGAACCGGGTCACTGGCTTAGAACGTCAATGCCTTAACCACTAGACCACAGAGGCGGGCCAGCAGTTAGGCGTGACCGAATCCAATTGACCGGCAGACAGTTTCCAACCCTTTTTGATCCTTTATTTTGGTGCAGATGAGTTAATGAACAACTGCGGCATGCGGCTTCTCATTGTTCATTGTTTCAGCATTGGGTACCCCCCCTTTAAGCAAGAAAATTTCAGGCAGTTGGCATATTAAAAAAAAAACAGATTTTGGTCAGAGGCCAGTGTTATTATCATTATTATTATTTTTTTTTCACATGAAGGAAACTGAACGTCTTTGGATATCACTATTCACAGTAGAAACCAATTTGACTTACCATTTTGTGGAATACGAGGTAAGGTTCTGTGAAGACAGAAAAAGCAAGCAAGACCGGTGGTAATGTCTGGCTGTGACCAATGACTTCGTTGTCTGACCACTTTGGATAGACTGCAAGGCAGCGTAACGAGTGAGCTGTTATGAGAGACTCTGAGTGCGCTGATGCTTTAACTCCAATATAAGGAGGATTGCATCCACTCAATGAATGGGACGTAAATGGGGCGTATGAAAGAAAATACCTGTGTGCCTATTCAGTGTTGTCCTATACGCATGGGCAATTCGCCTCTCCCCTTCCTAATGTGTTTCATCTGATTTTATAACTATTAAAAGTAAAATACCTCACTTGCATGAATACCTTCGAATTTAGATGAGAAGAAAGTGTTCAATGAGCGTGCATGCCCAATTTTTTTTAGGTAATCTGATTATCTCTCGATCCAGCAACCAAGAGAAGCTTTTTTTTAGAATTCCGGATTTTCTTCATTCAGCCATGCATGGTACCTCGATAGTTAAGGTATTTCGCTATCTATTATCATTATGTCCAGTTTTTTAAGTTTATTCTTTTTTTCTCAAGAGAAATTCTTTGGAGGTTCACTGGATTAAAGTATATTGGAAACAGTCTGTTTTTACGAGCTATGAAGTATTCGAAAGCTGATAATACCCCCTTCTGATTAAACTCAGAAAACACTTCTGGTGACTCGCAAAGCCTTTCCAAAAATCAACGAAAGGCAAAGAGCCTTGTGGCAGGCCCTTGTTTGCGAACGCTACAAAAGCTTATCATATTTAAAGTCATATTGCATTTGC
This sequence comes from Echinometra lucunter, assembly GCA_029962745.1. NCBI lineage: Eukaryota > Metazoa > Echinodermata > Echinoidea > Camarodonta > Echinometridae > Echinometra > Echinometra lucunter. Next base: position 10,977,425 of record CM057163.1, read on the forward strand.
CATTGAGTTTTCTTAGAAGTCTAGTGGTTTTTGTAGAGTCATTTTCGTTAAATTTTTAAACAAGTTATACTTTACCTTTAATCCATGCTTATTGCATCTACCTTGATGGTACCTCGATAGTCAGTGTAGGCCTACTTTGCATTCTTAAGATATTCCCATTTTTTCATTATTCAGCCTCTCAAGGTGTTTTGAAATTAAAGACATTGGTTAACATTGTTATGATTTTAAAAAATCTTGTTTTGTTACTTGAAAATGGGATAAAGATAAGAGTTATAGTGTAAAAATACCAGTCTGAAAGTTTCAAAGTATAATATTCACAGGAAGTATTTTTAAATATAAAAAAATTGAACCAATGTTTGAAATATATACGAGGGTCGGTTGCACAGAATACACATGAGGAGTGCGTATGCGCTTATGACTCACCTTACCGTACTGTGTGTATTGGCGTATCACGCGGCGGGAGGAACATAACGGCATTTTCAAATTCAAGCAAAGTGGTCCTCTTAGTGACTGTCTCGTGAGACGAAGGATAATAAAATCGCCGTTTGCGTCTAACTTACGCTTTTTCATTCCAAATTATGGTTGGTTTCAGGGTTTTTTGAGTACAAATACAAGAACTCATACACATGTTTCATCTTAGTTTGAGAATTTTTAAAATCAGCTACTCACAAAGTTAGCCAATGCCTTTAAGGATACCTATGGGGTGTTGCAAGAAAGTTGCAATCAATTGCAAATAATTGCTAATATTTTGAAACAACTATTCTGATTGGCTCAGGGTCTGCCCTTTTAAGGATACATGCATACAACAATGATTTTGATTGGCCAGTGACAATCTGTTGCAACTTGCAGTTGATTGTAACTTTCTTGCAACACCCCACTAGTTAGCTTTCTTTAGATTTCCCAATTTTCCTTTGATATTCTGCTTCGCATGATATCTCGATAGTAATGGTGGCCTCGGTGTGTCCAGGCTGCGATTTTCTTTCCCCACGAGAGTTCCGGACCCCATTATCATAATAGGTGTCTGTAAAGTAAGGCTAGCAATGAATTCAGGTATAAAATTAATCTCTTTACACTTACTTGGCATCGGCTTCTCCTGTGGCTCAGTCAGCAGAATGGGTCTGCCAGAAACGAGAGGTCTCAGCTTTGCTTTATTTTTGCTGTAATAATTCCTAAATTATACAAATAATAATGAAGTATGATTAGAATTCTATTTAATGATAAGAAGTACAAGTCGAAGAGGTTAGCATATCCCAGGTGTTCAGGCAGTGGAATCACACAAAGGAATTCAAAGTAATTTGAAATTAAAATGAGGTATTGGCCGAACCCCTATAAAAGGCCGGCGTCTCGAGTGGTATTCATCTTTCAAAGTGAAAATATATATAGAAAAGGAGAAATGAAAATACATTTTTTGTCAAAAGGAATCATTTTGTGTTGTTTGAAAGAATTATCACCCATTGTATTTCACACTTGATTCTTTCATAGTAAACCGTCAATTAATGTGTTGTTCAAAATCTAAGGGAAATGAAATGTACAAAGTACGGTGCGGACATTTTATTCGATTGAATGCTCTGAAAACAGTTGTTTGCAAACAATAATAGGAATACTGCACATTGCGCCTGGAGGAAATATGAGAAGACACAAAAGCAACCGTTTGTCAGCTTCTGGAATCAGGGAGGGAAAACCGAAACAATGTGAGAAGATAAGAAAGGGCGGGACCTCTTCGACTTGTACTTCTTCTTATTAAATAGAATTCTAATTAAGCTTCATTATTATTTTTTGTATAATTTAGGAATTCTATTACATAACACTCGTAAAAGTCTTCAGAGGTTAGCATCTTCAAAGCAGCCAATCACCAGCTTGAGCGAAAGACGCTATACCGGCTTCCCTTTTAAGCGTCTTCGAGGAGGCGAAACCACAATAACTCCTCTCAAGGTCGATGTATTTGCTAGGCGCAGTCGTTATTTCATAATTCCCGAAAAGATTTTCACAAGAAAATATGGATAGGAAATAAAAGATAGAAAAATCAAAGAACAACATGAGGATGATAGAAAGAATATTGACGGGTAAAAACAAAGAATAATAATAGGAAAATGAGAGAAAATGATAGCATCAAACATAGAATAACATAAGAAAATACTGAAAGATAAGCAGATAGAAGAAATAACAAAGAATAACATAAGAAAGAGAGGAAAAAAGATAGGAGAAAACAAAGAATAACATAGGAAAAGACAGAAAGATAAGATATAGAAAGAATAACAAAGAATAACAAGAAATGACGGAAAGAGAAGATGATAGAAGAAAAAACAAAGAATACCATAAGAAAAGATAGAAAAGAAGATAGAAGAAAACAAGGAATAACATAAGGATAATAGAAAAGAAGAAACGAGAAAACAAAGAATAACATAAGAGATGAAATATAAGAAAATTGAAGGAAAAACAGAGAAAAACATAAGAAAAGATGGAAATAGAAGATGGAAAAGGAAAACAAAGAATAAAAAAGGAAAGATAGAAAAGAAGATAGGAGAAAACAAGAAATAACATAAGGATAGATAGAAAAGAAGAAGTGAGAAAACATAGAATAACATAAGAGACTGAAATATAAGAAAATTGAAGGAAAAACAAAAACAACATAAGAAAAGATGGAAAGAGAAGATGGAAGAGGAAAACAAAGAATAAAAAAGGAAAGATAGAAAAGAAGAAATGATAATCAAAGAATAATATACGAAGAGTGAAGAAGATAGGAGGAAAAACAATGAGTAGCATAAGAAACTTAGAAACGAAATGATGTTGCTAAAAACAAACAATAACATAATGAAAGACTGAAAGAGAAAAAGATTGAATGAAAAACAAAGAATAACATTAGCAAAGACAGAAAAGAAGATGCAAAGATAGATAACAAAGAGTAGCACAGGGAGAATTTGTAAATGGAAAGCTAGACCGCCCCTCAAGCACATGTTGCCAGATAGACCACACACAGCGAAATCGACTGCTTGCAAATTTGCTAACTCAGCCTGTTGTCCACATCTACAGGCTGGATTTAGCACTCTGAAACGAACATAGCATATATAATATTTTAATTTTTTTTTTTCAAAATGACATGGTAAATTTAAAAAAGCTGTGGTCAATCCATCGGAAGAATACTATTCTCCTAAAAAATCGCGTTAACTCACTGCACGACTAAAATAGAAACTGCACCGACAATGCTGAATGCGAAGGTGTAAGGACAAGTTTTTGAAGAGAGTCGGGGATTCTTCATAGAGTTGTGCATCATGTGCGACACTCCTTGAGGTCGCCGGACGTATTATTACGTCATAGGGGCGTCATAGAAAGACGCTATAGCGAGAAGTCGCTCTAGCGTCTTTCGCTCAAGCTGTATAAGGCATATTCTGGACAATGTTCATTATTAATAATTTGCATATTCCTTTTATATTATAGAAGAAAACGAGGTGTAAACATTGCCGTCATTTAGTGAAAACACAAAATTCAAGGACCCATTGTTATTTTGTTTTCACGAAGTGACGGATCTCAGCCGCTCGTGTGTTAAACAAATGGGACTTGATGAGCGCACATTTGACCTAATTGTGCACGATCACGTATTCGAATCGAAGACGCGCTCTTTTATTTTTTTCACGAAGTGACGGAACTCGGCCGCACACGTAAAACGTACGGGACGGCTTAAAGCCGTCACTTCGTGAAAACAGAAAATCCTTTTACTAGGTATTTTCTTGTTGACGTCATTGCCATAGTTACGCAATTAGACATTAAACTCTGTGAGGTTCAAGATGTTAGTGAAATATGTTCAGAAATGAAAAAAAAAAAGAGAAAAAATTGTGATTTTCCGTCACTTCGTGAAAACAGGGACGAACTGATTCTCCTGGTGTATCTATTGTTCTGTAGAGTGGGGGAAGGGTAAAACATCACAACCAATATTTATTCATGCATTTTGGCAAGAAATTTTAAGTTGCTTGGACGTGCATGGAAGTAATGTCCATTGCACTTTTAGTCAATAAACGGACGATTTTTATTTTGATATTAAAAAATTTGAAGAAAAAGGAGAAAAAGCGTTCCTTATTAACACTGAAGACGAATTCATCATGATCTGTAGGCCAATAATTGATCTTTGTATTTGAGGATATTTAAAAATTATTTTCATTCATCACATAGGATGCCCTGAAACGCAATCTCTTCAATCTCATCATTTCGGCTTCATGCCTATATTATGTCTATCATAAATTGTTACAAGCTGTATTCCGGCAGAGACGAGGTGTTTTGTGAAATTGACCATTCTCTTTAATCATCTTGAAATGATGCATGCATAACGGAAAGTTCAGGTATTGTTTGTTTGTTTGTTTGTTTGTTTTTTCTTGGCTGAAAAAAAAAATCTTGCGGAGAATGGAGAGGAACTTCTCGCGTCGATTACACCACAGATAATACCCCTGTACCATGTGTACTGTAGAAGCCTACAGAGGAATTTTGAAATATCTGAAATTCATTGTTGCATGATACAAAAATATTTTCGTTGAATGCATTCGTTACTTTGGAAGCGATCCCACTGTGTGTTTGCAAGTGCTACAAGCATCATATTTGAGTTTTACCGGAAAAAATGAAAAAAGAAGGAAAGACCCCTCTCCCTTTAGGATTTTGAAACGTTCGTCCCAGCAACTTGACAGTTGGTGTTTTCACGCCAAAACCCTTTCAAAAAAGAAGAAGAATAACAACAACAAAGCAATGCAGGAACATCAGAAAGAAGCAAACAAACTTTGAAATATACCAGGGGGTGTTTCATAAAGCTGTTCGTAAAGTTTCAAATGACTTTACTAACTGACCAACGACTTGCAGATGGCAAGCCAAATGGGATATTCATTCTTTATAAATCAATTATAGGTCAAATATGAGGACGTAGATTAACGTTAGTATTGTTTACACCCATTTTTACTGAGAAGTATATTTTTTGCCACAATTTTATTGAGATTATGGGAAATGCAGTCACACTTTGTTAAAACATCCGGAAAAACTTTGGGCGTCCCACTTGGCAATTCATATTCAAGTCGTTCTTAAAGTCATTCTTAACTCTACGTTCAGCTTTATGAAACACCCCCAGGGTTCATTTTCATACCAACGATCCTCATATTCGTTTATTGGAGGTGGAGTGGAAGGGGGGGGGGGGGGGGGAGGGAGGGAGGGGAGAGGGAAATAATGATTGGGTATTATATTGATGAAGATGATTAATGGGCCTACGGGTTTCAGCTTTTTGATTAGGAACTTGGGAAGTGAGACATGTCTGGTTACAGACTTTTATTTCATGAAGGAAAACATCTAAAAAAATCCTCCAGTTGTATTATTTGAGACAAACAAGAAATGAAAGAAAAGATTATTTCCCAGAAGGAAAGATAATTTCTTGTACGTCCCTGTCGATAGAAAACTACCCCGGTAAACCAATGAATTAAAGTGAGGAATCTGAATCTCGTTCTTTCAGGGAGTTTCTTAGATTAAAAAGGTTTATGTTGACTTATCTAACTTAACTGGAATGAGCTATGCACCACTAGTCGGCATCAAAAGATTTTCAGATAAACAGTATTCAAGGAGCAAAATAACCTAACAGACTCATTTATCATTAAACTCCGAAAATCCGGCCTATGCAAAGGGACAGTATTAAAATTCCTCCGTTGGATCAAACAAAAAGAAGATGCAATAAAAAATAGGAGTTTTCAAAGTTTTCTGAGAAGAATACCTTCAACAAAATAAGTACTGCTTCTAGGATTTTTTTTCTTTTATGCTCCCGGTGTAAACAGGTCGCATGCTGAATTGTTTTCCCTTTACTCTGGAATAATCTACGCCTCATTAGTCTTATCAAAAGGCAGATTATTTACGCCTCTTGAGCAATCTCGAGGGCATTCCTCACAATCAATCTGATTCTTTTGACTTTCGAAAAAAGTAATAACATAAGCATTTTCAAGGCCGTTGCATTTTATTTCATTAAAATGTACGAACATATGACCATGACGACGAAGATATATGTGTATTTATTTAAAAATGGAAACCCAACTTTCAGCATGCATATCACATAGAATAATCGTACAGCGTCTTAGAAATGCATTTCCTGTGAAAATTCGGGGCAGTCTAAGGCAGGATGAAACACAATCCTTGGCCAATGAAAGTTCCTACAATGCACTGCGAACGAGTTAGAAGGGACTTCAGAAACACAGTTGTCGAACGAACAAAAAAAAAACATACATACAAACAAAAAAGTTCTTCGTTCTATATCAGCAGTCGTCTGGTTTTTGAAACATGAACAAATGCGTAAGCGCATCTCGAGAGAAGGTAAACTTCAGTGGGTAACACGCCCCGTCTGCCCGTGTTCTGCTACAGTAACTCTGAAGTCGCGCCGCAATAACCCTGTAAGGCTGTAAAACTGTACCGAAAACCAGGTATGAAAGGTGCCTAAATTTGGTTACTGCGAGGTTTAGTTTCAGCTGCATTGGAAAACAGCTGGAATCTAAATTTGGTTATATCATGTGGATAGAAATACTACCATCACCAGTGATGCTGCTGCTACTTCTGCTACTACTATTACTACTGCTATTACTACTACTACTACTACTACTTCTACTACAACATTTACTGCTACTACTACAACAACAACAACAACTTTTACTGCTGCTACTACTACTACTACTGCTACCACTACTACTACTACTACTACTGCTGCTGCTGCTGCTGCTATTACAGGTCTCTTATAAAGTGCTGAAACAGTCTACTCACAAAACAATTGCAGTTAATGATAATAATAATACTTGAGCAGCATCATTATCTCTAGTGCTGTTCCTTAAGGTGGGTTGCCATGGGGTATGCATCTTCATCGAATGATAATAGTGATTGTGAGAACAAACATAATAAACTGAAGTCCACAAGGAGCCCAAATTTGGAGGCATTAACAAACTCCTTAAATCTGGGGAGCTTTTTATGAAGAGTCCTGTCGGTGATTTTCACTGACTCATTTGCTCTCAGCCAATCAGATGCGAGGATTTTCAGTAGTTTATAACAGTTGTCAGTGAAAATCACTGACAAAACTCTTCATGAAACGCTCCCAGATTAGATTTAAAGTATCCATCCTTTATTCCATCATTAATGACATCACGGGATTTGTCAGAATATGTTTTTGTAGTGAGATACATGTAGAGCTATTACGTAATATCATGTAATATCATGTTTATGGAATTATTTTGCAATGCTCACGAATGTGATTTCTTTTTTTTATTTAAGCAAACCCAGGCCTAACCTATGGGCTATTTATCATTTTCCTATTAAATGCAATTCGTCATTTGCGACCATGAATTTTATGCTCGCAAATGACGAATTGCATATTTCGGGGTTCGATAGGCTGGTTTTGTTCATTGGAATTCCTTTTTAGATATTTCTCATTTTACTGAAAAAAGTCGGAAATTAATTCAAATCAACCAAAATTAAAATCATGAATGTCATCTGTCGTGTTTTCCAAAATAGCTACACCATTATAGATTCTACCTGTTCCAATAATTTCGCAACATTAAGCCCAAAACCAAAGAAAATCAAATCTCCCTTTGTCAGGTTATCGCCCAGTAGCTCTCTGTCCTTTTCTTTTCTCTCTCTCCCCCATTCTCTATCAAATAGTGTCTTTATCTCACATCTCTCTTTCTCTTTCTTTCTTTCTTTCTCTCTTTCTCTCAATTTCCTCTCTGTTTCTCTCTAGCTCCCTCTGTCTCTCATGCCTCCCCTCTCTCTCTCTCTCTCTGTCTCCTACCTTCCCAGCCTCCTCTGTGCTCAAAGTCCAACAATACGCTCAGCATCTTTTCAGACATTCTCCGTGATGAGTGCTTCTAGATTTTTCTCCATTTTTTAAAGAGGACAAGCTCCATTTTGTCCTCAAATTTAAAATGTCAATTTAACCCGTACTTATGATAATGCAGCAATAAGAATTGTAATCAAATCACAATATACAAAATGAATACATATAGACATGTACACACACACACACATATATATATATATATATATATATATAACAAGAAAGGCTCAAGACAGCGAAGGACTTAGCTGTATATTCCACTCTTAATGTCCCGAGCTTATTTATGCTTGTCATTCCGTTTGTTTCTGTCTGTTTCGTTGTAGAATCCTTGATAAAGGCCTTTGAAGCCGAAAGCTCGGGACATTAAAAGTGGAATATACAGCTACGTCCTTCGCTGTATTGAGTCTTTCATTTTATATGCCATTATACAAGACAGGGCCAATCATGTTAATTGGTTGTGCAAACATTGCATTTATATATCTATCATATATATATATATATATATATATATATATACACACCCATACATAATTATAATTTAGCATGATTTCAATCATTTCATGATTGCAATCAAGAAAAAGGAACATTTCAAGTCACAAAGTCACACTACAGCCTTGTCGAAGAATTCCTTTAATATATCTAATGTATGTTTACGTCAATAATAATCACTCCACGTGATATCGATTCATGACTTTTTTACAAACTAAATCTACATACATAAGTCTTTATGGGAAATTACGATACTACCATGACTACGTATCCCATGTCCTTAACTGAATACTTAGTTATTACAAAATGGTACACTTGAAATAAATATTTTAGTTATACAATTTTAAGAATTTACACTAATGATTTCGATTTATTTTCGTACTTCTAAAAGGTTGTCTGGTCCAGATTCAGTCACATGTAACAAAGAATTTTATTTAATGAATTTGTAACTGAAAGGATAATCATACATTTGATTTTGCTGTAGGCCTACTGTTCAGAGAGAGAAAATGATAAATTAGGCATTTTTTTTTTTACGAAAGACAGTCATGAATATAACTTGGAAATTTAAAGACACATGAGAAAGTGATCGATATGTTAACATTATATGTTCACGTTCCATGTATTAATATCGAAAGAGGTTTGTTTTGTGGACGAAGTTATAATGTCACATCTACACATATTATGTCTGCAGCTGGACATGTATAATGAAATATATCACATACAGTCGTTCCGTCAAGTCATTTAAAAAAATAAAACTAAAAATATTAAATAATGTTTTTAAGACAATTATGCTATATACTTATTCTTTACTTTACTGTAAATATTATTTATAGTAATGCATATCAAAGGGAAATCAAAAAATAATTCTAAATGTAACTAAATTTACCTAAGCATTTCCTAACACGTGATGTAGTTGTACTCCTATTCTGTAGTCCATTCCATACATACAGCAAGTACAAGATGGCATAGGTTTATGGATAAACTGGCATTTCTTGGTTATTTAAATGAATGGTTAACTACTCGGATAATTTGAAGAAAAAAAAACCAAAACATAAATGTTACATGCCTGTCAAAACTAGCGAGGTATTGCCTGGTTTGAAAAAAATATAATATTATACTGAAGTCAAAGTTGACAATCCTGAACGTGATATGATTTTTTTCTGAAATTAACCGTAACTAGGAAATGATGATTGTTTGATATATTATTCTCTTTAAACCAGTGCCGAAAGGATAATGGATCTAGCAATGGCGTACTGGTGGTGGTGGTAATGGTGAGGAGGTAGGGGGGGGGGGGGGGTCACGGGCTGTAAAGTTACTCCTAATTTGCACGACCAAGCGTTATTGTATCGTTTATATCTTCAGTATTATCATCGCATCAAATTTTTGTTGAATATAGAGCAAATTTGATTTCTTTCAATCTTCCTTGAGGATCCACTTTTTAATTGTCCAAACCACTCAATTTTTTCTGTTAGTGCATCCCCCCCCCGAAAAAAAGAAACACAACGAAACCAATATTTGTCTTATCACGCGATGTACTGGGATCTAGCCAATTATGTAAAAGGTAACAACGATCGTGGCTGCAAGAGTTGAGAATGGAAACACTGGTTTGGTGGCAACGTTACAGTAATTAGTCGTGCAGCAATATGTACAGGCTCCACCACTGCAGCCCTCAACGCAATTACTGGTGCATTCTCTGACGACAGTCGAGTTTGCAGAATATTTCTTTAGAAACAGAAAAGAGGAAAATATAAAAAAAAGAATGAGACTTTACCAACAAAAATGAAGATTTCGTAGACAGCAAAGGGCTACGCACATTTTGCAGTGTTTTGTTCTTTTCTAGGCAGTTGGTGAATTCTCTAAATATTGTTGACGGTGTCCGGATTATTTCTAGGCAGACGGAAACCCCCCAAAACATGCAAAAGTTCAACAAGAATTAGGGGTAGGTTTATTATATTTTTTCACAGATTCCTCAACAATGCAGAAAAGTTAAGCGAAAGTAAACGATTACAGCCAGTTGGCACAGGCGAAAATAAAATCTTCATGATTCAGAAGGTTCGTAGTTCTAAAGTATAACTGGGTTATTACCTGAGTACATCCGACGCTAGTATTTCAGAAAATGGAATAGTGCCATTATTTTTTTCCCTCAAATTACGAACCTTCGGATTTATAAAATGTTATCTCCAGAAATAAATAAACTTAAAAAAAAAAGAGACAAAACGAAAACCACAACAAAAATCTACCTTGCAGTATTCTTGGTTTTCTCCGGCCACAATATTGCACTGATCGTCGTTGATTGCTTCACGACTGAAGGGATCTCCACAGTTGCTTCCGGTACAACGATAGCAGAAAATCGCTAGGCCACCTTGAAAAATGACAACTCAATTACTGGGTATACATGTATAAACAAAAAGATGAGCAGACGAAGCAAGAATATTTTACACCTTCGATTGACAATGGCTCAAAAAGTTATGTCCGAATTGTGGGTTTCGCACTGTAAAGGTGAAGAATAAAAAACAAGTTATTCAAAGTAACTATTACGATGTATCTGTGATTACTTTTCACAGCATTGCTCTGAATATTTAATTATATCAAATTTTCACTTCTCCCTCCCGAACCAAGCTCACGACACTTGTATATATTGTTCTGTGCCTGTTACATAATCGAGGTATCCATTCAAATACAACTTTCAATATGGTATTGTGTGTTTCGCTGTAATAACAGTATTAATAAGTGATTCATAGCACATGGTGTGATGTACCTGAAATCCAAGAGCTCAAAGTCATTAGTCACCACGGTGGCAGGTGGGCCTAAACAAATGAATGTCTAATCAGTCTATGTGCACAGCATTAATTAAATAATGTTAATTAATTCGGTATTATAATTATTAATCCATTAATTCAATATAAGCATTACCAAACATTTCTGCAAATTCAATTTCATATTTTCATATTCAGCTTTGCCCCTTTTTGCTCTTCACTAAGTACTTTTTAAACCAAACAGCACAGTTATCATTTTTGCTAAGTCTCGAATCTAGTGCAACAGCAACGCCCTTTCGCAAAACAATCAATTCCTTAAAATGCTGAGGCTAACGTAAGGACAAACAGATTGAGCAAATATGCCATGCATGAGGACTATACAAGAATATCACAATATTATTATTATTGTTGATATTATTCTTATTGGCATTATTATTGCTATTACCATTAATATAATTATTATAATCGTTAATATCATTATCATAATTATCAAGTTTAACTGCGACTTACGGGGAATAGTCATGAAGTGAGGGAGCAAAATAATCTTCCCCATATAGTTTTGCATAGCACAAAAGTTAAGATCCCTGATGTTTAGGTGTGCAATAGCATCATCTATAGCATGTACTAGGTGTTTAAAAACATTTTACACTTCTGATCTTTAATAGCTAAAAAAGAATATACGTCAAATAATACTGCTGTTGATATGGGTTAAAGCTGAATAGTGTACAATTTTGTGGGAGGTGATATGAATATGATATCATAAATCAGTTTCATGAAATTCATTAATATTTTCAAAGTTAGCTCCTAGATTTTGCTCAATTGCCAACCCTCTGTACAAAACTTAAACTTTGCACAGAAGTCAATTGCTGTGTATGTGAGTGTGTGCTTACAATAACCATGGACAATGGACATGAATACCACCCCTTTGGAGCTCCAGTGAGCAAGCTTCTGCTGGTATAGGTCCAGGGAAATGCTTCATCAATTATTCATGAAGAATTACCCTGGCCACTGCTAGTTTGAATTCATGGACTGAAAGCACATGGAAGAGCAAGCACATTCCTCGTGGATAATTGACAAAGAATTCATGCCCTGGACATTGTCCATGGCTATTGTGTGAGTATTAACTCGTTGCTTGCTGGAACCTGGTGGTCCCTGTGCAAAGTCTATGGAAATATGAGAATTCAGTAGTCAAGGGGTAAAACAACCATTGACTCAAGTTTAAGTTTTGTACAAAGGGTTAGAAAATGATCAAAAGCTGGAAGCTAACTTCAAAATTTCATGAAACTGATTTATGATATCATATTCATATCACCTCCCACAAAATCGTACACTATTCAGCTTTAACTGCAGTATTATCTGATGCATATTAAAAGCTATGAAAGATCAAAAGTGTAACATTTTTTTTCTTTAAACACCTAGTAGATACCTAACTTACACAAATATTTGGATTGAACATTTATCTGTCCGTGGTAGGGGTGTTAAATAGCCGGAATGATTTTACGTCGTTATTACCATGTGTCGTCTAAAAGTGGACATTAACGGGAATCGGCAATATGTTATAATGTAATATGATATGATAGATATAGGAATATGAGAAATTTTTTTTTTCAATTTATCTTCCAATTTTGATTTCAAGTCTTAGACCATTAGTTTATTGCCAAATGATATCAACCAAAAAATGAAGTAATTGGGTCTTCTGAGTGACCACCACGTGATGACCATCATGAAGCCCCAGTTATAGACGACTTCCCCTAAGTCGCAGTTTGTGTTCTTAATATCATCATCATTATTATTCTTAATGTCGGTTAAGTGGGATTTGATTAGAAGAAATACGACCCATGAAGAACCAACCGCCGAATCTATATAATCCCGAAAAATGATAATACATGCTGAAAATTTTGAAATGTTTGGTGTAAAAAGCCAAAAAATGGAATTATTTACCTCCAATAGAAATGACGAATGAACAAAAGAATAGGGCCCGCATTGTGAGATGAAATCATCCGTGTCGAAATTGGATTAAAATTAGATGCTACAGTGAATGAGAAGAATTTTAAACTACTTCAAAACTATGAAGCAGATTACAATGTAAAATAGAATGTTGAAAATTTTGAATTACCCATTTAATTGGTAAGATGCAACATGCACGTTTTGTTGGATATCGATAGATCATGTAAAATGTACTTTTGAAAAACATTTTTGGCCCATCATTGGCTACATTTCACCCAACTATAGCCTAGGCCTAATTTGTACCCTCTTGCCTTATTCAAGGAATTCAATATTTTTAAACAGTCCACTCAGAAGCTTTCGCGAGTGTATGTTGACACTATATGTTAAAAAATTTGAATGCAAAAACCGATATATCAATTTTTGTCAAACCGAGACATTTCCAATTAAAGATCAAGAAAAATTAAGAAAATGATAAGAAAATTTATGCTACTTTTGACCATAGCTTCAAAAATATACTATTATATGTAATGCATCATATGTACTATATGACGGTGACCTTACTTTCGAATTTTTAAAATTGGCGTTTATCGGTTTATGCATATCCAAGTCCTTTGGAAGCAATTTGAGATTATATTTTAACAATCGTAATAATTAGCTTTCTCCCCTACCGTTTTATCATCAAAACTAAAAAAAGAGCACGTATCCTTTGCTGTATTCTTTGCTTTGATATATAAAGAATAAATGATAGCAACAATACTGTACACAAAGGGAATTAGAATTTTAAGAAATATTAAAAGAACAACTGTCATTATTTTCTTTTCATAATTAATGATGATTAAAGAAATAACAGTAAAATAACAATATTGACATTAACACTAACAATGATAATAACAATAGCTATATACGGGGGGGGGGGGGGGGGTTCCGTCTCTCTAGAAATTTTCAGTCTTGAGGCGTACAACAAAGAGACACGTTTTCAGCTTGGATTTCAAGGTTGCCGAGGATATTGTATTCATTTCCCACTGAAGTGCCTAGAAACTTAAACAATGACGGAAACCAAGATGATTATCTCATGAAATATCACAGAACATTGGTGTAATATTTAGGAAAACGGAAGGACCAAATCACCAGTTATTTATTTTTTTACCTTTCTGCAGCAGGGCGAAAATTGGCTCGAAATACACAGCAATGATTCACATGTGCATCCAAATGCCATCGGCTGATTACTACACGAAGCTATAGTGAGTAGACGCCAGCTCAGGCCAGGTTGAATTGACAGAATCAAGTGCAAATTTGCACAATGCTTATTTTATTTCCACGGACTGTAGACGTGCAGAGAGCTTGCTGACATGGATTCATGGGCAGACAGGCCACTGGCAGCTTGAGGGATCCCCCCTCCCCCTAGGCTACACTATCTTTAGGCTTGAAAACCAGTTCATGTAAGTTGCAGGCTTGCCATATATCGAAATCCTGCAGCCCAATTAAGTTTTGATTATATTCATGCAACTTCAAGTATTACCAACTCTCGACTTTGCCGCATTTTAGCGCACAGGGATAGAATTTCTTTTTTGTTTTGTTTTACGTTTTAATTCGTTTTCAAGATGAAGTCAGGACTTAAGCATCCTGTGGTTTTTCGTCCGCATTTAGAGTTTATTTTTGTCTACGCCGACAAGTGGCTCTGATTTTGTGAATGAGTTATTTTCCCCAGTGATCTTCATTTTGATTTCATTCACTACTAGTACATGAATCTATTTCAATGAATGTATAAGCATATTATGCAAAAAGATTTTATAAACCAACAGATGAAATTAAATTGTTCAAAAACACAAAATAAGGAAACGAATGAAATCTTTCCATAAAACTGACACCACGTATGTAAAAATCTGGTAACACACATACACAAACTTTTACCCTCGCAAGCACACCGCACACACGCCCACACCGGCACTATTGGCCCGGATCTTATCGCTGTTTCTCTCTGTGTGTCCCTCTTAATGTACCAAACATCTGTTGCCGAACCTTGGCTTCTGTTGGCTTTAATAATTGGAAACGAAATGATGGCACACCTCTGGATAGAAGCCATAATGGAAAATGTGATGTATGCAACATAGATGGCGTGGTTCCTTCTTGTGTTTATGCAAGATCGTTACGATGCCATCAATCTACGGTCTTGAGTTGTGCTAACAAATTTACTAGGGTTCATGCGATCTTTGCTGAGTGTATTGTGTCTTGTGTTTAATGATAATGGTAATGATGATGATAATGATGATGACAATGACGATAAAAATAATAATAATAATAATGATAATAATAATAATAATAATAATAATAATAATAATAATAATAATAATATTAATAGTAATAACAATAATAATATTGATAATAATAATTTCAGTTCGATTTTTTTTATATTGATAAATTTGTATTTTTTTTTTTTATTTTTCTTGATGAAATTCTATGGATTTTTTAAAAGGTCATTGAACAAATTATTATGTATTACTTATTTCCCTGTTTGTGATCTATGTGCGCCTACTGTACTGACTGTGAAATAAAGAGTGAAACAAAGCTAAACCACACTGAACATCAGCCAAACCCAAGGAAATTTTAATAGCCATTACAAGAAAGAAAGGGGAAAAAAAAAAACAGTTGAAGAGCTAACTGACTTTATACAAGACAATTATCATACAAAGCAGCAAACTGTAGAGGCCTATATTCAGCTACATGAAAAAACCCAGCCTACCAACCAACTATTCATTCTTTTAAGCAGGCAAGCAAGCAAGCAACCTGCAAATCTACGATCCAATTATTCATATTATCATCATAACAAAAGCATCTATCCATGCAATAAAAACGAATCATCAGTGACTTCACCTGAATCCAAAGTGGACACTGGCAATATGGCGGGGGGGGGGGGGGGCTAGTATACACCGACTACAGACTACATGGACTCATCATCGCCTTTCTTTAAAAAAAACACAACACCAAATAATCAAGCGAACAAAATATTAAAATAAAACTGTCTCTCCACTACTCTGCTTTGCTCTGGTTTCTCATTTTCACTTTTCTCTTTCCTTCGATTTTTTCCCTATCGATTCACTTGATGATGGTGGGGGAGGGGGGAGGGGGGGGGGGCGTCGCCAGGACCCCTGAATCTGTGCAACTGCTTTTGGACCAGTAATTCACCCTCAACATTCAGCCCAATTTTTAAAGCCTAGCAAACTTTATGGGACATTCATAGGGCCGCAGAAAAATGAAATAATGTCTAAACAAGGAAACAGTGTTTTTATTTGTTTATTATTATTTTTTTTACATTTTTTTTTTCTTTTGAAAAGGAGACACCACCAACTGCTCTCTTCATCTAGCTTGGAAAAAGTTCTTGATACGCATATAAAATGGGTTCGGACATCAAAACAAAAGCTAATGAAAAACCCTGAATTTGTCACAACAGTATGACGTGATAGACTTGCATCACCATTTGATTTATTCTGTACCAGACTTAAAACATGTATTTAATAAATGGTGTTTCTAAAACGAAGACCGAAGATTGGGGCAAAAAGTGCGCGCACGTACGCCCGCCCGGAAGACGATCCCCTGACTTCAATTTTCGTTTTCAAAAAAAACCCCAGGCTGTTTTGGGAAACGAAGACCGAAGACCCGGGACCCATGTACTATCTGCGTGCATGCGCCTGTACGTGTAGTGCATCCGCGGGAGGGGAGAGAGAGAGAGGAAGATGCGATCCCAGTCTTCGGTCTTCGTTTTCCAACATACCCCAGGGTCAGGGCCGTACGCAGAATTTTTTTCCGGGGGGGGGGGGCAAGACGCGTAAAATTTTCGAAGAAAATTGAAAGCGAGGGAGCGAAGCGACCAAGCTGATCATGCGGGCGCTTTTGCATTTTTTAAAAGTGAAATTGAAGAGTTTTGTGTACACTTTTTGTGAATTTTGTGAAAATTTTCAGTAAAAAATGTAAGGTTTCATAATTTCGGGGGGGGGGGGGGGGGGTGTAACTGCCCCCCCCCCCCGCTCCGTACGGCAATGCCCAGGGTGTTTTGGAAAACGAAGACCGAAGACCGGGGACCCATGTACTATGTGTGATAGGCAAGGCCGTCGCTAGCGGGAGTGCGTGGGAGGGGGGGGGGGGGGCGCGGTGTGACAACCCCCCCCCCCCCCGCTCAGGATATCGTCGGTAAATCTGCACTGCCCTCGGGAAAAATGAAAAAAGGGGGAGAGAAAAAAAATGAGAAAAAGAAAGAAAAAAGGGAGAAGAAGAGAAAGAGGGAAGAGAAAAGGAAAAGGAAAGAAAAAGAGAAGGAAGAAAAAGAAACAGAAAAAAAAGAAGAGAGGGGGAAAAGGAAAAGAGAGAAATAAGGAAGAGATGGATAAGAAAGACGATGATGACAAGGTAAAGAGCCTAGAAGAAAAAGTCTCGGCGAAGGAAAGAGGGGTTCCGAGGTTGTGCTTACAAGTACTTTGTCGGGTACTCTTGCTTGATCCTTCATCATCCTTGTAAAGTTTTGATATTACGCAATTGGTATACCAACGATAGTGTACCCTGATGATGGGGTCGTCCAGTAATCGGGTTACCCAGCCCTCCATCGAGTCCGGACTGGAATCTACATTTTATAGTAAATATAGCATTATTTTTCTGTCGCTCGCTTCGCCCTGGTAGAAACAGAATGGTTTCAGACGGCAAGCGAGGTGCCCAAATAGAGTCATATTTCGCAAATAGGTGATCGAATATTATTTAGATATTTTTTTTTTCTCTTATCCTCTTTATCGAGGTATTTATTCACAATAACATGTACATTTATATACAAACAATAAAAACAAAATTCAATTCAATAATGCAATAATTTTTTGAATATCACATTTTTTCAAAATTCCGAACTTGTTTTTTTGTTTACATAAATTTTCTAAATAAATAATCATAGTAAGTTTGAATTCAATCCATAAAGAATTCGCATTATATCCTTTTCCTTTGAATATGCTTTTTATGTAATTTCGATAAATAACAAATTGGGCAATAACACAAAATAGATTACACATAATATTGCTGGCATTTTGCAGATCATAACCTATAATTAATGTTTTTTTATCTATAGAAATAGTAATCTTGAAAATATAAAATACCAACCTTTCTATAACTTTCCAAAATAATCGAACATATTTACAATACAGTATGAAATGAAAAGTGGTATCAACTTCTCCACAAATGTTACATGTGTTGCTTTCTAATACATGCCACTTAAATAAATTGTCTCTTGATGGTAAAATCTTGTTTAAAAATTTAAAACTAAACTGTCTTACTCTGTTATCCACAATTAAATGCAACTTGAAATAAAATACATGGCTCCAATTAAAGGAAATTGGTAATGAGAACAGATTAGACCAAAAAGATACAATGCCTGGTTCTTCCGATACATTATTATTTAGATATAATTCGCTGTCCATCTAGAGGGTTGCTTGTTAAAGGGATGAGAAAAAAATATGTGATAAAATGAAAGAGAGAGAGAGAGAGAAAAAAGAATTATTCGGATCAGTTATGAATAAAAGACATCCTCTTAGAGTTGATCATGTTGATATTATTGAAAAGCCAGAATACTAGAAGTAGCAGGATAGCTAAATTACGACTTTGCTGAGAGCCTACAAGCATTAATTTGGTTGATAATAAACAGTCGTGTTGGTACGAATGTACCTCCGGTGAGCAAGAGAAACCCAACGCCCCATATTCTGAATACAGACATCAGGTACGCCTGCCATAGCGGCAGAAGTAGCTGCCCCGATGCGAAAAGAAAGGGAGGAATAGAAAGCTACAGGTAAACCAATGAACTCTATCACCCGTTTGAAGGTTCGACTAAACTGGTGCCTTGTCAACGGCCGCGTGTTCAAGTGGAAAAAGGCACGCCCACCCCTACTACGAAGAGAAAGGTAATCTTCTTCAGCCTTTAATTGGCACATAAGAGCCATGTTATTGGGTGGAATGCCGATGCAACAACCTTTCCCCGTTTAATCAGTCTTAGACCTGCGAATTGTCACATGCAATTTCTTGTCATTGTTTGAACCCCTTATGTGGACATTGCCCAGTGAGGCAGACTGAGTAAAGTTCACGGAGCCATTCCAGGCTCTTGGGACCGTGGTGCTTTAGAAATTCGGGTGGGGGGGGGGGGTGGGAGGGGGATGTTGTTGAGCTTTCCCACATTTCAGTTGGGAGACACCAAATGCGAGCTCAGCAGATGTGAAGGGTTTGGAGAGGAAACCGTCTACGCCTGGGGCATTCCAAAGTCTGGAAGTTTCCTGTTTGACAATCCGGACGTGGCCTTTGTCTGATTTCTTGAAGTTTCCATTGGCAAGCAGCTGCTGGGCAATGGAGTTTGCTGTAACAGGGCAGTGCTGCGGCCAGTGAGGCGATTAAGGGCCATCCATGCCATCCTGCTAGAATGAGTGAAACTGATACCTTAGACTGTCTCTTCCCAACGTTCCCTCCGCTTCTTATCTAGACAGTTTGTCAGCCCTGTGGCCAAGGAGGCTCTCTCTTCATCACTGGCAGCATGTATAAATGCATCATAAAAT
The DNA here is from genome assembly GCA_029962745.1 of Echinometra lucunter. NCBI lineage: Eukaryota > Metazoa > Echinodermata > Echinoidea > Camarodonta > Echinometridae > Echinometra > Echinometra lucunter. The sequence continues at coordinate 10,997,011 of CM057163.1, forward strand.
TTATTACACTCTTTATCCCAAGTAGGGATGTAGCGGCGACGATATCCACGAGGAACAGCACGTTTTGCCGAGTCAATGAGAAGTTTGCAAAAGGCTAAATAGACTCTGTCCAGATTCCCGGGGCAGGAAAAGGGAGGGTGTCTGTCCCAGTTTCATCCGATTCCCTGAACTGATTCCAGTCGGCCTTCCTAAAGTTCCACCTCTTCACAGGTCTGGAAGAGATTGGTGCCACAGGGTTATCTGGGATGATAAGTGATGGTCTGTGCTGTGACTTGGGGAAAGGGTCCAAAACTGAACGGTGTAGGGAAGATCCATTCAGGTTCACAAAGGCCAGATAAGGATTGGAAGTTGTGTTTCATCGGCTAGAGTGGAAGCTGTCGGACTCTTTCGAGTCATACAGAAGGCGGACGCCAAAGGCTGAGGCCCAGTTTTCGAGAGCAGAACCATCTGGAGTAGTCGTGCGGTAACCCCATGTCTTGCTCTGGCAGTTGAAATCTCCAGCATACTGGCATGCTGGGTTGATCAAAGGATGGGATGGAGTTTTCTAGTAGCCTGGTAGGGGGTGGCTTGTAGACATTGATTACAGTCACACATTCCACCTAAGTTATTGTCATTCCAGGTCAGAATCAGGGGCAGAGGCTGCTACTGCTTTCCACTTTGCAGTGTTTCGCACAAAAGTGGCAATCCCATGGATGTCGCTTTCAGTGTGGGCTGCTAAGTAGTACGCGGGGATCTTGAGGCGAGAGCTGTCACTCATATGGATCTCTTGCAACAGGACAACACTTACTTTGCAGGTCTGCAATAAGTGTTCAATAACATTGACTTTGACCTTTGGTAGGCCCTCTACATTCAGCTGCAGCAGGGAGATACTAGCCCGTACGGCATCCGTAGGTGGAACAAGGAGCTCTTTTTCGTGCACATAGCCTGGACAAACTAGCCAAAAATGACGGTTTTTCACATACTCAGCTTTTGATCACAAATGCATGAACATGATGAATACTCTTGCTTTGAAAACGAAGACAAATCCTGATGGTATGACAAGCCGAAAACACACAACTTTTTTTTTCAACCATGACTATCACGCTTGAACGCAGCAATACATCTACGTTTAACAGCTTTTCATACAATCACTTCAGTCTTCGATTTCAAAGCAAGAACACTCATGCGTTTGTGTACAAAAGCCAAACAATAAAAAAGAGATAAATCAATTGGAAAAATCAATCAATCATTCAGTCAATCATCCAATCATCCAACCAATCTATCAACATGATCAATAGGGATAGAAATCATACCAAAGAGCAGTGCTGTGTGACACAAGTATGGACTCGGACTCGAGTCCGGACTCGAGTCCAATTTTTGATGACTCGGACTCGAGTCCAGTTTTTCTCACTTGGACTCGGACTCGGACTCCGTCCAAGAAATCCTGAGTCGTGACTCGGTGCCGAGTCTCGCACGAGTCTAAGCAGTAGCGGCCGTGCCGTGTTGCGCCTTTAAAAAAAAATTGACATTCAATACATTTTTGTTTGTATTTTGTTGCTTGATGAATTGCTTGATGAATTAAAATACGTATAGGTCTAGGCCTACTGTAATGTAGGCCTACTCCACTACTCTTTATTCAGAGTGTTTTACATTCCAAGAAATATAAAGAGTTGGAGCCAGCAAAATTATCTTGTTATAAAAGCGTTTCGTTATATCTGAACTCTCTATTATGAGGTTCCACTGTAGATGTAATTTGTTTTCATGTTTAGGAAGAGGTCCAATGTAATGTGAACAGTGGCGTAACAACGGGGGGGGGGGGGGGGGGGGTTTGGGGGGGGGGGTCACGGGGGGCATGGGGGGAAGAAAGGGGGAAACAAGGAAAAGGAAAATGGTAAATCGGGAGCGCTCCCTCACTTCGCTCCCTGGCATTTAAGTAACTGAACCAATGCCGATGGTAATTATTATTCTAATGAAAGGAATCAGTTTGCATTGTCTCAATCTGATGTTGTAGGCTGATATTGAATGTTAGTAAAAACCACATCAGGATTTCCTTCCAAGAAGTTTACCTAAAGAGGGCCCTTTCAGCAGATGGCCTAGAAAAAAAAAATCCAAAATGTTCGTTAGCAAGCTTGCTACGCCCGCTAGGAAAAGCTAAAAACAAAAGTCATTTTTTTCAGAAGCGAATTAGCAAAGTTTTGGGGCAGCGAGGAGGTTCACAAAATGACACACACACACACACACACACACAATCACACCCTCACACACACACACACACCCACACACACACACACACACACACAAATCTACTGTATTTTGCTGACGAATCCATACATCAAACAGAAAGGTTTCGGACGGTGAGCGAGGTACCTAAACGGATTCATATTCAGCACACAGGGGATCGAATAGATCATGTAGATATTTTTATATTTCGGTGACGAAATAACTCTTCTACAATGAAAAAGAGTATAATTTTTCTCGCTCGCTGCGCTCGGTCGTTATATAATTATTTAATTAAAAAAAAAAAAACCGAACGAACTTGATGAATGAGATGACCGAATAAATAATTCAGATGTTTCATATGCTTACAGTGTAATTAACTGACGATTAAGTGCGTGCTTCCTCGTTCTCTTCGCTCTCTTGTAATGGTTATAGAGACATGGTAGTTTCGGACAGAAAACAAGAGACCAGGGACGTGCTAAAATAGAATCATTGCCAGTGAGGTGACTAGATATTTAATTGAAATATCATATAGGCCTATAGTGGCCTGATAGTGTATTTTCATAATAAAATAACATGTCTTTTATTGCAAATAAAGTTGTAAGTTTTCGGCTCGCTCGCTTCGCTCTCTCGCAAAATTAACCCATTCGTGACAGGAATTATTTAAAGTCTAATTTGATCAGCTTTTATTCTTCAAATTGGCAACACCAGCATTTTTATTTTATTGCTACATTTTTCTTATAAAACATCATGTATCTGAAATGAATATAAATTGACAGAAATTATGATAAGTCAAAAAGTTGCCAATTTGCAGGGGATAATGGTGATTTTAAACTTTCTATCACATTGCCAATTTAAGGATTTTAATGCTTATTTTCCTTTAAAAAATCTTCAGCATCAAACAACGAATATTGACGCAACCAAAATGGGCAAAGTTTGCGTAGAATTTTTTGCTCTTCTTGCTCATGTATTTGGTATGATTTTTAGGGCTCTGCATCAAAAGTTATTAGGTCAAACCACAAAATGTGGACCTCTGTCACGAATGGGTTAAAAAAAAAAACATGGTGGTAGCTAGCAAGATGCATCATTTTCCCAAAATTTTAAAATGCTTCACGTCCCTAAAGGCACCTTGGTTCGAGATTACTGTCGTTATCACTGGTTATTGTTAACATGATAGAAATAATCACACACACCCGCACAGGGGGGCAGGGTGGAGGTTGCCCCGCTCGCGAAATTTTGAATACTTAACTTTTTTTTTTTTTTACTGAAAAGTGTGAAAAAAATCCACTAAAAGTATGTAAGTGATCCTTCAATTTCAATTACAAATACAAAATACATAAGCGCCCTCATGCACCAGCTCGTCGCTTCGCTCCCTTGCTTTTGTATTTCTTCAAAATTTTAATGCGCCTTGTCCCACCCCCGCGTATGGCTATGCTTGGTGCCCCCCATGAGTTGACCCACGGTAGGCCACTGGATGTGAACTTAACTTGTGACTCGAAATCGATTTTTTTTTGGGACTCGGACTCGGACTCAGAGGTGATGACTCGGATTCGGACTCGGGTTTTACAACTCGGACTCGGACACAGCACTGCCAAATAGTGGGAGCAGGAACAGGTGGCTGGAAGGGCCGTCCAATAGTGATTGAATATCCTCGCAAAACATTGGACCTCTGCATTCTAGAAGAAATCTCAATGTAAGAATGGCTGAAAACAGGAAATGGGGGGGGGGGGGGATAAGAAATGAGTATCAAATTCATACAATATTTACTTAGTAATTTAATGATAAAACTGATTTAATAATTTGGCACTTGACCTGATCAATCGAAACTTTAAACTAGCATAAGGGATATGAAAGTTATTCTCCAATGTGGAAGCTGTCTTAGTTTGTTAAGGGTCTATTTTTGATAAGTGATTGAAAACCACTCCATCTACCTCATCAACTATACTTGATATCAGTTAAGAACCCGGGGGGGGGGGGGGTTCATAAAGCTGTTCGTAGGTTACGCACGACTTTACGCACGACTGGTGATATTTTCTTGTACTACATGTGTGAATGATTGAGAATCTGATTAGCACCCAAGAACATGATCCAGTCGTGCGTAAAGTCGTGTAACCTACGAACATTTTTATGAAACACCCCCCCCCCCCCTCTGAATTATTTAGTTTGTTCACTGATATGTTGTGGCAGTAGTCTTTTCAAAGGAATAAAAAAAGAGCACTTAAAGCGTTAGATCATTCTAAAACCATCTTCATCCTGAGTCAAAGTTTTGTTTATAATGAAATTGGAGCAGGGAGCAAGCGACAAGAGGAAAAGCAACTTTCATGGGCAGAAACGTGTCTTGAAGGGTCAGGAGATTACGTTTTGGGGAACCCTCTCCTTCCCCCAAAATAGATAAATAAAATAGACGAAATAAGAAAACATAGATAAATAAATATATCATAGATAGGAAATAAAATAATGAATAAATTGATTAATAAATTCAAATTCACCCGTTTGGATTTAGATCTTTTGAGAATCTGGTATTCTTGTGTAATTGAATCGTTGTTTAATAATGAATTCTGGAATACTCTTGGTTGAAAAATAAACACTCCCTCCCCCTACAGCCTGCATTTACATCCAACTTGATATTCAATCGATTTCCAACTACCTGACAAAGAAAGGCCGGAAGCTTGTGTTAATAGTGGTCCAATGCAACGTTAGTTAGAAAGAAAAATATGCCGCTGGATCCGTCCGACATTTAGCCTTTCAACATACCAGCATGGTGTATCCCCGAATGAACGCATGAAAAACCCTACAAAACAACAACAGCAACAACGACATAACGCCCCCGACATTCACTCTCACTCCCACAAGATAAATGTACTTCATGTAAATACACTTCCTATAATCAGGTTAACACTAGGTTAAAAGTTCTGAACGTTGTGCACTGTTTGAGCTGTTTTTGTTTTGTTTTTCTTTGATTAGCATCCTTTAGTTCGTTTGTTGTTTTTTCTTTATAATTTCCTATAAGTGAGTGTATCTTTGAAAATGGAAAGGAATAAGAGAGGAGTGGTTTAACCATAATCTGATATCCCGCTCTCCTATCTTGCTTATTGTACAAGGCGTGAAAATCGACCCCATTATCACTGATCACTGGAATCATTTTGGAGGAAAAGAACCTTCGGTTGAGAGGGGGCAGTCCATCCCTGTATGGCTTGCATGCAATGATATACCCTCCCGTACAAAAAGTATTGCCAACATAGCTAAACTGCGTATACATTTGTAAGTTATTAGCCTTTCAGTATTTTGTGATTTTTCGTTTATAACCGTTAAATGTTGTGTATATCTTAATAGGGAGAACTTGTCCCTTTCTGTCCTAAGAGCAGTAGATATCCTGACCCGGTCATTGGAGAAGACAAAAGAACAAAGGGAAAAAATTCCCGTATGGGAGGTAAAAGTTATCAGTGAACGAAATCATGATATTACCCCTTCATATATCTCCCCAACCTGTTTACAGGGTTCATAGACACTTTTCCCCACGAAATGCTCATAACGTATTCAGAGAAGAGCGGAAGAAAGTAACCACACCCAGAGAAGATGGATTTCTGTGGGCCGTTACCAAGACGTTCCCAAGAAGGATGCTCGCCACAATCATTATCCAGCAAAACATAATAAATGCGTGTAGAATTCCATGATCGCAGTGTGGAGAATAATATCGAAATTTACTTCAATAAGCGAATTCTTCACAAACTTAACATATTTTGCTGGATAATGATTGTGGCACGCATCCTCCTTGCCAACGTCTTGGCAACGGCCGACAGAAATCTATCTTCTCTGCCATGTCTGCATGGGTGTGGTCATTATCCTTCACTCTTCCCTGGATACATTATGGGCATTATTTCTAGCTAAAATTGTATACAAACCTTGTAAACTGGCTGGGGAGAAATATGAGGGGGAGTATCATGATTCGTTCACTGATAAACTCCCATCTCTCAATATGGGCATTTGGTTCCTTTGGTCTTTTGTCTTCTCCATTGTTTCAGGCATGACCGGGTCAGGATATCTACTGCTCTCAGGATAGAAAAGCACAAGTTCTCCCTATAGCTATTAAGATATAGACAAATGGCCAACAACATGTAATAATTTCACATTTTCTACAATTTATCAATACTTAATCAATACTTCTACAGGAAGTAAAACAGGAAGTTGAATGTTTACAAACTTCACTCTTCTTCAGAAAGTTTTACTCATACATCTTCCAACTAAAACCATGACGCACTGGTCCCTTTATGGTCTTCTTATTCACTACATCACCCCTTCCAGATAACTGACCCACTCCCCCAATACTGAGTAAAAGTTATGACGTACATTAGGCCTTTGGTCAAGAGCTAAAGGTTGACCAACTCCCAGTAGACGGTTTACCCATTTTAAAAGGGGTTCACTTCAGGACTCGAATCAGAGAAAGAGAGAGAACCAGAATACTTCAGACTACATTCAAGAAATCATCAAAGTACAGTCACCGTCAGACTTACTCTAGACTTCTGTTCATATTTTTGATCTTCAACTGAATAAATGTTAACTTCATACTTTAACTGACTTTGAGTATTTCATGTCTTCAGTGCATGTTCTCTGTTGCTGGACGGTTGAACTAAACACTAAATCCGATCCTAAACACGACAATAAACGAAAAATTTAAAAAAAAAATACAGAAATTCATATAACCCATAAATGCATAAATGAAGATTTGAGTAGATAGCAGACATGGAAGAGAGCGGATGGTTCCGTTTACGCTTTTGAGATTGGATTTTTTTTTTCATGAGCAATAATTTCCACTATAAATTCATACAATCAATGCTATGACTTATAAGAGTACTGAATTTCACTCCAATATGGATAGAGATTGTTCAGCATAAAAGTTTAATTTTTAAGCGTTCAATATACGTTAGAAATTGATAGATTAATAATCTGATAATCGTACGGCACTAGCTCACAAGGGGGCAGGGGGCAAATCGCCATGTGATATAAAAGAATACTGCTGCAACAATCCAGAACTGAATACAAAAACAAACACAATAAGAGAATCGAAAACAATCACAAAATCAAACTTTTTAGAGGAGAGATTCGGAATAACGTGTTCTAATTTTATTTTTCATTTTTCTGTCTTTGCTGTTTATCTAATTTTATTCTTTATTTTGATTATCAGCGTTTTGCGAATGTTTGGAAATCATATCGTGGGCGTCATGTGGTCAGTGCAGTGTCCATGTGAACTTAGTCTGCAGGCATAGATCCTAATTCGCACTTTCCTAAATTACATTAGCGTCTTGAGAGAAGCCTAGGCCACGTGACCAGTGGCTGTGTCAAAAAAGGATTGGAGCAGTTATGGTTATAGTACAAGATCCCCATTCACCTGCTTTAGTCTCCTTCTCAGACCTCTATATATTCGACAAAACAAGTTTTGTGCCTGCTCACTAATGTGCACCCGGGATTGACGCTTTGACTTCTTAAAGTATTGAAATCCACTTTATAATTTGAGCCATATTGGGATCGTTTTATTTTTCGAATTTTGTCTGAGAGTTTCCAACGTACAATCAGGAGTAAGCAGGTAGTTTTTTCTTTAAAGAATCATTTAATTTCCTGTATTCACTGTAGGGCTCGGAGCTGAGCCTGCACGATCAGTTTGTCACGTGACAAATTTTGACAGTTTGAAGGCCTGTAAAAATAAGAAATGACTGTTGAGCTAATTGATGTTTCATAGTAAGGGGCGTTACTGAAGGAGTTGAAATTCAATAACATTTGGTTATCCTGGGGGTGTTTCATAAAGCTGTTCGTAAAGTTACGAACGACTTTACGAACAACTTGAATATGGCAAGGCAAATGGGGTTCTCATTATAAATCACATCAGCTAAATGTGAAATATGCAGACATAGATTAACATTACTATTGTTTACAAACATTTTTTTTTTATTGCAAAGTACAATTTTTTGCCACAATTTAATTGAGATTAAGGGAAATACAGTTACACTTTGTTTAAGCGTCTGGAAAAACTTTGGGCATCCAATTTTGCACTTCATATTCCAGTCGTTCGTAAGACGTAAAGCCATTCGTAACTTTACGAACAGCTTTATGAAACACTCCCTGGTTGTCAGCGTAAACTAGAATCCATAACATGATCAATTTCATGGAGAGACACAAGTGACTATATTAACCGATTAGGCTAAGCTTCTGATATAACTTTCTTAGAAAGCGATAAATTTTCACTCTAGTTCCACTCCCGCGGGAATCATATCAGTCTCGAAGAGGAGTAAATATTAAGTGCTGCTGAAAAGATAAAGAGTGAATTTTCACTAAATTTTTCACGACAAAGTAGCCTCGGGGAGGCATGTCCCTAGTCCCTCTCTTACTTTAGAAGGCATCATGATACACATTTGGCCGGAAGCCAGTAGGGGTGTGGGGCTCATCTTTTTTTTTCTTGGTTTTATTTTTGTGGTATTGTTTTGTTCCTGTTTTCTTTTCCATTGTTTTGTCTTGTTTCATTCAGTTACCTTTTTCAGTGGTAACTGAAATGCAGGGGTGGTAACGTAACATCATTATGACGTGGTTCTTTGATAATTAAACATTATTTTTAGAGAGCATTCTGCGAAACTAAGTAAGCCGGTAGGATGTAGGGGGCGTAAAGCGTTTATCGTTTTTTTTTTTTTTTTTTTTTTTTTTTGGGGGGGGGGTGGTTTTCGTTTTGTATTGTTTACCTTTTCATTGGGACTCGGCTGATGAAAGGCGGTAACGTAAACTACGACCTAGTACTTTGGCTGAATATTTTTTTAAAGAAAGCATACCAAACACAAGCCATGCAGTGGATGTGTGTGTGTGTGTGTGTGTGTGTGTGTGTGGGAGGGGGTTATCTTTTTCTCTTCAGTGATTACTAACATGACTAAAGGGGTGGTAATGTCACCCTACGACATGGTTTCTTGTCAGTCAAATTCACGGTCAATTCTTCACATAACACGATGTCTAATCTTGCAAGGGAAACACAATAGCTGGCACTAGTCAGGAAGGGTGGGGGTTGGCGACTTCCCCTCCCCCTTTTTTCGTATTTTTCTTAGTGCCATAGGTATTTTCATTATCAGGTTTTAGGAAGGGTAATGGGGATACATACCTGATGATTTGTTTTTTTTTTTTTTTGTGCAAGGTTACAATCTCTTTGTCTGTCCTGATTTTAGAGATGTAAATTCGAGCTTTGAATTAGAAAACAAACAAAATAATATTGATGTGATAATTATAGGTGATCGGTATTGTTTTTACCTATTTTATTTTTAAGATTTTAATTTCAGTGTTTTTTTTTTTGCTTGTTTGTATACTTACATGGAGGGGTGCTATTACCAGTATGGCTATACTGCGAGGTTGGTCCGTGATTCAGGCCAAGTCTGGATTTTGATCATCTACTGTGGTTTTTATTTATTTATTTATTTATTCATTTATTTATTTATTTATTCATTTATTTATTTTTTTAGCGGCGGGGTGAATATTGGGCGGAGAGGAGCTGAGAGGGCTTATGGCCCTCGAATGCCCTCCTTCACACTGCGGCTACGCCATTGAGTTCAGATACATAGATATTATATGTCAGACTGAAAATGCATTTATTTTATTTTATTTATCTTTCCCCAGCAAAGCCTGCTTACTTTCATCTAATTTTCACTCCACAGCCAGGTTGCTAAGAGATAAGGAGTAAATTTTATGCAGCAATGAGAAGTGTGTGAGGAGAAGAGTGTGAGAGATTCTTTTTGCCATCGATGTCTGACTTGAGTTGATTTACATATCTATTGTATGTTGTGTGTAGGGTAGTAAACTTGAATAGGTCTTTTTAGTTGAGCTCAGTGAGCCTTTGCTTTTTAACAGCTGCTTGAGATACTTTTGGGAAAGTGTAAAATTGGGAGGATATACGAGTAGTTTTCCAGTAGTTTTCTGGGCAGATCATCTTTTAGACTTCCTGGAGCACACATGTGCAGTTTGAGGCAGTCGCCATTTTAGTCGCCATCTTGATTTAATTTGATTTTCAAACTTTGAACCAAAAGCAGCCTTATTCCACTGATATTGGCTGAAGCTTTATAAACCTGTATGAGGCCAGATTAGGCAGAATTCATACTGATATTTTCATACCTGAATTGTAGAAGCCATCGATGGTTCCAAGATCGGGATAATTTCCAAGATTGGGATACGTTCCAAGATCGAGATCATTTCCAAGATCGAGATAATTTCCAGGATCGGGACATTTTCCAAGGTCGGGCCGTTTTTGAAGATTGGGCTATTTTGTTCCTACGAAGGTCGGTGAATATTATTGCTTTAGGCTGGCGTCTTTGATGGAGATTTTTTGGCCAACGATTACGAGATAAGTTGTCGTAAAGAACAGTGAGAGGGAAAGCAGAAGAATATTTTTATTTCAAGATGTGAACTTGTTTTTTTTTTTTTGGAAGTCTTGCAGATTGACTGTTGGATTCAGAGATACAGACAAAACATTTTGGAGATGAGGGAACAGTTGATAGTGAAAGGGTTGTTATTTAAATTTTTGCATCATTGTAAGATTTTATGATTTCAGATGTAGTCTTGAGCTGGAGATGTGGAAATGTAGTCAGAGGTTAGTTGGGGAGAAGTTGAAAGTCAGATATTTGAATATTTTTTAAAGTGTGATCAGTAAATTCAGTAATTGAGAGATATTAAGTGAAAATGAAGGTGGATCAGTACAGGGTCCTTTCATGGGAATGTTTAGAAGAGTTGTGATTGCATACGGAAATGAAACAAGGGTTTAATTAATATTTTTTGAGGTTATTGGAGGTGATAGTGTGATACATTGGAAAATTGAAATTGGTTTAATTGTGATTAGATCAGTACAGGATCTTTTCAGGGATAAGTTGAAGCATTTGTTGGTATAGAGACAAGGTCAGAGTTGGAACTGGATATGGTGGATTGGATCAATGCAGGATCCTTTGCCTATTTGTCATATTGAATTTCATGGTTGTGAAACAGTAATAATTTGAGGTAATATACTTTGTCGTTTTCGAAGTGTTGAAACATTTTATTTTATTTTTGTTTGACAATACAGAATTTCGAAGAAGAGAGATGTTTTGATATTGGAGGGTTTTTTCGTATACTGAAATAAATTGTAAATCTATTTTGACTGGTACAAGCTGAGTTTTATCTGGAATTTTATTTGAGTCCACCCATGTGACATTATACCATTTATTATTTTCCTTAAGATCGAATCATGTAGATTGGGCCTAACTGTGGCCTCTCAGCTCCGCTCCGCCCCCTTCACCCGGTCGCTTAAAAAAATTAATTAATTTAAAAAAAATCACCGTAAACAGCTAAAGGGAAGTCTTCAATTATACATTTCCAAAAGCAAATACGGAAAGACGAATTAGCAGAGGTAATTCACTTTTCAATTTGTAAAAGCAAAAACACACACACACACAAAAAAAACGAAATCAGAAAAATTTAATACAAGTGTATAATTTTCCTAATTTGAAGGGGAAAAAAAAAAATCTAATTTTAACAAAACAGTAAAATATATCGAAAACAATTTATTTGCAAATATTTTCGTTTTTGAAGTATCATTCCTGAGGCAAATTATTCAGAAACGACCGTTTTTTTCTGTTTGTAATTACAAAAAGAATATTTTTTTACCTCGGTATTCTGTTTTTCCTTTTTCAATTTAGGATTCAGAAAACGACTTATCCGAATGTTGATTTGAATAGCTTCTTGCCTTCTGACTAGATAAAACTATAATAAAAAGTATAATGTCTTGTACGGCCCGTGAAAGACGCTCCTCTGTTATCACCCCGGCTTTTATTAGCATTGCTATTACTCTTTGTTCAGAAAAGGCTAAAACCCAACTGTGTAAAGTGTTTACATGAAGAGCAGGTTGCCGCTGCTGTAGTGAGAATTTATGCCCATCTCAACTATCTTCTCCCTCACCCTTGTTTCGTTTCGTTTCGTTTGTTTAGTTTCCTTTCATTTCATTTATTTCATTTCCATAAAAAGAAAACATGTACAAACATAATATATCACAAACATTATAACAAAGAAATGAAAGACAGAGATCTTAGGAAAGGCCTATTAAGGCTTTGTGAATGCAAGTTCCCTCAAATAAATATAAATTATAATTCAGGCATATAGAATTGCAAATATGTCATACCCCATCCCCTCCTCTTTCCTTACGAACAAAAAACCACACCCCAATGCACACACACACACACACCCACACCCATTATCTATCTACAGAAAAAGAAAATTCACAACACTTCAGCTTTGCTGTATATAGAATCGTGCTATTTACCTGTTTACTATCTGAAAGCATATCGCAATCATTTTCCCCTCTCATTTATTTGATATCCCACTTGAGGAAGAAGAAGAAATTTCATTTTTTAAAAAATAAATACAAAGAAATCTGAAGTAAAATTAGCGAGGGCTTACCAAAATTGAACATTAAACCTTACACATGTATTGATGGTCATGCGGGAATGAGGTTTCGTCTTTCTCTGCATTTCCTTGTTGAAATTGTTCTTCTATCTCACCTCCTTTTATTTTCTTTTTAATTTCATTTCTTCTTCTTCTTCTTCTTTTTCTTCTTCATTTCTTCTTCTTCTTCTTCTTCTTCTTTTGAAAACTACATATCATTATTATGCAAATACGAAATACACAGAACGAAATTATAATGATAAAGTGAATATTATCAAGAAGCTGTGCGCTACAAATGGTATTGAAAATGAATCATATGTTCCCAGTAGACAATGTTTGCTTTTTTTTTTTTTAAGTACTAAATCTTGATCGACTAAACATACTCCCCGTACTCGTCGTTCACGTTTTCGGCATTTTTTCATTCCAAAATTCCAGGCGTGTGTTTCATTCAACTGTGACGCGATGATAGATCTGGTTGGTGTTTCACAAAGACTAAGACTGACTAAATCGCACTTAACTATGGCTGGCCATTCATGCCATTCTTTTCTTTCACCATGGATCTCTCAAACGATTTGCAAATCATGGACACAAATCTGCTGAAATGACAATTTTTATAATTCAGTAATGTAGTAAACAAAAAATGTAAATTCTTCAAATATGTGACGATGATTTGCGCATCCCTTGAGATGCCGATAGTGAGAGCAAACAATGGCATGAATGGCCTGCCATAGTTAAGAGCGATTTGAGTCAATCTTAGTCTTTGTGAAACACCCCCTGATCATCCTGAACTTGAAATCATTCTGAACTGAAATGGAAGAGCAACTAATTGGTTAACTGAAGATTTGATGGGACGGGGTCCAAAGGGGTACGGGTGGGTGGATGTAGGCTGGGCGGGGGGACGGGGGGGGGGGGGGGGTGTCTATGAGTTGAGGGTTTTTAGAGGCGGTCGCTGATTGTTACTAGTACTGCTATCCTGCAAATTAGATGAAAATTGTTGTCGGGGGTAGGGAGGAGGGGGGATCTACTTGCCCCTCTTCCCCGAGCGACCGGGTGAGAAAATTTGGGGGTTTTTGAATGCTAAAAGTTTGCTTTGTAGAGTATAAATATTTTTATTTTGTATCATCTGATCATCTGATCATTGTAATGCAGGGTTATTACATGTCTTATTCATATTGTTTTTTTTTGTTTGTTTTTTTTTGCGAGTGGGGCACATGGGGTTGGGGGACAAATTCAGTTTTGCTCCCATTTGAATGATTGGCGGGGAAAACTGCACAGGGTCCCCCCCCCCACACACACACACACAAACAAATACACAAATACACCTGCTTCCAGCGCCTATATCCGCTCTAAGACAGAACTCTTACGTAATCCATTCTTGAAGCAGCTACTTTGATTCCCTATTTTGGCTTCCCAATCATACAAGATTTTCAAATTACCTTTTGTTGCGTATCAGTTCCTTCATTCAGTGGCTCCTTCAGAATGTGATCTTGCTATACGACGTTACTACTGCAAGTGCCAAGGCTTTTAAATAGTTGCGGAATCTTTATAATCAAATACTGTAAAGATTGCAAGTACCGTCAGGGTGTTCAGCAAGAAAAAAAAATCTGAAATGAATAAATAAAATGAATAATAATAATAGTAATAATAATAATGATGATAATAATAATAATAATGATAAAAATAATGAATAAGAAATTAATGACTTAATCAGATAAATTTCTTACTTATTTCGCTCGCTCACAAATGATTGATCGGAGCAGTCTTTCCAATTGCAAATTAGTTACTATGTAAAGATTAGAACAAAATATCGAAAATGATCATTCAAAAGTTTGTTAAATAGAATTCAGGGCAATACCAACGGGTTGCAACACTCAAAACGGTATTTTCCCTTTTTGTGTCACCTTTCAGATATGCCCTTTTTAGTGTTCAACTTTGAAAGACGCTTCGCCATCCCTTGACCGACCTATACAAATCGCTCGAGAAATCATTACCCTACTCTAAGCTCCATGATATGCTTCCCCAAGACAGATCTCACAGTGGGTACAACTTGAGCGGCTCTTGTCAATTAATAGAGACAGGAAAGCTGCAGGACAGTGTCATCAAGGAACAGCCCTTTACCTTTCCAAAACGCACTTTGAGGAAGACTGCTGATTGAGCATTCTCAATAACACTTCGATGAAGATTCGCAAAATGTTTTACTTTGTTACCCCCTTTTTAAAACTCTCTGATAGTATATACATAATTCATATTTCTTATCCCTCTCCTCCATCTTTCTCTAAACTCATCTACATGTACTTATTTAAGATTTGCATAATAATGTATCTACATATCTTGGTTCGTCAGGACACCTTGTCTCAGTTCTCGCTTCCTATGCATATTCTCTTCCCCTTAGCCTAAAAAGTGCATTGTATCAGGCTTTTTGCATTTTCGGAGGATTAAGTTGACACCGTCTATTTTTTTTTCGCTTGAAAACCTTTTTTTCTGAAACATTCCGACTATTCGTGAATATTATGTTTTCTCTTGATCTAATTCTCTCTCTCTTGCTCTCTTTCTTTTTTTGATTTTTGTAAATCCCTATCACGCCTATTTTCTTCTCCTGTTTCCACTGTCCCCTCTTGTCTGTCCCTTTCACTCTCTCCTTTTTCCCCTTCTTTTTTTTTTCTCTTTCTGCATTCATTCATTTTTTTTTTTTTTTTTTTTTTTGGGGGGGGGTCCCTTGTTTGATTCATGCTCCCTCTCTCACTCTTTTGACTCGTACCTCTTTTGCTATCTCTCTCTCTCTCTCTCTCTCCATAGCTGGCGATCCGGGAGGGGGGGGGGGGGTGGGACCGGGGGACATGTCCCTCTCGAATTTTTCAGGGGGATCATCTCCCCTCGATTTTTAAAACTTTCTATTTTTCCATGTTGAGTCAGGTGTGCAAATTTAGGCCAACTACTTAGATATTTGATAGGCCTAGAGGGTATTTTGATGGTAAAATGAGGCTTCTTTCATGATATTTTGTGGTTATCTTATCATCCCCCTTCAGGGCCGTACGCAGAATTGTTTTCCAGGGGGGGGGGGGCAAGACGCGTAAAATTTTTTGAAGAAACTAAAAAGCGAGGGAGCGAAGTGACCGAGCTGGTCACAAGGGCGCTTTTGCCTTTTTAAAAGTGAAATTGAAGGATTAGGGGCAGTTATTCGTGGACTTTATAAAAATTTTCAGGAAAAAAATGTGAGTTTTCAAAATTTCGGGGGTACGGCCATGTTCCCCCTTACACTTCTCGAAACAAATTTCCGGCGGTGACCTTCGGTGTTTCCGTCCCCCCCCCTTCTCTATACATGGAATCGCCGCCACTGTCTCTCTCATTTTCGCTTTTTATTACCCTTCCTCGTAGTCTCTTGAGGTCTCTTGCGCCATCTCTTATAGCTCTCTCTCATTCCTGTTTATGGCTACTTAGTATACAAATATAAACCCGCTTTTATGCAAAAGCTATTCGATGCCTCAACATATATTTCATAATGTGTTCAACATGCTTCTTCTCTCCGTTTTATGGCTTTATGTATATAATTTTTAAATGTGATATTAATCGTGAAAGAATATAAATGTCAATTCTTGGAAAAACGAATTGTGGCTTGAGATTTTATCAAGGGGAAAAAATGAAATTTCAGCAAAGTTTGAGAATTGCATAAGCTAAATTTTATTAGGTCTGCACAATGTCATTGGTTGTTCGACCTGTAGATATCGAATTGGGTTTGTTAATGCACACAGAGTCCCTTGGACTTAATTTTGAACTTCCCTTTTGTCATTATAGGGCAATGAGAGAGAACAGCCTTTATACAGTGTTTTTTTTTTTTCCTACTTCAGTTATATCTCCAGAATATATTTTAAAGGGAAAAAACGAAAAAAAAATAGGCTGCCGCAAAAAGGAAACTGTTGGGGATAACAAAAATACTAATTTTACCATGCCTTAGATATTGTAAGAGACAAGATAACAAGGAAATAATATTAGATTGCCCTTAAAGGACAACAACAACAACAACAATGTCAGGTGGATTTTTCTTCCAGAAATCTAAGAAAGAATGAGTTGGGTAATTTTGTTCTTTTGAATATTGAAATTTGATCAAATTATGTAAACATCATGTTTATTATAAACAAATATGTAGAATAGTTATACTTAAGGATTTCCCGAGGGTGATTTCGGGTAGGTTTTTTTCCCCCAATTTTCTTAACAATAATAATATTGATGACAATAAAGATATCAGTAATAATAATAATAATAATAATAATAATAATAATAATAATAATAGAAACGCTTCAAAAGATTGACATTACATATTTATTACTTGAATGTGCGGGGGACATTACCCCATATTTTTTTTTCAATATTTATCCCTCCACAGGGATTTTATTGATTTTCAGTCGCAACACATTAACAAATATATTCAAGGTACATCACATTTATATTTTTTTGATTTGATTGATTTGATTTGATTTATTGTTTCACATTCCACAAAAATAACATTGTAAATACATTATACAATAATAATTGAAAATTATTCAAACAACCAATGTTTCTTAAACTGTCGGGTTGACAGAATATAAAACAGTATTTCTATATTGTATTCATAGAATCCATGAAGAAAACGTGAAACAATAAACACATTCATTTATCATCTTTTCAGTATCATGAGTATTGGGGTATACAGTTATTTTTAAAATACAGCACCAGTCGGCACCTCCGATCACCTGTCCGCACCATTCACCCGGAGAACGACCAAAAAGGAAGAAATGGTCCACAACCACATTGTTCCGGCCGAACATTGTATTGAATATTGTACTTTTCTTGGAGTTCTTTCAGAGAGAGAAAATTACCATTTGACTCTAAAATATCATTGACGAAACGGACACCCAGTTTTACACAATGTTTTGTTATAAATTGAGCCATTACTTTTTGTAATCATTATTAAGGGTTGGCATGAAATTGCATCATAGTGAATGGATAAGAGAGTACTAAAAGCCGTGAACATTTCTTTCCAAATAGGATTCTCTGTTTTATTTGCCAGTTCTCGAAAACATGTTTTTCCCAGACATAATTTCAAGTCTTGTCGTTCAGGAAAAAAAAGATTGAAAAAGACAGAGGATTGAACCATTTACCAATTTCTTAATCCAGGAGATTTTCAGTGATTGGCATTTTATGTTTAAATCTATCATTCTGACCCCTCCGTCTGAGTAACTTTGCGACATTTGATTTCTACTTATTTTATCAGGTTCCCCCCAAAATGAATCTATAAAACTGAGCGTTTATATATCTTTCAAAAATTGTTCATCTGGATTAGGGAGAGACAGAATAAGGTAGTTTAATTTGGATACGAAGAATGATTTGACAGCTGTGACTTTTCCAATGAGAGTTTAGTATCGTTTTAACCATGATGTCATTTGACTTTTAATCTCTATAAATTTTTCATGATAATTTTGAATTGTCATTTTGTGCGAATCCGTACAAAAGTCTATAGCTAAATATCTGAAATAATCATCGAATACCCAATTTAGATTTCTGTTTAAAAGAACACCATCTTTCTTGTTTTTATATCCTCCAATCCATATCGCATGTGTCTTATGTATATCAACCTCCAAACCCGACATTGTGTTGTATTCATCTAAAATGTTCAATGCAGAGTTTAATTCCCTTACTGATCCATTCAATGTTAGAAGAGTATCGTCCGCATAAACTTTCTTGTTTAATTCTTTAATCGTCATCGTTATCATCATTATTATCAATATTCACGAAACCATTATTATGAATACTTATTCTTCTCATATCATTATTATTGTTATCATGAGGGCATACTATTACTATAATCGTCATTAATGATTTAGCCATTATCATCATAATCATTTTATTTCATTTTCTGATTGTTGCAGGATAAATGCTTCGCATTCACAAAAACCTTTATTAATTGTGTTTACATTTTAAGATTTTCTTCGTAGCGACTCTTTGCGAGCTGAACATTTAGAGTTTTCAGTTTAAACTTTGCATTTTCGGCCCTTTTCCATCTAGATCCTTCCCAGGATTTTATATGACTCAGTGAATGTTTAATTACTTGGAATAAATGTGATGTGACGTGACCTTTTCTGTGCAAGTTCATGTCGAGCAAGACACCATTTTTGTAAATGTGAATTTCATCACGTCGACAAAAAATTATTTTGTAAGTGCAACGTCACTTCCGTTAATCTGTAGTGTTGTCGAGAATTGATATCTTTGTTCTCGTTGCTGTTTTTCGTGTGGCATATCTGTTGAATGAATAATAAATGTCAACGTGGTCAAAGGAACCTTGCCGGTCACTAGCCTCACGCTCGTCTACACCAAAGATGGGGGAAAAAAAGCGGAGGAGCAAACGAGCCGTCCGATCGGAAACAAAACATATACTTACTGATTCATTAACAAATCAAATAGCGGTATTCACAAGCGATGGCTTTTGTTTTTCCTATTCGGGAATTTTGTTAGGAGGGATAATCCGCTGCTTGTCCTCATCCAGATACACTTGTGATCATATTTAAATCTTCCATTTTTTCTCTCCCCCTCTCCTATTCTTGTCGAGTACTTTTTATTCAGAAAAGATGTATTTTATACGTATATCTATGTGTATTTGTTTAAGAAATCGACATACCTTATGCATATAAAGGGTATATCACCCAAACCCAATAATTTAGTTCGGCCAGTCTCTTTTACTCAATGAAATACGTACAAATATTATATCAATATTGGATGAGCATTCTCATACCTTAGTGACTCACAAATATGTAAAATGGCCTTTCCCCTTCCCTTTATCATGTTTGTGTCATATACTCTTTATTCGTTGGTTGAGTGAAAATACACACTCAGTCTCTTCGAAGTGAATGTGCTTATGTTTTACTGTTTGACCACATTTCAGTCGACTTCAATTCGTATCCATCACATGTACCACATAATGATGGAAGTAAATTTTGACTATTTTTGATTTTGGAACAGTTAGTATCAATATTACTGTAGGAATCCCTTGAGTTTTATTCAGTCCTTTTCTAGGACTAAGTTTAGGCTGTTGATAGCCTATATCTAGCAATGGTGACAAAATATTGAAGCCGTGCCATTGTTGACGTCCGAAGCGGCGAAGTCCCGCAGATGGAAGGTCTTGAGGAGTTTTGCGCTTGCGAGACTTCGATGCCTTCGCCACTATCATGACTATGGTCGTTAACAATTTTCACGGCTTCAATTTTTACCGCTATAGCGTGGTTACCAATAACCTAAACTAATTTCTAGAAAAAGATTTGAATATACCTCGAGGAATATTTGTAACATTGAAACTTACTCGGTGAAAGGTGAAATTATTGATCCATTCAAATAGATCATTTCATCTTTCACCTCATGAAATATTGTGTCCATTGCACTCATAAACATTCATTATTTGTATACTGTAGCGTAAATCCGATTCAATGCACTCAAATAAATGTGTCACTATAGTGTCAACGATTCATGTAGGTTTTTGAGTAAAATCCCAAGTATATATATATATATATATATATATATATATATATATATATATATATTTGTATTTGTGTGTGTGCGTGTGTGTAGACTCGGGTAAAGGCTCGCCACTTACACATTTTATATTCAATTCAGGAAATTTCCATGACTGTTTTTTTTTTAGTTTGATAGATTGTTTAACCTGATTGATTTGACCTATTGACTGACTGACTGACTGTTGTATGGACTGACTAACTGATTTGATAACATTACTTGATATTTCCGTATGGCCATGGGTGGTTATATTTCCTTTTTCTGACATCTAGATTATGCCTGCTTAAAATTCAAACTATTAAAAATTAAAACAAATGATAAATAAAGAATCGAATTTGAAGTCGCGAAGTCCCGCAGACGGAAGGTCTTGAGGAGTTTTGCGCTTGCGAGACTTCGATGCCTTCGCCACTATCATGACTACGGTCGTTAACAATTTTCACGGCTTCAGTTTTTACCGCTATAGTGTGGTTACCCATAACCTAAACTGATTTCTAGAAAAAGATTTGAATATACCTCGAGGAATATTTGTAATATTGAAACTTACTCGGTGAAAGATGAAATTATTGATTCATTCAAATGGATCATTTCATCTTTCACCTCATGAAATATTCTGTCTATTGCACTCATAAACATTCATTATTTGTATACTGTAGCGTAAATCCGATTTAATGCACTCAAATAAATGTGTCACTATAGTGTCAACGATTCATGTAGGTTTTTGAGTGAAATCCCAAGTATATATATATATATATATTTGTATTTGTGTGTGTGCGTGTGTGTAGACTCGGGTAAAGGCTCGCCACTTACATATTTTAAACTCATTTCAGGAAATTTCCAAGACTGTTTTTTCTTAGTCTGATAGATTGTTTAACCTGATTGATTGACCTATTGACTGACTGGTGTATGGACTGACTAACTGATTGGACAACATTACTTGATATTTCCGTAAGGCCATACGTGGTTATATTTCCTTTTTCTGACATCTAGATTATGCCTGCTTAAAATTCAAACTATTAAAAATTAAAACAAATGATAAATAAAGAATCGAATTTGAAGTCGCGAAGTCCCGCAGACGGAAGGTCTTGAGGAGTTTTGCGCTTGCGAGACTTCGATGCCTTCGCCACTATCATGACTACGGTCGTTAACAATTTTCACGGCTTCAGTTTTTACCGCTATAGTGTGGTTACCAATAACCTAAACTGATTTCTAGAAAAAGATTTGAATATACCTCGAGGAATATTTGTAACATTGAAACTTACTCGGTGAAAGATGAAATTATTGATTCATTCAAATAGATCATTTCATCTTTCACCTCATGAAATATTGTGTCCATTGCACTCATAAACATTCATTATTTGTATACTGTAGCGTAAATCCGATTCAATGCACTCAAATAAATGTGTCACTATAGTGTCAACGATTCATGTAGGTTTTTGAGTGAAATCCCAAGTATATATATATATATATATATATATATATTTGTATTTCCGTGTGTGTAGACTCGGGTAAAGGCTCGCCACTTACATATTTTAAACTCATTTCAGGAAATTTCCAAGACTGTTTTTTCTTAGTCTGATAGATTGTTTAACCTGATTGATTGACCTATTGACTGACTGGTGTATGGACTGACTAAATGATTGGACAACATTACTTGATATTTCCGTAAGGCCATGCGTGGTTATATTTCCTTTTTCTGACATCTAGATTATGCCTGCTTAAAAGTCAAAACTATTAAAAATTAAAACAAATAATAAATAAAGAATCGAATTTGAAGTGGCGAAGTCCCGCAGACGGAAGGCCTTGAGGAGTTTTGCGCTTGCGAGACTTCGATGCCTTCGCCACTATCATGACTATGGTCGTTAACAATTTTCACGGCTTCAATTTTTACCGCTATAGTGTGGTTACCAATAACCTAAACTGATTTCTAGAAAAAGATTTGAATATACCTCGAGGAATATTTGTAATATTGGAACTTACTCGGTGAAAGATGAAATTATTGATCCATTCAAATGGATCATTTCATCTTTCACCTCATTAAATATTCTGTCCATTGCACTCATAAACATTCATTATTTGTATACTGTAGCGTAAATCCGATTCAATGCACTCAAATAAATGTGTCACTATAGTGTCAACGATTCATGTAGGTTTTTGAGTAAAATCCCAAGTATATATATATATATATACATATTTGTATTTGTGTGTGTGCGTGTGTGTAGACTCGGGTAAAGGCTCGCCACTTACACATTTTATACTCAATTCAGGAAATTTCCATGACTGTTTTTTTTTTAGTTTGATAGATTGTTTAACCTGATTGATTTGACCTATTGACTGACTGACTGACTGTTGTATGGACTGACTAACTGATTTGATAACATTACTTGATATTTCCGTATGGCCATAGGTGGTTATATTTCCTTTTTCTGACATCTAGATTATGCCTGCTTAAAATTCAAACTATTAAAAATTAAAACAAATGATAAATAAAGAATCGAATTTGAAGTCGCAAAGTCCCGCAGACGGAAGGTCTTGAGGAGTTTTGCGCTTGCGAGACTTCGATGCCTTCGCCACTATCATGACTACGGTCGTTAACAATTTTCACGGCTTCAGTTTTTACCGCTATAGTGTGGTTACCAATAACCTAAACTGATTTCTAGAAAAAGATTTGAATATACCTCGAGGAATATTTGTAATATTGAAACTTATTCGGTGAAAGATGAAATTATTGATTCATTCCAATGGATCATTTCATCTTTCACCTCATGAAATATTCTGTCTATTGCACTCATAAACATTCATTATTTGTATACTGTAGCGTAAATCCGATTTAATGCACTCAAATAAATGTGTCACTATAGTGTCAACGATTCATGTAGGTTTTTGAGTAAAATCCCAAGTATATATATATATATATATATATATATATATATATATACATATTTGTATTTGTGTGTGTGCGTGTGTGTAGACTCGGGTAAAGGCTCGCCACTTACACATTTTAAACTCATTTCAGGAAATTTCCAAGACTGCTTTTTTATAGTTTGATAGATTGTTTAACCTGATTGATTTGACCTATTGACTGACTGACTGACTGTTGTATGGACTGACTAACTGATTTGATAACATTACTTGATATTTCCGTAAGGCCATGCGTGGTTATATTTCCTTTTTCTGACATCTAGATTATGCCTGCTTAAAGGTGAGATTCAAAGAAAATCACGGAATAGGGTTAATTATATATGGATGGAAACGGGGAAGCATGTAGAAGACAGTGGTGTCCATGATTGCTCCTGTAAATTCCAAGAAATTATCCAAAGACACGTTTTCCAAAAACGCCCCTCTGATTCTCAGAATCCGGAAGTGGCTGCGAGCAAAACGGGTCCCCAATGATGACGTAAGCATAGTGAACGATCTGCGATGAGCTAGCCGCTTGAATTACAAGCCAAATTACTCTCGCCTTCGCCCCACCTACTTCACCTCACCTACCTTCCACGTACAAACAATTGACTACTGAAATGCCGAGTATGGAAAAGTTAACTTGAGCTTATAAGCACATGTAAATATAAGTTAGCTACTTAATAGAAAAGAAAAAACAAATTAGCAGTAAGGTGATTACCGTTTCTATATTTTCTTTACACAAGTTCAAACTATTCACCAAGAAAACAATTTTAGATTCAAGAAAACAAAGTATTCCGTCTATCCCTCCGTCTTTCGTGAATTATAACACCCCTCAAAGGAAAATGGTATGCCCCACAACCGTTACATAGCATGTACAAGGGAGACTGTTCTGTTATATTATGGGACTTTTCCCCTTTCTAATTGCAAAAAGTAATCATTAAATTGTAGAATTTCTTTGACATTATGATATGAATAATGTTAAATAGAATGGTTGAAACATACTTTGTAAACATTCACAGAATGATGAATTCATACAAACAATGCAGAAACATCGTTTTAATCATTCCCTCAGACACGACACATCACATTCACCACATTCATAACACACCGCATCACAGGCTATTGTACATATGATGACGTCACGGATCTCGCATCGAGTTGGGCAACGTATGCACAGGCAACATTGGGGCTCCGTTTTATCGATCTGTAACAGGCAATATTTGTTTCCCACTTACTTTTCAAAAGTTTCAATCGGTTTCATAGTGATTTGTGCACCATAAACTTTATTTTTATATGAAATTCGAGCATATTCAAAACCTATGAATAGCAACTTTAAAAGTCGAAACTGTTAAAAATTTAAAACAAATGATAAATAAAGAATCGAATTTGTCACCGAAGCATGACATTTCATGAGTCATGTAAGAATATATGCACAATAAGGGACATTTATGAATTATAATGGAGACACTAGAAAATATGTAATAAACATTTACATATTTACAGTTTACACCATATTCTCAACTTCGCTGATTCCAACCGAAACAAAATTTTGCACCCTTTCACAAAAGTCACTTTTGATCATTCAAGCGTGACGTATTTTGAGATTGTTATATCTTGTCGTAGAAGAGTCCCTTAGCTCTCCAAAGAAATGAAATTCCTGAACACTTTTTGAAATATTCAGATGGCGGCACATATTCCGCCTGTAAACTTTTTTCTCGGGCACATAGTAGTGATATATCTTTTTATTGTTTCCATAGATGCGCATGTTCCTCGTCTTCATGAACTTTCGTTAGGAATGTGTCTTTGTATTAATGAGAACATTTATGACAATTTTTCATTTCATTTATTTTACCACAAATGAAAGTTAAAGGCAGGCCATTATACTTCAGCAGTTGAGTTTGAAAGTTTACAGTACATATTTTGGAAAAAAGGTAGAGTTGGTCACCATTTCATATCTTCACCCACTCCTTAAAATATCTCTTCTAATGAAAATAAAGTTCTCCTTATTGATTCCTTTCTTCCTTAACCGTTGGTTTAGGCCCCAATTGTTGCTTCTTATATTGTCCCCTTTTTGGTGCCATTTTTTTTTCCTTTTCATATTAATTGCATTTGCGTTTAGATTTTGTTTCATTTTATCGTGTACATTTTACTTCTATCCTTATGTATTTGTACTGTATTTTTGTTTTACTCGATTTTATACTTTATATTTGTATTTATTTTGTACAAATGTTTCTTCTTTTTATTGTGATGCAGGGCTCTTTTGAAAATCAGTTTTAACAACTGAAAGAGCTACCCTATGGAAATAAAACTGAAATAAATAAATAAATCATGTATGTGATTCAGAATGTCTTATTTGTACTTAAATAAATTTCAGGGCCATGCGCCTTTAATACAAGCATTGCTTCTTCAGCTTCTCCCTCGATTTAAAGTTAGGTCAACATTGTTCTGTATGATATTATTTAGGTCAATATTGCTTTGTATATGACTTCAGCTTTTTCCATATTTATAGCAACATTCTTCTGTACATTTATGTCACCATTCTTCTGTATATTTCAGTTCTATTTTCTACGAACATTGCATTATGTTATTTTTAGGACAACTCTCAGTATTTATTTTGTACACCAAATTTCACATTTTCCCCATTTTCTCTCAAGGTGCAGCTTGTCTTCTTCTTAGCTCTAGATCATGGGAATATTTATTTGACACAACATATGTTGAGTTCACAAAGAGCCAAGCAGAGTCTTTATAGAAAATGGATAAAATATGAAATTTTGTATACAAAACATATTGAGAGTTGTCCTTCTAAATCCGCAATTTTGGAGTAACATTACTAATTTGAGGATCGCCATAGAAAGTTAAAAAAGACTTTTCAAACTTGCTTAACTTTCTCATTTCTTTACTGACTTTGACGGAGCTTTCTAAGTTTGCTTCTCTCTATCGTCTCTTTTCATCAAGCTGATATTTCCCTAGGGTTTCATTCCACTTTGAAAAAGGGCCACTTTAACTCACTGCCACATAATGCAACCTACAAACCAACAACAATTTCTTTTTCGTTCATGCGGTAAACTCTTATGACTGCTTAGCGATAATCTTATGAGAGCCTTTTAACGTTATCCTCCCTATTAATGATGAATATGTATAAAAATAAGTAAATAAATTAATTGATAAATGAATGAATGAATGAATGAATCACTCCTCAACCCGAAATGAATAAATAGATAAATGAACAAATAAGTAAAATTACAAAATTCCTTCGGGAGCATGGCATATCTTGTTACACTCGAAGTAGAAAATTCAGTGCCATAATGTTTACCCTTCTAACCATTCCATGAGCGTGCTATTCCCTAAATCACTTGACGCACCACCAATTACTGACACCACCGGATATATGTATATATATATACAGTATATATATACAGGGTCGCCCAGAAAGAACGGAACACCTGCGATCCTTAATTTCAGCGAGATGAATAACATAATGTGATAGTTGTTCATTAGTTCGAAAGGGAATTTCTTTTTCTTGAAAATGACACCAAAATCATTAATTTTGGCTTATGCGTTCAGATGTTAGGGTTCATTCCGTGAGGCAATGTCATTTTCAAAATTTGATACTTTTGCGACTGAGATCCTATGAGATGAAGGTAAAACCTTCCACCTGACGGCATTCCATAGAAACAGCTCACTGCCTAACTAAATAATCTCCTCGTTTTCAAAGAAAAGGAAGATCAACCACGCGTTTATTCAGACAAGGAGCTTTTTCTACTGAACGCCGTCGGGTGAATGATTTTCTTTCAAGTAACAAGAATCCGGTCGCGAAAGTAGTAAATTTTGAAAATGACGTTGTCGCACGAAATGAGCCCTAACATGTAAACGCGTGAGTGAAAATGGATGATCCTGGTGTCAATATACTGGAAAATAAATTTTCATTTGAATATAGTAAATAATTATCTCCTTATGTTATTCATCTAGTGGAAATTAAGGATCACAGGTGTTCCGTTCTTTCTGGGCCACCCTGTATATATATATATACATACATATAAAACCACTTACTCTTAGCTTGGCTGAGCATAATTCATCCACTTCGAAAGGGAGCCGCAGATGGGATTTTCGTATATTTCAAGAAAACCTGCAAACAGTGGGAAAATATTTCTAGCGGATATAGGCTACGTGCTTAGTCAATCAAGTCGGCTCTGATTTTTCGGCCAACCTTGTCGACATGGAAGTGGTATTACGAAAGCTTCTTGGAAACATCTTCATTTTGTTACATCTCCTAAAAAGTGGAAACCTTTTAATACTTCTCATGGGTAATCATTTCGATATCTGTCGTTCTAAATTTGGTTATGGTAGGTAGTTAATACGAGATAGGGTTAGAATTTAGTTTTTTAAAAGGTGAAGATTGTATATTTTGAAAAGTTAAATGCCATTGCGTAGGGGTTTGAACACAGTTGCATCCTGTGTACTTAGTTGATACCTGTCTGGTAATTCAAATGAAGTGCCAAACGTAATCACTTTCCTGTGGATATTCTTAGAATATGACTAATCCTTTGCTAAATATCATTTATCTGTGATTTTTGCACGGACGAAAACATATAAATTAAACTGTTCAACTTATGATGTCATCAGATTTGATTCTGCCTGTGTAGAATTTAAGAAGAAACTAGTATTTAATATATCTTCTTACTGAAAAGAGACTAGGAGAGTATAATGTGGAGCATGCAGCCCTTGACCAGTAAGTTCACTTGAAAATGCGTATTTTGTATGTATATTGTGTATCATCAGTAGCATTATATTTTTCTTTCAATTTCACTGACTTCGGTAGGAGTTATAATTCCCTAATTATTAACAAATTGGACGTGATTTTTTTAAAAACTATTGCATCTTCATATTGATTGGAAGTTTTTAATGTGATTCTTAACTTATGTTTGAATTGTGTTCTCGTATTCATGGCCGTACGCAGCGGGGAAGGGGGGGGGGGCCGGGGGCAGTTGCCCCCCAGAAATTTTGAAAAAGTACATTTTTTTAACTGAAAATTTTCACAAATTTCACCCAAAGCAGTGAAAAGAGTGCACCAAATCCTTCAATTTCACTTTTAAAAATAACCAGCTCTGTCGCTTCGCTCCCTCGCTTCACTCCCTCGCTTTCGAGTTTCTTTGAAAATTTTTACGTGTCTTGCCCCCCCCCCCCGGAAAACTTTTCTGCGTACGGCCCTGCTCGTATATTATTAAATCGTAATCATTGGAGTGTAAAAATCAATTAATCAAACAAAATTTCAGCATAATAATTGCTTCCTATTCTTTAAGGGCATATGGCGGAGGCAATGTTTGGCGTATATGTATTGCCAGTGTAGGTCTACTTCGCCTATAGACTTTCGGAAACAATACTGTATTTATTGTTAGTTTAGACCAGGAAAAAAAACTTACATATACAACTTTCCGGCCATGCAGGACAGTAACTTTTATTTTTATTCCCAACATTAGCAAATCAAACAGGGCCACAATTAGGAGTTATAATACTACATCCCTCAAAAATGGGGGATGTAAGACTCCTTTCTTTTAAATAAGCCTAGCTGTCGTATATATTTCCCCGAACCCTGTGAGCAAATTTCTTGATACGGTTCCAATCAATTTACTGATCTATCTATTCATGTTTTAGGCTTTCTTGTTTTTCTGGCAATGCACGCCATTGCAAATGAAGTAACGTGTTTGCCAACCACGGCGATTCTCACGACGCGAGGAAATAACCTGCCCGCCTCCGGTGGCCCACCAGTTACAGAGCAATGTAGATGCTATCTTCACTTTGACCGATAACTTTTGGTAAGGGTAATATTTTACTGATTTATTTCTACATATCGAAAGATTTCAGTCCACTAGAAAGAGAAATAACCTATTGGCAACTGGAACCAGTTGGCCCCTGCTTTAAACCTTTGGCATACCTGTCAACTGTTCCCAGTAAATAGGATTATTCCTATTTTGAGAAAAGAAAACCTTGCCATTCTAACCGTATGTTCCTATTTCTGTAAAAATCTGTATGTAGTATTGAATAGGAAGTTTAGAAATGTTGCTAGGTTTGAAATTTTTGAAATAGTTTGTTCCTATTTCTTGGCTGTCAGGGCTGGCACGTATGCTATGGGAATGACGGAACTCAACGGGTTAATAATTCCTCATGATACAAGTTTTGTGCAAAGCAGTAACTTATTCAAATCTTCTTATAACTTGACTGTGTATCTTTACGTATTTGCCGTTTTGATATCCATTTATTGCAACCATCGGTTAAATCTCATATAGAAAAAATGAAAGAGTTTGAATTCATGATATTAAATCAGTGGGCCTACTGCAAGATTAGGACACAACATTCAGAAAGGTGAAGCGATACAATACACTTTCCCGAACATGATATGTTATGATTTGAGAGGAACGCACTTGTATTAAAATCATTTATGTCTAATCAACACACTCTTCATCTTCGGAACCATTCATATTTTTTGGTTTAACGAAAAAAACCTAAAGTCTGTAAATTATATCGTTTGCCAAAAAAAAAAACAACAACAACAAAATGCACTTAATATGAAAAAGCCAATGCCAAACGGTGAGGACAGGTGAAATGAAAATTTTTAAGTATTCATTTCAGGAAACAATACCCAATGATAAACAAAATAGTCATGATGGTGGTTAAATATTCTATCCATTTATTAGTGTCAAATCTGATTAAAATAAGATGAATGATGGTCCGCCCACTTGACCGAAGGCCCGCGAGACCGAAGACCCGGGAGGCCAACTTTTCTCGTACACACTAAGAAAAAAAGGTGCAAGTTTGCACCCTAAATGCAACACTGGCGACACCTCTTTGGGTGTAATCTTGCACCCTATACGAAAAAAGGTGCAACAATGCACCTTTTTGTTCTTGTTTGCACCCGAAAATGCCCGTTTGCACCCTAAAAGGTGCAACTTTGCTCCTTTAAGGGTGCAGAAATTTTTGCGTACAGAAAGGTGCCAAGCTGCACCTTCCCTTAAAGGGTACAACCAACTCTGTCCAGGGTGCAAATTGTAGCTGACTGCACCTTTAAAGGTGCAAAAAGCTCGAAAAATTGCAAAGTCGCACCCTAAAAGGTGCTACCAGTGTTGCATTTGAAGGGTGCAAAATTGCACCTTTTTTCTAAATGTGTATCGTTTTTTCCTTCATCACAAATGATGCGCTATCGATATATAAAAATAATTACGTCTCCTTTACACGCTAAGAAAAAAAAGTGCATTTTTGCACCTTTCAAATTGAACGCTGGGAGCACCTTTTCGGGTTTTTAGGCACATTTTCGAGCTTTTTGCACTCTAAAGGGTGCAGAGTTCCACCCTTTTAGGGAAGGTGCAAGTTTGTACCCTTGTGTACGCAAAATTTCTGCACCCTAAAAGATGCAAAGTTGCATGGGCATTTTCGGGTGCAAACAAGAACAAAAAGGTGCATTTTTGCACCTTTTTCGTATAGGGTGCAAGATTGCACCCAAAAAGGTCCTGCCAGTGTTGCATTTAGGGTGCAAACTTGCACTTTTTTTTTCTTAGTGTGTAGCATGTTTGGTCCTCGTTTCCGGATGTCCCACACCTTCGTTGAAAAACTTTCCGCCGCCCTTCAATACTTATTAAACTTCCTTCTGGCACAGGTATTGGTCAGAGCGATGTACATTATAGATTGCAATTTGCTATTATCGGTCTCGCGGGCCTTCGGTGAAGTGGGTTGTCACCGATGAATGCGACTGCGTCTCCTGCATGCCCCACCTTCATCTACATGGCCTTTATCTAGTTAACTTCGTGGTTTGAACTTTTCTTGAATTTAGGTGATAACAGAATTAAAAGCCTAATATAGTTATTTGTTAATTGACCTCGCGACCTTTGTCCTTTGACCTAGCTACCCAAAATTGCTGATAATTTTGTCTTCTCATAATACTGCATTAATAGTTGAAACATAATGCTAACAACTACGATCCTCAATTTCATGCGAATTGACTTCTGGTTTATGCATTTGATTTTTTATTTGATTCTTGAGATACCATACGTGACGTCAAAAAGGCTGAGACCTATATTCGGAATCAACCTACTTACGTGATCTGGTGATAGCAGGCTTTTGACCTACGTATGGCTTGAAATCTAATCAGATTGCTTTACTACGGTGATACATATACCCAGTTTGAACTCCATACCTATAATGGTTCATGAGAATATCTCGTTTACGAAAAGTGGAACGGACGGACAGAAAAATCTGAATAAGTAATGGCTTTGGACTACCATCTGTGGCAGAATGCATAACTATTATCAGATTATACATACATAATGAAAAAGAATCCAACATGAATACCACTAGAGATAGCGTAAAACAATGTGGATAGCGATTCAGAACTTCATAAGATAAACAACTTTGGTTTACATTCCGTATGTACCCATATAGGAGCTCCCGGTTGCATTTGCAGGGTGCAAAATTGAACTTTCTTTCCCCTGTGTGTATGTGCAATATATTTGTACTCTCATATCTCGGGAGGGGTCTATCATGTTATTGTTTTTATCATTATCATCATTATTATTATTACTATTATTATTATTATGGTCATTATGATCATTATTGTTATTATTATTATCATTATTATTATCATTATTATTATCATTATTATTATCATTATCATTATTATTATTATTATCCTTAATATTAATATCATTATTTTATTTGGCAAATTAAGTCACATAATACAATATCATTACAAACAGCAAATGAGACAAAATTAGTAACAAATATATATTTGAATATTACAATAGCAGGTGCAACTGGTCAAGTTAACTTAATAACTGTAGACTTTCCTCCCCACACCTGACCATACGCACCTGATATTGATGAGTTAAAAACGAAAAGAAAAGAAGAATGAGAAGGAGAAAGAAAACATTGATAAACATTGATAAACATAGAGTCAATAAAATCTAATCTGATCTTATTACGAATGATACATGAAACACAAAAGGCCAAAAATATTGATACATATCAGCATGATCATTAAGGCTGAGTATAAAAAATGCATGAATCCTCTTTGTTCTATCAATCTAAATTTCTGCAATGTTCTTTACACAGGAAAACTGGAACTGCCAGAAAGGTAGTAGTCTGATTACAGACGTTGGTATTTCTCCTACCCCGCGTGCACTCCCAAATATCAATTCAAGTTCTTCGGTAAGTCGATTCAAGACAAAATAATTCCTGAATCTTATCATTCTTGTTCTTATTCTTATTCTTATTCTTATCTTATTCTTATTCTTATTCTTATTCTTATTCTTATTCTTATTCTTATTCTTATTCTTATTCCTATTCTTATTCTTATTCTTATTCTTATTCTTATTCTTATTCTTATTCTTATTCTTATTCTTATTCTTATTCTTATTCTTATTCCTTTTCTTATCATCATTATCATCATCATCATCATCATCATCATCATCATCATTACTATTATCAAATATTTGGCGTCACCTGGGCTTGGGAAGGGAAAAGCGAACTTAATCACTGTGTCCCTTGGGTCTCTCCTCCCGATATAACTTATTGGGATGTGCAGGTGTACCACTACACCGGGGTTTGTCCCATTCTTCGTCGAATAGTGCAGTGGGTTCTCAACGTACAAAGACGGTGAGTCGCCTCTATAAGAGGCCACCATTTAACATCCCATCGGAGGGACGGAATGTTTTCCACTATGAAACGGGGAAGGGGTATGTTAAATACATAACACAGGCTTCAGTCATGCACCCGGGGTGGACTCAAACCCATAATCTTTGGTTAGACAGGCAGACGCTTTTTACCGACTGAGCCAACTCGCCTCCTCATCCATGATTTTTTTTTTTTTAATGAAGCTTAAATCATTCTCATAACTTCATCCATACTTTTCATCGATCGAATTGATATCTGCATGAATATGATAATACGCTTATGAAGTATCCATTTAACTTCAATAAACCATGGCAAGAAAAATGATTTTTAATCTCTTTGAAATCAGCATTTAAAAAGAAAATCCTGTAAAAAAACTTTTTATGGAATATATTTGCTGTTCACTTGAAATCAAAACGCGTATTACACTACAATTTTCCCAAGATGAAATCATGTACCAATCCTCCATTAATAATCCGTGGGTAATTTTAAATACTTGCAAATGTGGTGTTGGGGGAGGCGTTGTTTTTAACAAGCTGCCAAACTGGACTTTCATAGTCTATAAACGATTAGACTAAAATTGCCAAAATAGAAAGACCAACATTAAAAATGAACTAGTATCATATTTCTAAAGAGAATTCTGATTATTTTGTTTCTTTCTTTTTTTTCTGCTATATCTTTAGGCGAGCACTCTGGAAAATTTGAGTAAAACTTTGAATCATGTCGGTTACTACCTAACCGTTCTGGGGCACGTCGGTAGTAATATAACGGATGATGTCAGACGCAACAATTATACTACCCTAATAGGTGCTTTACTCGGCTCTCACGGGATGTCTCTTCAAACGCTAACATCTTGTCAGGCAAGTCCACAGTGTATTTAGAATGTCCATAAAACACTATTAGATGTAGAATATGCATAATGATAAAATATATCTACAAGGTTCGTCTGCAGGGAAATGCGGTATTTGGACAGGGGATTTAAAAGTATGTCACCCGGAGCGAACAGGGGGAAGGGGGAGGAGTCAACAAGTTCACTTTAGCTTCGAAGTAAAGTTTGGTAACTATAGCCGCTGTTGTCAATGATTTTTTTTCTCAACTTACCTGTGACATTTCTGTGGTGGTGTGGGGAAAGAAAGGGAATCGCAGCTGCTTCATTTAATCGATAAAAGAATTCTTTTTGGTAGTTATATTGGTTAATTGTAAACAAAACATCAAACGAGCAGCTCGCAAGCTGAAAATGTTCAATTGACATGTACATGATGCAGGAAGTACATGTGTAGATAAAAATCACAGTGATAATTGAAATAAATGAATACATAGATAGATTAAGATATGATAGAAATAACCACTTTTCTCTTTTTGTAAGGGGGGGGGGATAAAACCTTGAGTATCTCCTCTTAAAGTAAAACGTACAGAAAGAAAAAAAAACACAAAGAAAACCTTAAACGAGGAGTATTGTGACCACACCATGCACTGTATAATAATAATCATTCATAAATGTATGATGCTTTCACATAGTACTTGATGACATCATTCCATATATGCTTTCGCCGAGCAACCCTGTTTTGAAAACGGCATGTCAAAATCCAAGTTTCGAATTTGGGGCAAAACCCCTGAAAACTTTAGTATCACATGCGACATAACAAAAGGGAATGTGTGCTATAAAGATATGATAGGTGAAAATAATTATGTGGTGACATCAATTCAGTCAAATTTTCATGAAAATGGGTCAGTGCTAATTTCTTAAGACAGTGGCGTATGTCCGCTGAATTTCCAAAGTGACTGAATATAGCTAGAAAATTTTTAAAAACCTGCCCTTTCTGCAGTAGAAAGGAGGCCTTCCTGAGATGAAAAACCACCATGACAATTCTTTATCTTTTTGTTTTCTGCCTTTCGAGCCTTCTCGAGCTTAAAAGCATAGTTTTTCATTCGATGACTAAGGAAGGCACCACTGAGTAGATTTTTTTTCATACTGAATAAATATCATCTTAGTGTGTACTTCTTTTTTTTTCTTTTTTTTTAGAAATAAATAGCAGTTTTGAAATGGAAAAATGCTCTTCATAATGACTGCAGGTACA
The DNA here is from genome assembly GCA_029962745.1 of Echinometra lucunter. Classification (NCBI taxonomy): domain Eukaryota; kingdom Metazoa; phylum Echinodermata; class Echinoidea; order Camarodonta; family Echinometridae; genus Echinometra; species Echinometra lucunter. The sequence continues at coordinate 11,031,804 of CM057163.1, forward strand.
ATTTCATTACAAAATAATTATGCCCTTCATTTACCTCTATCATTTGACAAAATTTTGACCATCTTTCATTCTTATGGTAGGTGAATAATCTCTACCCTCCATTTTTGAAACGAAATGCATGAAACGAAATCCTCATCGGCTTTTAAGCATTATAACTTCACCGGGTCCATTCTGGTGTGGTTTTAACTTTTGCACAATTTCACAAAATTTCGACACATATGGAATTGAAATGCTTTTTTTTTTAAACACAACGTTGCCTGATTGAAGCCTGGGTGGGTTAATGTCATCAAGGTATAATATGAAGGCATACTACCTAAAGTTTATGAAAAATGAATCCTTGTTGTCATAGAGTGGAAATTTTGGTCACAAAACCCATTTGTTACATTGGGGTTTCGTTATTTCTGGCACGCATTATACATGAATAATTCCATGGGATATTCGTGTTTTTTTTAAAGGGGAGGGGGTATATGACTCTCGTTTCCATTAAAAAAAATGTTTTCCTCGGGGAGGATGAGCCTTGGAGAGCTTTTCTGACTAGTGAAAAATAATACCAAACTGGCCTTCTAAAAATAAGATCCCTCATCCTCCCTCGAGTTTTGGAAACGATGTGCAAAAAGCGGGGCAATCGCTTTCTTACCTCTTAAAAGGGGTATGGGCCCTAATGGTCAGATAAGCTTCCCTCATGTACCATTCTGCCAAATGGCAGTCATTTGCAATTGCTTTAGGTAATTTTATGCTGTTATTTTTTTCATCAAATTTCTATTAAACTGATAGTAAACCTTTCCACTTAGGACTCGTTATAGTTCGAGTATATGGAGATCGATAGTGCATGTTGGTTTTAAAGCTGGTCTCTCGTTTTAGTAAATCTCAGAAAAGTATCTTTCTATATTTCCATTCATTGCCAAATGAAATGAGAGACTGTTTCATAAAACATTTATGATGTATAGAATACTGAATAAAAACTCATTTGTGTGGGTATATCTTACAGTCAAAATGTCAAAACCTTTAGTTTTTGGACCCCCGAAAACATTGTCAACGTAGCATCAAAACGGGAATTCCGTTTGGCCGCACGCAGTGGCGGCGATTTCATGTTACGAGTGGGGGGGGGGTGGGGGGGGGGGGGGGGGGGGGGGGGGGGGGGGGGGGGGGGAGGGGTGGAAACACGGAGGCCTCCGCCGAAAATTTGTTTTGAGAAGTGAGAGGGGGATGATGATTATTATGCGAGCCAGTGGAGCGAGCGAGCTAAAAACAACCCTAAAATATAATGAAAGAAGCCTGAATTTGCCATCAAAATGCATTCTAGGCCTCTAAAATATTTAAGTGGTTGGGCTAAATTTGGTCACCTGACTCAAAATAGAAAATTGATATACCAAGCTTTCAAAATCAAGGGGGACCCGCCTATGCCTGCACGTTCTCAGCTAATCGCTGTGTTTTACTTCAAGCTCGTCGGCGTGCAGGTGTCAGAGCCTTCCGTTATACTGCGTTTCACTCAGGCATTTACACTAAAATTCGAAGGAATGGAAGGAATTTCGCACAGTTTAACACATATATCTTTTTGTGCAAGATGAACAATGATGAGACTATACTTGATCAGTTTAATGCCAATTCTCCATTTGCTACCAAGACTAGAGACAGGATTTAAGGTTGATTGATTATTTCATGATTATTCATGTTATTGTAATTATTATTACTTTATCAATTTATTATTGCCATTGATATTGTATTATTAATGCAATTGTAGTATCATCATCATCATCATCATCATCATCATTATTATTATTATTATTATTATCATCATTATTATTATTATCATTATTATTGTTATTATTATTATTATTGTTATTATTATTATAATCATTATTATGATTATTGTTGTTATTATTATCACATCATCATCATCATCATTGTTGTTGTTATCATTACTATCATTATTAATGTTGTTGCTATTATTTTCATCATTTACAGTGCAATCCGGCCGGCTCTAATGCCGAGGTTGACGTCACGTTTGGAGTAGTCTCTGATGCAGATGGCAGGGATTGCAACGTTCTGAACAATGTTAGAGAGTCCGTTTATACTTTGCAAGGATATGTTTTTACAAGCGTCAGCATTAATAGAATATCCGCTTCTGAATGTACGTAGAGATATAGGCTGATGTTGATGGTTTTGTGATTTATTTATTGCTTTTCTTGGATGTTTCTAAACGCATCTGATTATCTTTCCATATTTATCACTTCCCAGTGGATTCCATTCAATCCATTAAAAAAAAAAAGACCCACTCCATTTTAATATCTTTTGTTAACGTTTGTAATTTTATGTCCTAATCTGTCATTGTGTAATATTTATATTGTGATATTTATTTGTATAATGCCTGACCACACTTGCATGATGCTTTGAAAGATGTATGCTTTCTGAAAATCAATGATCGTTTATCTCCAACTGAAAATGAAGATGAAGTTAATGTTCCAAATCAAAAATACTTCCTCCCAAGTGAATTTAATCAATTTGTTAGTGAGGAGCAAACTAAGGCGGTTCGGTTGTAAAATCTGACTGTGACATAATTTCTACCTTTGGCTCTGTCATGTTCAAATCTAAGATTTTTACCTATGGCGTTTTCACCTCTAACATTTTTATCTCTGACATTTTTACCTCTGACATTTTTTCCTCTGACATTTTTCCTCTGACATTTTACCTCAGACATTTTTTCCTGTGAGAGTTTTACTTCTGACATTTTTACCTCTGACATTTTTTCCTCTGAAATTTTTTCCTCTGTCATTTTTACCTCTGACATTTTTACCTGGCACCACTAAGGCATGATCATGGTTACACATGTTCATGCTTACAAATAAATTATGGAACTATTTTAAAAATGAATAATTTATTATATTTAGTTTTGCATGGCGTTAATTTGAATTGTTGATGATAAATCTGATAATCTTGAGGGTTATACTGACATTTCACGTCCTGTGAGCGTACAGGGGGTGGAGTAAGACGAAATAAATACACAGTTTACTGTCTGATATCAACATCAGGGGGCCGTTGCATAAAACTTTTGCCAGACTTTTTTTCTGGCAAAAAAAAAAGTCTGGCAAATTTTTATGTAATGGACAACTATGGCAATTTTTTTTTGCCGTAGTTTCCTCAAATTTTGCCATAAAAAACTCCGGCAAAAGTTTTATGCGACGGGCCCCTGCTGTGACAGGGAATTACACTTTGTGTAGACTGTAGCATGAAAGGACATACATATACATTGTATGTGGATCTGTACATGATATACGGACATGTATAATACGTGTGCGTGATCTACTTCTTATACCGGGTGTCCCAGAAAAAGCGGAACGGCTGATTTTCAGTATTTTTCCTTCAGAAAAGAAGATTTCATTTTCTTTTTTTTTTTTACATCAGTGGGTAGAGCATCTTCTACCGAGGAGAATGTAGCAAATTCAGTGATCTTGGTGAAGTGATTCAATTCTTTGCCCGTTTCTTAAAATGCAGTTATTTTGAAATTTGCACGTTTTTGGCGACAGATAACAGCAGAATTGTGTTGGGAATGGCTTTTCATTTGGCATGTTTTGTTACTGACACGCATCTAGACTTCCCTCAAACCTTGCATTAGGAAAGGCCATATTTTGTTTTGTTTTGTTTTTTTGTTCAGAGTGTGAAAATGACTTGCGCCAAATTGAAAGACTAGGGGCAATTAAACCAGAGTTTAAATAAGTACTCCCATTAAAAGAAATTGCTCTTTGCCACATAGTTGCCCGACTGCCCGACAGGTTTAATGACTCATCGATCGTTTGGGGAGTTTATTTGTCAATAATTTGATTAATTGATTCATTGATTGGCTGTTGATTAAATGATTACCTCACTGATTGACATTTGGGTTTGAGTGATTGAATGTTTAAATGATCGATTGTTTGGCGCAAGTCATTTTTTCACACTCGGAACAAAAACAGTCTGCGTTCGGGCAAGCGTGAATTGAAATTTGTTTGTTAATGGCATTTGATAGGTAGGACTACTGTCAACATGAAAAAAAAAAACTCTTCGAAATATTTTGAAATATAATTTTTATATTTTTTTTTCAAAAGTGTACGTTTTTATTGATGCACCCTGTATAAACGGTTTATGTACTAAAGGTTTCATCTTTTTATGAGCTTCTTGCATTTCTTGCTGTCTCCTCTATTTTGTGATATTATATTTTATACTGACTTTTAATTTATATGTATTTCTAAATTATTGACGGAAATAAATGAAATAAAATGAAAAAATAATATCTAACAAGTGTTATTTGTTATACGCACGTGTAAATACAGTCATGCACAAAAACCCTTGAAAAAACCTGCGGGCAAATATCTTAAAAACGGCGCAAAACAGAAAACAAATGAAGAGCCCTCGTTTTTTTCTTTTTGGGGAGGGGCATTGTGTAAAAAAGGCAATTGTTATCAAATTAGAAAAAAAAATTTAAAAAAAAACAAAAAAATAGAAAGAATTAGGGTTGTGGATATATTAATCTCCAATACAACTCATTTCAAATTCATTTCATATTTTCATTCGACATCTGCGTATGACTTGTAGATCAATAAGTTGATAAACACTTCTCTAACGAGAAATAACCTGAATGATTACAAGTTAGAATTAAAAAAAAAAGCTTCTTTTCTAGTTTCCTTCACATCTCAAAGACTGACTGCATAGAAATTTTATTCATATATGCTGCAAAAGTCATGTCTTCGATTTTAACCTGATTATACAGTGTAATGGTAACAAACCCCGAGTTAACCTGGGATATGGAGGCTTTGCTTTGGGCTGCATAAGTCTAATGTGAAAAAATTATTAATTATTTGTAGGCTATACTTTGTTTACTGTTATTATTTACCAAAACCTGAAATAATTGTTTTTCGTTTAATAGTATTCTGACTTTAAACAAGACATGACATTTGCTTCTTCTTTGCAGTCTTACATGGCATTTCTTGAAATGTTCTTTTAAAGGCTTGCATGGTGAGAGGGTTGTACAATCAGTTTTTCAAGAGGTCCTGAGAAGACCTCGACTATGGATTATTGTCCAAAGAAAAGTAGATAGGTCATTTGGAGGGATTTTCTTTGCAACCTTACATTGTATCTCTTAAGACGTTTAAAGGTATGCATGGTGAGAGGGTTACGTATTTGAGATTTGCAGTTACACCAAGCAATTTTATTTTGGAGAAGTCCTGAGAAGACCTCAACTATGAAACCTCCAAAGAAAAGAGGATATACCAAGGGTTTCGTAGGTTTCTTTTGAGGTAGTTCTGAAACTTTTGTGTTTCCCAAAGCAATATGTGCAACTCGTTATCTCATATGAGTTGATCCGTAGTTTATTTTGTTTTTGATGCTGACGCTTGTGACTATTAACTAAGTGATCTTCCTATCACCATTCTTACCCAAATCATGCCAATATCATGACATTTTTTTTACACTGAAATAAAACAATGATCTCAGAGTCAGGTATTGAAAAAAAAAATCCAGCTGCAGCAGTAATTATGCCAAATATAAGTATCCGGAAATCCGTAAGTCATCAGAGGAAACAAATCGGAAGCAACAAATAGCTGTACCATATTCTAATGTGCAGAACTTATCCCGATTTTCAGAAGACTAGGAAATCGCAGCTCATTCGATTAGAGGTCAGCAGTAGCGTAAACAAATAAATGAATACGCCCAGCATAACTAAGAATAACAATCTGAAAGGGGGGAAACACTGACACGTTTACCTGAAAAAAACAAACAAACAAACACCAAAAACAACGTTTTGCAGGAAGTAATGAGAAAAATATACACGTAGAAAACAATGGCTTTGAGCTTCAGGTATAACGTTCCCAAGGGGGGGGGGGGGGGAGGGGATGTCTAAGTGGGCGTGTATGTGTGTGTGTGGTGTTTTTTTTTTAAACATGCCTTGTGATTAAACAATAAAACAATCTGCACACAATTGCAGTTGTGTACAGTGGCGTAATGAGCCAAAATATTTGGGGGGGGGGGCTCAATCTTTGCGAGGAGCGAAGCGACCAACCCTGAGGGAGTGTTGCGACCGAGCCGGGGTACCCCCCCCCCCCTTCACGATACGGAGCTTTTTTCATTTTTTCGACTTAAATTCCAGCTTGAGTTCAGTTCAATTTTTATTTTCTCTCATTTCCAACAAAAGGATTTCATTTTAGTGGGGCGGTAGTGAGCACGCGAAGCGCGCTCCTTAGGGGGGAGGGTGCAGGGAGGGGGGAGTTCGCGCGGAAGCTCCGACGTTTGATGACATGTACTGTTATGGATAAACGTGTCATGAATCTACCGACCGGAAAAAGGATATTTTTTCATGAACTTGGAAACATGATTATAAAAACATGCAGCCCAAATAATCTTCTCAAGTTTCAAACAAATGCCAGCGTTACCCAAAATACTTTATTACTTATGATGATAATACAGACAAAGACACTATGAAATAAAAAGGACGAGCATGGAGAGGGTGTGATGCGGTGGGGTACCAGGGTTTCACTCCCACAGTGGCGTAGCTAGGATTTCATTTTAGTGGGGCGGTTGTGAGCGCGCGAAGCGCGCTCCCTAAGGGGGAGGGTCCAGTAAGGGGGGAGTTTTCCCCCTCCCGCGCGAAGCGCGGAAGCTCCGGCGTTTCTTTAAATTGTTCCTTGTCTGCTCCCGCTCTTCTTATGTTCTCTAACCTTTTTTCTTTTCTCGCTTCTGCTTTTTTTCCCTTCTACTTTTTCTTTCTTTTTTGTTGGTGTTTTGGAGGGGTGACCGCCCCCACCGTCCCCCCCCCCCTGGCTACGCAAGTGCACTCCCATGGTAAAGGAGTTTTTTTTGCAGTATTGATGGTTTGCAACTCTGTAAAAGAACACTATTTGGGACTGCAAACTTAAAGCCCGTGTCTAGTTTTGGTAAATCTAAGAATATTCATTATCAAAGTTTGAATACATTGTCAGATAAACAGATAAAACCAAGTGTTATATCATAAAACACATTAGTATTGATATTATGCGTGTTTTCTGCCTTGCTATGCATGCTATTTGGGAAATTGTGAATGCGTTACTTAACAGTAGAAAGGGAGTCTAGGGAGAAGTAATGAAATTCGTGTGATAAAACTTATATAAAATTGAAAATAAACCATGGTTGAAATTTATTTGGGGGGGGGGGCTGGCGCCCCCCCAAGCCCCCCCCCCCCCTCCAGTATGCCAGTGGTTGTGTATGCGCATGCCACAGCTCCGACAGACCAAAACAGCTTGGAAAAAGTACGAAAACAATTTTGCTTTTTATATCATTTGTATATTTTATTCATCTATTTATTGATGTCATTTCGTGGTATCATGAGCTGACGTCACACAAACAAACCCCCTCTTTGTGTTACAATATTTTTTCTTAGATATTTAATTCAAAATAAATCATTAAATAAAAATCAATATATATGATTGCATATAAATACGAATCTTCATTTTGTTTCATAACATAATTTGATAAATCAAATATATATTCACAAATCAACGAGTAAAGAAGAAATAAAATGGATTGAAATCACTCATAAAAAATAATCCTAAACCCCAACAGGTGCCCCACGCCCACAAAAAGAAATAAATTCAGTATGAGTACTCCTTCAAAACATGGCAATAAAATCACGTGTTTTTTCATATTTTATTTCAAATAGAGATTTTATTCAAATAAACACATAACATCAATATACATGAATATGAATACAAATTCCCGTGTCGTTCTCTTATCATCTTAATTTAGATGTTTCAAAGTCCCATAGGAACAGAAATCTCCCCAACTGTTCTAAAACAAAATAAAGCAACAACAAAAATCCATCCAGCATTCCTTTCCCCATGTAAGAAATATTTTAACCCCAGTGAACCTTGCCTCTTAACAAATAACTGGAAATTCATTGTTTTAACCCTCTATGCGCGTAGTCCTGGGCCTCGTTTCATAAAACTTTTTTTTTTATCAGTAACAACTGCCACATTTCTATGACAAATTTGCTCTGAGCAAGTCAGACGCAAAGATTTCAGTAGATTAGCTTATAACACTAATTGCAACTCGTTATTGATAACAGGTTTTATGAAATGGGGCCTTGAATATTCCTCTTTATGCGGTCTTTACCTCAGGCTGCCCACTAAAATTCAAAAGTTACCTTTTTCCACCTCAGTAAACAGCCACTGAGGAAGAACTATGAATGACGAGACGTAGTTAAATCTTGATAATGCATATGTTTTTTATGTATTAGTAGTGTAAAAGTGTTAGATCTCTTTGTTTCTACCATCCTAAAAGTCTTTTTTAAAATAATATGAATATCTCTTTGAAATTCAATTCTTCTCTTGTTTTGACATTTAGAAAGAAATAAACACCTAAAATTTTAACTTACTGAACTGGGTTTCCAAATAAGTGAAACTGACGTGTAATTGGCGCAAAACTGATCTTTGCTCATCAAAAAAAAAAAAAAAAAAAAAATTCCTTTGTTTACCTTAAGACCACTTTCCCGAATTCTTCGAAAAAAACAACAACATCGCATCCGTTTGATAGAATTAGTATTTTTCACAAACAGGGATATACCATTTGCATACAATATTTGTTTGATTTAATTCTTTCCGAACTGAACTTCTTCGATGGTACCATTTTCCTTACTGCCAAAGCAAGTGTTTCAATAGACCAATGCCGCAACGCAAGAGGGCAGCAGACTGTTCGACACAGTTCGAAATACTGCGGTGGACGCTCCAACTTTTATAGTACACAAGTCAATAGCACGTTATGTACATTCGTTCGATTTTTTGTATATTTTGACCAATATATGCAGATTTCTTTTATTATTTGCAATGAGAAATTATCGGAAAAGTTCAGGTCGCAGCTGTGCGGTGCTCAAATGCCATAAGAATTGGAGAAAGTTTAAAAATTGGAAGCTAACTGAGTGCGAAATTCACTCGTTTTTGACTCATGAAGCCTATTTGTGTGAGAAGCCGTACTCCCTACACCATGTACACATGTTTCCGTAAGCACTGTGAAGGAATTTGTCGCCAGAGGGTAAAAACATCAACAGAAAGGACTTTGAAGTCAAGAAACATTATCATTATGTACTTTGGCGTAAAATTTAATGAGTGAAAACATGACTTTGTAAACAGGGTAAGATTGAGGGCTCCCGTTTACTACGGCTTCTATGCTGCAATCGAACTTTTACTGACAAAACTAGTTGAAAAACCATCGAAAGTACAAAATACATCATTCCTTCATCTGTCAGATATGGCCATTGTCTTACCTCATCTACCCATGTAACCATGCTTTATTTTATTGATCTAGAATAAAGTAAATGGAACAATATCAGGGCATATCTCATTTCTTACATTCATTTTGTACACAGAGCCAATCTCGGTCAGCGCGCTTGCCCACCGCAGCAATGGCGTCGCCGATAGAGGGCCAAATACATAAACCGGAGGTGAAATTGGTCTATAGCTAGCAAAAACAAACATGGCGATAAAGAATCCTCCTCTCTTATCCCTCGTTTTATGTTAAAGTAGCCAGTGGAGCCCCCCCCCCCCCCCCCCCCCCCCCCCGCCCATTCATAATACATCTTGTAATATCTATGCTTAATACCTTACCCACGAACAAAACGTTTGACAAATATTCCAAATACTTTTTAGGAAATTATGTAAGAAATCATGAGAAATTTAGTCAAATGCTTTTTCGAATTTCTTGTATTTTCATTGAAGGAATGAAATAATATATCATACCATTTTTTTAATGTGATATAGATTTGACTTCACTAATGTATAAGATGAATATTGAAACTGATAGGGTCTTTGAGTGGTTTAAAGTTGATGGCCTCTGGGTTAACTTCGATAAAACAAATTATATGCATTTCAATACTCAAAATACACAATTTGACAGTAATTTAGTGAAGATAAAAGTTGCAAATATTCCCAGTAATCTCACTCAGATAAAACAGGTACAATTTTTAGGTCTTACTATAGATGAAAAACTGACATGGTCAAACCATATTGATATTTTATGTTCAAAGATGCTAGAGTCATTGGTGTAATGAGCAAACTCAAGTTTGTTTTAACCTCACAGGCATTGTTACTTATTATAACTCGTTGATTTTACCACATTTATCATATGGCAGTATGTTGTGAGCCAGTAGCTCAATTTATCTTGTTAACAGATTTTTCTTATTGCAGAAACGTGCCCTGAGACCTTAGAGCAAAGATTTATCAAAGAGCACATACTTCAGATATTTTTCTAAAATATAATGTCTTGACTGTCCATGAACTTTGTGATTTACAACTTGGGGAATTCATGTTTAAATATATTTTTAAAATCCTTACCACAGCATTTTTGTAACTGGTACATGTTTAATGATTCTGTTCATAGTTATAATACCAGGAGTTCACAACAAGTTCATAGCATATATTTTAAAACAGCTCTAGGGCAAGAAAGTATTAGACATAGAGGGCAGGCTCTCTGGAATGGGTTGAGTAATGATTTTTAAAAATCTGCATCACTCCAAAACTTCAAAAGGAATTTCCAAAAACGTTTGTTGTTAAAAATGCAACTCTGTTCTTAGGTCTTTGATATTAATAGTGCAACCGACCCCCTTTACAATTTTATGTTATAATTATTTGAGCAGATAACCCCGACAAGCAAATTTGCTTTGTTACCCCCTCTCCAAGATTGTCCAAGTACTAGATAATTAATTACTTGTCCATTTGTATGTTTGTTTTTTCATTCATTTTTCTTGTCTTTTCTTATTCTATGATATGTTATTTGTGATACATGTCACATGTCATTGTTTACTGCCTAGTGCTGGAAATAAAAATAAATTGAATTTATTAACCTCAAAGCCTCTCCTTTATTCCTATCTTTAACGTAACCTACTTGGTCATTATGGATTATCTCACTTAGTGTCTCTTTCAGTCTTTCCGTTCGTTCGACAATATTTTGTAATCAGCATTCAAAAGCGTGATCGGTCTATACTTTTTGGATGTACAACGCTCTTAGCCCCCTTTTGAATCTAATAACGTAATCACATCCTACTTTTGTGAAGTTCCCCTATCGTATGCTTCATTCAAAACTTCTATCATTAGTCCCCCAAATACTGTCCAAAAGTGTAGTAAATTCCACCGTAAAACTGTCATTCCCGAGGATTTATTGAGTTTAATTTCCTTTTTGAAAATACTTAAATATTGCTTAATAGTTACTCTACCTTCACGAATATCGCGATTTTCTTTCTTCATTTCAAATGTCGATAAGGAGCATAGAATTTTGGTTAGCAAGTGCTTTACTGACTGAATACAATTTTCATGGTGAGATTTAATGTTTCCAATATTTCATTTTCTCTGTTCATGGTGATCATAAAATTCTCTCACCACTCGTTTTTTTTTTTTTAATACTTAAAAACTGTTCAAAATCTTGGGGTTTTTTTCTCCTTCCTCAAACTACTCGCCCCTGGACCGAATTCTTAAACCTTGTCTAGTACTAATCATAAAACTTATTGTTTGGATCTTTTGCTCTCAATTTCATCAATGTTTCTAGAAGGCTGAGAAAAAAAAACTTATTTTCTAAACATCTAGTTTCCTCTTCTAATTTTCCTATTAAGATTTCTAAGTTTGACTTTTTCTTTGCATGTCTAACAATAAACTCTCTTATTCTTATTTTTGGAAGCCCACACTAGTAATTCATCCGCTATTCGTATTTTATTTTTATTTCCATTTCAATTATCATTAATATTATTATCATCATCATCATTATCATTGTTGTTATAACTATTATCATCATCATCATTATCATTACTATTTATTTGGCAAAGAAAATACAAGGTTACATAACATAAAATAAATTAACCCTTGGAATGCCGGGCACCGAAAAAGTTTACCCACTAACTAAGGCAAAATGCCAAGGGATTGCAGATTAAAAATATATAGTATAACAATCATTGTTAAAATAGCATACATGGCATAGATGGCGAAACATGAAAAACCTATTTTAACGAACTGGAAAACTACATGAGTAAACGTAATCATAGCCCAATTCTCTAAATACAGGCAAAACCTTTAAAAATACAGATACTCAACATCCCTATTAGTTAATTCCAATATTCGACACATCCGAAACCACACGTTCGAATATAGGCCTACATGACAGGGTACCCAAATCAATCATCACATATATATATATATTTTTAAATAGCCAAACAAGCCAAATTACAGTATAGATATTTGAGTTATATTTGGTGGAGGTGTTGCTGCATCTTTGCAAGCCACGTTGGCAAGGGACCAACGGCTACCTCGGAGCGCAAATCCATCGGAAGCCCTTAACAAAGTCTTGAAAAGGTATGGTTCGCACAAGCAGGTGGAAGAATTTTACAGTGCCAAACATTCCCCGAGACACCACCCACGTATGGTCGTATTCACGATCAGTGAGCGCTTCGAAGGCGCGGACGTTTTGGAGAGTCAAATCAGTCTTTAAAAGAAAAGACCACTGACGAAATATGACTGCTGAACCTTTCTCAGTATTGATAGTAAAATGGTTTAAAAAGTGAATGTATGCATTTTTTGCGGTTATGTATTGTACGTTTTATCATTCTTGAAGAGAATGTAATAAATAGACAGCGTATTGTCACTGAATGTTCTCAAGCAAATATTTTGTCGTCACTCGCGATTACTGGTGGTTTTTTTTTTTCTAGAAAAAGTTTCTTATAATCATTGGCCCGTAACAGAAGGTGTTGCATGAGCAAATATGATGATGATGATGATGATGATGATGGTGACTGTGGTGGTAGTCTAATGAATATCTAGATTAATGTAGAAGATGATTTTGTCTGTGGTAACAATGACGCGCGAAGAGAACTAAGATGAAAGGGATAATAAAACTAAAACGTTGTTGTGCATGATATCTAACACCAGTTATATAGTAGAGGAGACTAAATAAAAACACCAAGTCGACTTTCTTTCATTACAACGTGTACATTTATTCTCCACTGTGACTATCATTATCATACCATTTACCCAATTAATCTGTGCCCCTGTCGAATACATATTCTCTACATACAATGCTTTAATGCTACCTAAGGTCCCTCCTTGTTCATTTTTTTTTTGCACCAGAAATGGAAGAAACCAGAACCTGTTTAAATTAAGAGCTATTCTAATTTTGAAAGTGAAAAGAACGTTACTGAAAGTCTTACGCAATTTGAGTATCTGAGTAATATTATAAGTGATAATTTGTTATCAGTAATACGTTGTTGAAGCGGGAATGTAACACTGTAGATAAAATTACCTTTGCACCTTTACACGCTCTTCTGCACACACGCACACCCACCCACACATCCAGTTCTCTTCACATGGCTTTACTCCCAAGAACAGCTAATGTTCCTCCATTGCTCTCCTGTCCTCGGAAGGCTGACGGAATAAGGCTCACATCTACTGTTTGACCTTCAAGGACTATTGTTTGACACCCGAGGAGCATTGTTCTCAAGAACTTTTTTTGTTGTTCACTGTCCTCGCTTAAATATCTATACAAGAGCACAAATGTCTTTTATCAGGAGGACCATAACTGGTGGATGGAAGAGCACAATATCCTAACAATATCCATAAACACTAAGAAAAAAAAAGGTTCAATTTTGCACCCATCAAATGCAACACTGGAAGCTCCTTTATGGGTGCAACTTTGCACCCAAAAGGTGCTGCAAGTGTTGCATTTTGGGTGCAAAATTGAACCGTTAATTCTAAGTGTGTAGGATTGCAGCATGTTTCAAAACAATAGAAATAATACCAAACAGACTCAATGAAGATAAAACGCTATGGTAAACAGATAAAAGATAAATAAGACATAAAGCGGTAAAGGTTCAGACCCCTCCAACAGGATCTGCTGCTATCGAGAGTAATGAACTGTAGGGACATATGCCTATATTTAATTTCTCTTTCGACCGCCTCATCCCTGCGCTCCCCGAAAGACTGACCACTCTAGGGATACATAACTACTGACAGGAAATTTCAGCGGTGGATCCAGAATTATTCAAGGGGGGGGGGGGGGGGTCGTCGGCTTTGTCAGGTGTCTCTCCTACCCGAAAAAAATCGCTAAAAAGAAAAAAATCGCTAAAAAGAAATTTATTTCCTAAAAGCGCTAAATCCACTTTCGAGCGATTTCGACTAAATCAAGGATTTTTATTTGATCGATTTTCCTCCATTTTTTTGGCAGTTGTAAGTACTAGCATTAGACATCTGAAAAAAAAGTAGAATGAAAATATCCTAAATCAGTAATATATACATGTATATATATATATATATATATATATATATATATATATATATACATACGTGTGTGTGTGTGTGTGTGGGTGTGTGTGTGTATACAATTCTTTGTAAAGGTAGCCTGTCCCTTTTGCAGACCTAATTCTGAAAGTTCCCTGACTCTGTCATCATTTGAGAGAGAAAGGCTATTACATGCAAAACCTATCCCTGAAATTAACAAAGCGTGAAATTCGTTTTTAAGGAAATAATGTTCGATAATTTATCAGAGGTTTCCTTTTTTCGTACCACGAAAATAAGATCTGAAGATTCGAAATTTGATTCGACCGTTAGTGAGAATAGCTCTCTCAGCAGAAAGATAGCGCACAACGAAAGGATTCATGTTACAAGTGCTGCTATAATACTATGAACGGTATGTGGGGTGGCAGCGCGCGCGAGTTGCGAGGCTGAGCTAGCTAGCTAGCTGGCTGCGCTACATATCTACGGAACATAACCGGTGAGCTGATCCGCCTTGCTTATTCAAGGGTGGTAGCCAGATTTTCATTTTATATTAATAACTTAAGCAACGTATGACCGTAAGATTTAATAAACAGTATCAGAAGGGCATACTAGTATTCTAATCTCATGCAAAGTTGTATGGATATTCGTAGATTTTGCAAAAGGGACGGACTACCTGTAACTCCAATGGAGAAAAAAAAAATCACAAAAGCGCTGAATCCGTACAATTAAAACATATATTTATTCTAGAAAAAATATTAGTCATGCAAGATTTCTTTTATTCTCATTTTTAGATGACAATGTTGGTACTTTCAACTGTCAAAAGTTTCGATGTTCGATTTTGAAAAGTGGGTTTTGTGCGTTTTGGAAAGAAACGAATTTGGATTTAGCGTCTTTTCAAGGTGAAATTCAAAGATACTCACGGAATAGGGTTAATAATATATGAATGGAAACGGGGAAGTATGTAGAAGACAGTGGTGCTCATTATTGCTCCTCTACATTCCAAGAAATTATCTAAAAACACATTTTCCAAAAACGCCCCTCTGATTCTCAGAACCCGGAAGTGCCTGCGAGCGAAACGGGTCCCAAATGATGACGTAGGCACATGGACAATCTGCGGTGAGCTAGCGCTTGCATGTAATAAAACATTGTGCATTGAGATGATCGCATGCAATTTTGATGGATTTTAGATACTGTTACAAGAGAGGAGGCAAAACTGCAGTGGCTTAATATTTACATTACCTCATTGATGAGTCGATTTTCTTTTCTTTTTTTGGTCAAAGCAGAATTTAAAGTAGGAAATTGACATGAAAGTGACAAAGAAAACCAAGCCCGGCCGGGATGCAAACGTCAAACTACGTCCCAAAACGACGTGGCATCAAATTCTCAGAGACAGAACTGATTAAGAGACGCGCTCGACAAATCATGATTGTATGTAAAAATTACCTAGACATGCTAGATAATATTGTTGTCTAAGGAAAATTGATGCTTCTTGTAGAAACTATCTTGATCTACAACATTCCTCTTTACTAAAATCTTGTATTTATTATGATAGGAATGGCTAGCTAGCGTACAGAGAGTGGACGTCACCATTGATCTCAGATAGTGTAGAGCCCGGGTGTAGACATGAACATCATACATGTACTGCATTTACATTATAGCGTAGCTTCAAGTCTTTATCAAGGATTTTTTTCCTGTAATACTCTGACTAAACGTGATTTTGATAAAGAATTTCATTCGAAAAATAATTTTCAAGGAATTTATCTTTTTAGTGCAGGTTATGATCATTTTTCAAGCAAATAAACAGTGAAAATAACCCAGTTACGAAATCATAACTGAGCTAAGACTATCACCAAAGGCCTAATTGAATTACAAGCCAAATTACTCTCACCTTCGCCTCACCTAGACCTCACCTCATCTACCTACTACATACAAACAATTGACTACTGAAATGCCGAGTATGGAAAGGGGAAAAGTTAACTTGAGCTTATAAGCACATATCACGCAAATATAAATTAACTACTTAATAGAAAAGAAAAAAAATAGCAGTAACGTGATTACCGTTTCTATATTTTCTTTAGACAAGTTCAAACTATTCACCAAGAAAACAATTTTAAATTCAAGAAAACAAGGCATCCCGTCTTTCGTGAATTATAACACCCCTAAAATTAAAATGGTATGCCCCACAACCGTTACATAGCATGTACAAGGGAGATTGTTATATTATATTATGGGATTTTTTTCCTTTCTAATTGCAAAAAGTCATCGTTAATTTGTAGAATTTCTCCAACATTATGATATGAATAGTGTTAAATAGAATGGTTAAAACATACTTTGAAAACATTCACAGAATGATGAATTCATCCAAATAATGCAGAAACATCGTTTTAATCACTCACTCGGACACGACACATCACATTCACCACATTCACATTCACAATGTGATGACGTCACGGATCTCGCATCGAGTTGGGCAACGTAAGCACAGGCAAGATTGGGGGTCCGTTTTATCGATATGTGACAGGCAATATTTGTTTCCCATTCACTTTTCAAAAGTTTCAATCGATTTCATAGTGATTTGTGCACCATAAACTTTATTTTGATATGAAATTCGAGCATATTCAAAACCTATGAATAGTAACTTTAGATATACAAGTTTTTTAACCCATATATTTCCCCTTTTTTAATATTTATATTCAAATGAGTCATATTGCAGCGCATATGTAAGCAGCGTCCAGTCCTACCAACACCTTGGTTTCGGGGAGCAATTAATTTTGCGCCATTTGGAAATAAAGCTCTTCAATCGTACAGAGCAACCTCATTGTGCAGTGATCACTCTTCGCAGTGTTGATTGGCCATACAACGCACCTTTCCGCATACTCACACGCTATCTATAATTATGCCGGTCTACAAGCTTGTCTATAACAGCCCAGGAAATATGGAAAATGAAATCAGAATGTGGTCAACCGACTAAATATACATTCGAATTCTGAGTGATTGTAACAATGCTCCCACATTCAGTAGTATTGATTAACAAAAGATAAAGAGTATACACTGTTAATCTGCGTACCGTCTCGTAATACAATCATCTACCTCCTTCTGAATGTTAAGATTTATATCACCCATGATATTTTTCTTTTTTTTTTTCAATTTTTTTTCTTTTTACAGTCATGATTTATTAACTAATTCATTATCACCATCCTAATAATAAACTCACCAATGACAATGAATGAAGAACGGATTTGACAGGACGCTGGGATTTTCCATAGGGTTATTGCATTAAACACGTCCACGGGCAAGGTGGCGGAGTGAACTTGAACGGTCGGAAGTAGACACTCAAACATTGGGGAGTGATCACTGCAGAGCGAAGGTTACTCAAGCCAATATTTCTGGGCAAGACCAAGCTGATCTGTCCCATGTGCTACCGATCGCACTATAAGGTTTCAGCGTTTCATATTTTAGTTTTTATCATATCATTATATGAAATCAGAGCAGGTTTAAGAGCAGAAATAAAACAAGTTAACTAAATTCCACTGAGCTGTTTAGGTTGCTGCAACATTTTGTAACTTTAAGAGACTTGCCCGTCTAGCAAACAAACAAGGCCATCGTCTTGACATAATTTCATTTATTGTGACTAGGAACAAGTCTGCTTTTCTCATCCGCTTTCTGCAACTTGATATTAGCTGATGAAGTAAACTTGTTGATTGATGTGTTACCGGGATTCTCCAACTGGTTAGCCTCGGCTTCAGATGGAAGCGTACTCAAATCTATAGAGGCAAAGAAATATATAAAGAAATGTGGAAGAAGGCTATTTTCACGCCAATCGTTCATGTTCAAGTCTCATCTTATTACTGTTTTGCAAAACATATATTTCATTCAGACCACAGAAGAAGGAAGTAATTCATCCCCCAAATTTTCATGTTTTTCATTTTATCAATAGACTTTCGGGCTATTCCATGATTAGAAAGGTTGCATTTTACAGGGAATTTCTCCCTAATGATATTTATGAAAAGAAAACCTGGGCATGTTATTTTCGTATTATACCAAGGTTAATTCTATAGACTTACAACTCATAGGAAAACCGAGTAATTTGGGCATTGTTTTCGAGTTATATACAGCGGCCACTAAAATTTCGACTCAAATATTTCATTTCTTAATAACAAGAGTTGGAAGAAAGAATAATTGTTGCCTTTTTGAAGAGGGGAAGCTCACAAATTTAGCCTTAATGGAAACCCCATACTGCAATGGGTTAAAAGGGAAATTTCTATGCTCTATAAAACGTGATATCAAATCAATAATGCCGATCCTTACCTGTGTATTGAGATCTTTCAGTCACTTCGCTGTCATTGTTGTCTATCCTGAGGGCCCATGGGTAAGCAGGCTCTCCGTGAAGAGAAATATCTAGACCTGTTGGAAAAGTTGTAAAAAAACATAAACAGAGTGATATTTCAGATCACTCTGTATCAATGAAACAAATATAATGTATGTCGGTCCAAAAAAAAATTCATGCTGGCAAGCCATCGTGACTAGGTTAATATGTCAGATTCGTGCCCTACTTTATTGAATTGAAGCGCACCAGTCACCACAAGTCATTCTGTGAAGGCCGAGGGGTCTAATAATAAGCTCCAAATGTTACCTCTGAAAAAAGATATTAAAAATATTATTGCGAGTTTAAATATGCTCTTAAAAAGATATGTGACTAATAATATGAATTAGTACACATTTCTTTGATTTGAATCAGGGAAAACTGAGAAATTCACTTATCAGTATAGGAGTGGGCTATAAAATTGTGAGTTTTTTTGTTTGTTTGTTTTGCTTAGGTCACAGTTTTCTTCTACTCCTTTTAACTTAACTCAACATGAAATGGCAAAAAATTTTGGTCTTGCATCCGTAAAAAAAGTGTGCAGGTCGACAATCTAAGATGGCCGCCCTTTTCCCCGAAAATCTCAATTTTTGCTATAACTTCATCATTTTGAGGGGCTTGCCCTTGTTTTGGTGTCATTTTCTATGTGGGGACAACTGCGAAATTCACTTACCAGTAGGAGTGAGCAATACACATGTGATTTTTTTTTTTTTTTTTTTTTTTGTTTGCTTAGGTAAAATTTTTTCTACTCCATTAAAACTTATCTCATCATGAAATGACAAAATTTTTCATCTTGCGTACAAGAAAAAATGTGCCGGGCGAATATCCAAGATGGCCGACACTTCTCCTGAGAATCGCATTTTTTGCTATAACTTAATTTTGATGTGCTTTTACCTGGTTTTGGTGTCTTATTCTATGTTTGTGGGGTCAGGCAATCTTTTTCTGCAACAAAAAGTAGTGTCAAACCTTCACCTGGAGAGTTACGCCCATTTTCACGGTTTTTTTTTTTTTTTTTTTTTTTTTGGGGGGGGGGGGGTCCCTTAGGGCCCGACCCCTACTACTTTGGCCGCTTTGAACCACTTTATTTCACACCACGCCACTTTCTGATTTTCTTTCTTTCATGTCTTGCACATAGTTTGACACCGAGTTTATGAATATCGGTTATACCGTTACCGAGTCACGTGAACTTTTGCGACCTTTTGTCAGTCCCAAAGGGGGGAAGTTCAGACTTTTATGTACAAAATGAAAGGAAAATGCATTCCTCATATTTCTGGATTATCACCAGAAAATGCTCTGTTAAGATCTTATGATCACCTATTCTAACGGGAATAGTGGTCAAGATAATAACAATAACCTCTTCAGGTGAAGGTTTGACACTACTTTTTGTTGCAGAAAATATTGCCTGACCCTACAAACACAGGAAAAGACACCAAACCAAGGTAAGCACCTACAAGTTATGAAGTTTTAGCAAATAATATGATTTTTGGGGGAAATGAAGGCGATCTTGGATTTTCACCCGGCACACTTTTTTCTTGTACGCAAGATGAAAAATTTTGTCAATTCATGATGAGATAAGTTTAATGGAGTAGAAAAAAAAACTGTGATCTAAGCAAAATAACAACAACAACAAATTGACCTATGTATAGCCCACTCCTATTACCAGATGTAAAAAGGGATAACTAAACTAGGGAATGGCATACACTAAGAAAGAAGGTTCAAGTTTGCACCCTAAATGCAATACTGGTAGCACCTCTTGGGCGCAGTCTTGCACCCTACATGAAAAAGGTGCAAAAATGCACCTTTTTGTTCTTGTTTGCACCCCGAAATGCCCGTTTGCACCCTAAAACGTGCAACTTTGCACCTTTCCCTAAAGGTTACAACTCTGCATCCTTTAGGGTGCAAATTGCAGCTAACTGCACCCTTAAAGGTGCAAAAAGCGTCTTAGGGTGCAAATTCGCACCCAAAAAGGAGCTCCCAGTGTTGCATTTGAAGGGTGCAAAATTGCATCTTTTTTTCCTTACGAAAGAAATCAAGGCGCTAATCAAATATAAAAGAGGACATTATCAGATTTGAAGGGCTTTTGAAGGAGGATTGAATTATCATTATTGAAATATTTCGTTCACTGGAAATGAACGGGACACTTACTAGATTCGACATGTTCGAGGGGCACTTTAATACCGTGAGGAGAAGTGACACTTATTAGAAAGCAAAAGCGGCACTTATCAGAAATAAAATGAGCGTGTATCAAATTTTAAAAAGGGCAATTGCCGGAATGTAAAAGAAACACTTATCAAAAAAATTAGAAATAGATAAAAATAGATAAATACAATAAAAAGAAAGAAAAAAAAAACGGGGCACTAATGGAACCTATAGCATATTTAACAGCCTATTCGAAACTTCATAACTTAGATCATCCACCGTTAAAATGCTCCAGCCAAATGCTATTTCTTTAAAAAAATGAAAAGCAGCTATCAGATCTTACAGAAGGCCAGAGGGTTTGTAATCGTCCATTTTACAAATTCACGCTCACTTTGGATCTTCTTGGCTCCACTTCCCAATCGAGTAATATGCGGGAAGACAGGTGACGAGTGTAAATTTCAATAGTAATAACGGATGGTTATAGTTATTAGCGATATAGTCTAACAAAGTGAAAATGCCAAGGCCTGGGGAATGACCTTCAATCCAACAAAATGTACAACCATGCGGATCACAATACGCAGGAACCCAACCGGAACACCCTACCAGATGATTGGAGTCAACCTTGAAGAGACCATCCACAACAGATATTTGGGTATCATCCTACAGAATGACATGAGATGGAACAAACAGTTTGAAAATTTTAAAAGTTAGGCCATAAAAGTCCTCAACTTCCTGAAAAAAAACTTCTACCAATCCTCAACTAAAACGACGGAGAAGCTGTATTCTATGCTGGTTAATTCACATCTTAACTGCGCTTCTTCAACTTGGGATCCTTATACACCCACGAACATCATAAACATGAAAAAACCTGGAAAGGGCCCAAAATGCAGCAGCTAGATTTATCACAAACACCTGTGGGCGAAGCTCAGGTGTTACTGTTCCAAATAAAAGGACTCTTTAGGCTGGATCCCTCTCCGGGAGGAAAGGCAAAGTTTCCGTATTGTCTGTTTGTACAAGATGATCCACGGCTTAATGGACATCAACTATATGGAATACATCTCTCCAAAGGAAAATCGACCAGCAGTTCTACATCGGTCATGTCAGAACAGATGCACATGCATACTCATTTTTCCCCAAGGACTGTTAGAGGGGACTGGAACTTTCCCCCCTCTTCAGTTGTAACTCAACCGTCTCTAAGTACTTGTACATCAACACTCAAAAATACCCTAAAACCAGCACCGGTGGCAGCACACGACACACCTCCAGTTTGAACACCTACGGCGTCTTTTGGAGGATTCCTACCAATTCCCAAGTACGGCAATATTGCCTAGTCTGGGATTGTTGGACTGAGGTTCCTGTACAGATACAAAAGCATACCTGAGTATGGTTAGAATTGGAAGAAAAAAAAAAGACACACCAACAAAACCAAAACACACACACACACTCACACACACGCACACTGAACTGAAATCTCAACTAGAGACATTTTCCTGTACATGAAGCGATGGAAGAAGGAGACTTACAGTTTAAAGATTTGGCTATAATTGGTAAATGATACCCAATTTTCGGCGGCCTTTATTTAAGGAACAATGTTCATAATTATCTATGAAGGGTGTAAAATAACATGACGTCATACCAACATCCTCCTCTACATCAGACACACGTAAACATCGGAAAATCCGAAGAGTTCCGAACATAACGGAAGCCATCACAGCTGACCAGATGAAGATGACGAATCCACCTAACAGGTTCCAACCAAGGCCCTATGACAAAGATATGGAAAAAAGATCAGGTGACCAAACCATAGAATCGACATGTTTGATTGGTTGATTTATATTGAGGGTCTGAAAGGTTTTGTTGAAATTCTGTAATTCTCGCGTTTCACAATGCGTGCGCCACCAACGTCCATACCATGAAAGGCTCATTTTCCCACTAGCGGGTCGACATTACTATTTCCAAGATAGCAGACGCCGCCAGTGAGAGTTGACGAATAGAGGAAATCTTTAACCGACCGAGGGATGCCAAGAGCAGCAAGAAGAAGGATGAGTTATAACTAGCAGAGAGAGCCCAGGGAATGAAGTGTTTGAAGGCTGTAATCACATAGAATAGGAGTGGAAGATGCGATAATATAGTGCAAGGTGTTGATAGACTGTTGTCGAACCATCTCGCGCTAGAGTGAATGTCGCAACTGAACCGAATGAGGGCGCAAAGATTGTGAAATGCGAGCATTGCAATCTAAGGACTCAGTAGGAGTGGATAGCCATCTAAAAGGTATATCTATACCCTGACAGGAGCACAGAAACAAACTTTCTCTATATAAAAAAGTGAACGCATTCACCCAGTTACTTCTGTCACTTCTGTGAATTTCAGAAGAGAGTGCATTATGATATTCACTCTTTGAGGGATGACCTCAGTGATCACTCAAGGATTCTGAGTGATCACTAAGGTCACCCCTAAAAGAATAAAGAGTGAATATCACAATTTTACTCTTTATTCGCCCTGAATTCACTCTTTTCTTAAATTCACCCCTAACAGAATGAATGCGTTCACCCCCCCCCCCCCAAGTTATTAAGATTAGTGTAGCAAACAAGCATTCTTAATACTATTTCCTTATGAATCCTCATTTTTTTCATATCAGTAACATAAACATAAAAACACAAACTGATTAGCTAAAGTGTATACTTATATGGTATGCTTATGTGTGTGCATGACATGACAAAAGTAATCAATAAGTATTTTGTTTGTTTTCTTTGTTTGTTTGTTGTTGTTTTTAAGGGAGAAAAATATAAGAATGGTATCCTACCACGAACGAAATTCGGCTAAACGTCTGAAAAATGCCGATCCTTTCGTGGAACAGCGTGACAGATACTAGCCCCCATAGGCCTCCGCCGAGATGAACTAATAATGAAAATATTTTTTTAAAAAAAGTGCATGATGTATCCTTCATTAGCATCAGCATTAGAAGTAAAATGAGACATTCTAAGATTCGTGAAATAGTAGGCGTTCTTTTAATAGTGGCGTATTCTGGCGCAACCGGGATGGACGTATCATTCGTAACATGTTTTCATATGTATAGGACATGATCAGTGATAATGATAATGATAATTATAATATCAGTAATGATGATGGTGATAATAATAATAATTACAATAATGATGATGATAATAATGATGATGATAATAATAATAATAATAATGATGATAATTGAAATAATGATAACAATAATTGCTATCCTTATAATGCTCACATTCACCACGCAGAGTGCTTAAGGCATCCCACTGTAACTCAACTCAGCTAGGCTATCGTATGGGTGCACATAGCGTTCAAGGAATTCCTTCCTACCAGTACCCATATATGAAACACATTGGTGGAGAGTGGCAAATGCAGATTGATATCGTACCAAAAGGCGCAGGTGTCGTACTGGGGTTTGAAACCGAGTCTAACGTCTAAACCACAAGATCACAACATTTGTATCAATTGCAATAGCAGAAAAGCATTGATGGATCCTGAGCTTGCCATCAGGAGAGGCAAAATGTGTTAGCTGAGATCCAGTTCAACTTTAATTTTCTTCCGCCTACCCCTCTATTTTGATTTATTCAAAATAGTAAGTTGGCGCTGTTGTAAATACATCGTAATAAGGGTCAGTTCACTGTTGCTTTAAGGAAGACAAGTGATGAATTTTGAGAAGTGATATTTTCATACTTCTTGTGCTTCCACGCGCAATCCTCGGGGAAGAAAATAAGAAAGGGGATGCCCAAATGCGTTTTTACAAACTTAACAAACGTATTCCTTTTCCTGAATTTTGCATCTGTAGGCCTATATTTTGACATATTATGACATTTGGTCTGACATCATGGAGCTTGGAGGGGCAACTTTCACCTTCTTGCCTTTTTTTTTCAAATAAGCTACTGCAGAAAAGGTCACGGTCACGGTGGCATGAAGAAAAAAGGGAAGTAAAATAAAATAAAATAAAATATCAGGGTCCAACGATATAGGAATATGAGTAAATGTGAACAAGATTCTTTTATGTGCACCTGCTGCGGCTTCCAGAGGATCATCAACTCCAACTTTAGGAACCAGCCAGCTCCACGTCAGGTATACCACGCCCGACACACACCCAGTGATAACAGCTGCCCAAGTAGGCATAACATCACATCCAGCACATATTGCTACCTGCATGTAGGAAAGATAATTGCAAAAATGATAATAATCAATAATGATAAAGAAAGTATATACAAATCTTTTGATAACACTCTTATTGATCTTACCACTCAATTGTTTATCCTGTTTATTGTGAGTAGGCATACACATTTTATTTAGTAACTATCTAGTGATATTTTGTTAAAGGAGTAAACACTTGAAACTTTGGAATAGAGTATACGGACAAGGAAGTCATATCATAGAGAACATTAATGTTCTATAGTGATCGTGGTGACTGCCTGGTACACTAAAGGCCTATTAACCATCTCCTTGAACTCACCGCGCCTGTCAGACAACCATTAGCAGTACTGAGGAAACTCCATTTCCTTTTTCCATGAGCTATCCTGCAGATCAACAAGGTAACCAGGCCACCAGCCGAGAAGGACAGGAAGGTGCTGGTGATTGCCCTGGAAACGAGGGCGTTGTCTCCATCATTCGACATGGATAAGGCGGAGCCTCCATTAAAGAATAAAAACCCAAAGAGGAGTATGAAGGTGCCGAGAGCTACATACTACAAAACAAGGAAATTTAAAGAAGAAGAAACACATTTAAGGAAACCAAAACCCTTAAATCAAGTAGTTTTTAATCAAAGCTGAGATGGAATAAAACACATCGGCAAAAATTTGACACAAATGAGAAAGTTATGGCTATACGAAATTTTCTATTTGACATTTTTTGGACACTACCATAGGTACTGATGACATCATTTGTGGACAAATCTCAGTATGTTTTGTACACAAGGCATAATTTAACAATTTCGTTTTGCTTAAGATTTGCACATTTCCTCTAATAAGCCAAACTCAACATTATCATGCAGAACTGTGTTCTCCACAATATATTTGGGATAAGGACAGTGAAAACATATGGTCTTCAAGAAAAGAAAGAATATGTGAAATTTTGTATACAAAACATACTGAGAGTTGTCCACAACTCATATCACTAATAGCTCTGACAGTGTAAAAAAAAAAATCATATAGGCATAGTCTTTCTTATTCGATGTCCGATTTCGTTCAAATTTTCGCTGATCCGTTTTACTCTGCCTTGGCTTTGATTTAAAAACTATTTGACCTGAGAGTTTCGGTTTCTTTAACAGTTCCAAAGTGTTTTTTTAATAGCTACGAGTCAAGGAATTACAGAGCTGTTTGAAATGGGGGAGGGGGTGATTATGGTTTTCAATATCAAAGAAATTATGGATTTAGAATATATAATTATTCTTCCAAAAAATAAAACCAAAAAGGTTAGGGTGTGACTACTCCTAATTCGACAAAGAATGTATGTGATACATTTTTTTGTAGGCTTTGATTCAAATTGACTTATTAAATAGTTTTAAAAGTCCCCAAATTGTTTGAAAATGTTGCTTATTTCGATTCCAACATTCATTAAATCGTGTATTTCAGTCCAGTTGTCTCCGATGGTTAAGAAAGTGAATAAATTATAGTTTTGGAAAGACGGATTGTCCCTACTTTGTATCCATTCCCATAACAAAGCAATACAAACGCATAGTTGTGGGCATAACTACTTGTGGATTTAAGGGGATGGGACACAACCTTTTCTTTTTAAAAGCAAGCTCACTACCCATCTTTTCAAAAACATAATCGTGGATTCGCACAAGCCGAAATTTGAGGAGGCGATATGCCTCAGTTGGTAGATCACTGGGCTTGAAATCCGGTGACCCGGGTTTGAAACCAAGTCGATGCGCTAGTGCCCTTTGGTAAGGCATTAGCATTAGTCCTCACTACCGGGTCCCTCGGAGATTACGTAAAGCCATTGGTGTTCCTGTTGCCTAAAAACAAGCTTGCATGCTTTCTTCGCGGTCAGGTAAAGCAAACCAATAACTAGTAACATTAACTAAGAACAATGAGGTAAAGATTTACCCACCAATACATTGTACTCTTCAATGGGTTGCTGCTTCCCATGTGAGTCATATCGACCACTCCTTGGTCCTAAGATCACTGCTCCTACTAAAGCCACTGTTCCACCAGTAACATGCACCACTCCGCTACCAGCGAAATCCTTGCATTATGAAATATGCATGCATATAAGTAAGGTGTGTAATTTATTATAAAAAATTGATAATATCCAAACGTCGAGAGGTTGATGTCCGATAAGAGGTGTCAGAATTATTAACGAAAATTATTAACGGATATAGTGGGGCCAGCCCCCTTCGTGCCATACCCAATGAGATACTACAGGGTAACTAAAACCAGTCACGTGACCGAATATTAACTAATACAAAAATTGCAAGAACTTGAAAGCTTGATCATTAACAATAAAGGTCGTTTTCCAGTGCAGACAAATCTGAAAATGAAGTTTTATCAACTCTTTTTATTTTGTTCTAGTTTTCAATTTTAAAACTCGATCAAAGTTTTAAATGAAAAAAAAAAGTTTTAAAGTTTGCCACATGGGCGTGTCTTTCATAAACAGGAGGATAACAAGGTCATTACTTTAATGTATCTCAACTGTGCCTACACATTTGAGGTGAAATCTCCATTAATGTCTCTGAATAAAAAAGAAAAGAAACCAAAATAACGGGCAAACAGGCGTCTAGGTCAATAATAGTTTTGTACCTGAAAGGGAAGTCCTCCCTCTACGCCAACTTTGAGCCAGCCCCCTTCGTACCATACCCAATGAGAGACCACTGGGTAGATGAAACCTGTCAAGTGACGAATATAAGCCCGAAAGTGCGCTTGAAAACTCACAGAAAACACAATCAATGCACATGATTTTATTTTGAGGTGCAGATAGCATAGCAGTAATTATCAAATTAAATTGCTTGCTCCTTAAATCAACCAAAAACAATAACAGAGAGGCTCACGGTGTCATGCCAGCAGAGGTCAATGAAAACAAAATGCACCCCCGGGTATGGCACGCCATTAGGGAATCAATAGAAAATATATTTCACAAATACATGTT
Source organism: Echinometra lucunter (assembly GCA_029962745.1). Taxonomy (NCBI): domain Eukaryota; kingdom Metazoa; phylum Echinodermata; class Echinoidea; order Camarodonta; family Echinometridae; genus Echinometra; species Echinometra lucunter. The sequence continues at coordinate 11,059,662 of CM057163.1, forward strand.
TCTCTTTCACTTAACCATTTCACTCCAGCAAATCTATATTTCACTTCTAAAAATATATATTCCACTTTTCACAAGAAATACATTTCACTTTTCCCAAAATTCATTTCACTTTTCACAAAAAAATTCATCTCACTCTTCACAAAGATATGTTTCACTTTTTCCTAAAATTCATTTCACTTTTTCACAAAATTGCATTTCACTTCTCATAAAAAATCATTTCACTCAACACCAAAATACTTTTCACTTTTCACAAAAAATCATTTCACTCTTCACAAAACTACTTTTCACTCTTCACCGAAATTCATTTCACTTTTTCACACACACAAAAAAATTATTTCATTTTTCATAATAATAAATTTCACTTTTCACATAAATACATTTCACTTTTTCACAAAAATTCCTCTCACTTTTAAGAAAAAAAATCATTTCACTTTTGAGAAAAAATAATTTCACTTTCAGCAAAAATTCATTTTACTTTTATTGGATAATACAATCCACTGAATTGATCTCGAGCCTCTACCTAGTATCGTATATGTTTTCTAGGTAACACCTTGGTTTATCACGCGCCGCGCCTTTGATCATGTACGTACGTACAATTCATTCCTCTTTCTCTCACACCAAAAGCATTTTACTCTCTACCAAAAAATATGTTCCTCTTTTTTCTCGGCCTAAAGCGAGCTTAGTCGGCCTTGGCGAGCTTAGTTCTTGCTTAGCGAGCTAGCTCGTGTACGATTTTTAATAAACGATGGAGTACGTAAAATTCATTACTCTTTCTCTCACCAAAACCATTTCACTCTCTCTCTCTCTCTCAAACCCATTTCACTCTGCCAAAAATGAAGAGCTCAGTTTCAAAAGATACTACATCTATTTGTCATCGAAATTCACTTTTCAGTCTTAATGTACTCATTTTTAGGAGCTCTTTCCTCGCCTACTAACAAAAAGCTGAATTTCCAACCATAAAGTTGTAAAAAATTACATTGAAAAATCAGTTCGGTTTCAAAAGGTACTACATCCATTCCACCAGGAAATTGACCATTCAGAGAGCAGTACTGACTTGACTCCTCTACTGACTCATCTGCATAACAATAGAAGTTTGCTTTTGGCTTTTGGCTTTCTGTTTAAATCACCACATAAATCTGACGAATATCTTGAGGTGGGTATGTGTGGGTATGTTCAAATGCCCCTGCCCCTGTTTGGAGAATCCTGAATAGGGGCACTGTCCCTTTGGGTCATGACCCCTTCCCCATTAGTACCTCCTATCTAAACTGCTTTATTCAAACATAAAATTTAAAATGAAATGAGCACTTTGTTTTAAAAAGTCCCTGCTCCCTGCAAATCTACATGGATCTTTAAGCTATGATTACATTGTGTTCCAGGAAGGCAATTCAGCCCCGTTTGCCTGAAACACAATGTGCCACGAGCTATTTTTCTCTGCATCCAAATTTTTCTAATTTTGCAGTCTCTCACGGTATTCGCCCCACTGTGCCATCCACCAATGTTGTCTCAAATCGAATCTGTCTGAAATTTTCGGTACTGGGTTCCATTTTCGGAAGCACTTCCCGTTAATTTTTGTTTTCCACTTCTGAAATTCTGTCGGGGTGGCACTCTGACCCCCTGCCCCCCCCCCCCATGCAAGATAGATGCAGGATATTAAAGCGGGCAAAATTTGCTCGAATGCTTATGACAGTCATTTATTCACAATGTTGCTCAGCATAGGGATGCATGTTATAGATGTGCACATTTTTTTATTTTTGGCTGCTAAATGGGGCAGGGCATTTTCAATAACCCAGGCCCTCTTGACATCGCACCCAAACCCCATTAATCCACAAAATATTTGATGATATCAAAATAGCTCTATCTCTGGTATGTCAAATTTCGGTTTCAAAAGGTGCTACATCCAGTTTCGGTTTCAAAAGGTACTACATCCTAAAATTATACTCATAATAAATTCATTAAAAATAAATGTTTGGACCTGGATTTTGTTAAATAGTCGTTTTAGTGTTGTATCATATAGTAGTACAATGGGGAAAATATCATTCCCAACTGATGTTGCTAGATATAATAATTAAGAAATAGAGTTTTACTCAGAACTTGAAATTATGGATGTAATACCTTCTGAAACCGAACTCTTCAAATACGTTCCTCTTTTTTCTCGGCCTGAAGGAGCCGCTATTGGCGCGCTTCGCTAGCAGCTGCTAGTAGCTTGGCGCGCGCTATTCGCAAACATTGGCCAAGGGTTTAGGGGTATATATTTTTATTTAAATATGTTTTGGAATATCATCTGCACATGATTTTAAAGTTAATTAATTATGCAAATTTATCCAGGCTTATGCAGGGTGAATGAGGGATGCTGCTTTTCCCGTTTTTGTTACTCTGTTTGGGACTGCTTGGTCTGGTGAGGCTAGCTGAAGGAGGGGGGCTAAAGGGGAGGGAGTTAGACTTCTGCTCATGATTTTGAATATTCTGCATTAATGTAGCGCCTAATCCATCTCTCTGAAACGTGTCTAAGCGCTTTACAGAAATATTATATCCCGGTCATCGGATTCATGCAAGCTTGCCCGCACAAAATGTATGCACTTTCTCCACCCCAGGGAAGCATTAATTCCAGCCAGTCGAGCTCACAACGCTAAACAAATCACAATGACTATCGCATCCTACCGGGTCCACACAACACACGTGGGTGGAGAGTAGTAAATGTACCTATAAACTTGTCAAAGGACATTAGCGCCGCAGCAGGAATTCGAACCCCGGAACTTGTGGTTCAAAGTCAAATTTGCGGGGCTTGAATTCTCATAAAGTAAAACTCATGCAAGCTAGTTGGAGGAAGGGGAGGGGGGTGGTTGTGTGCAATATGGAATGCCAGTGGTAAGGGGAAATATTAGTAGATAACCTTTAGTAGTTATATTTATCTATATCCTAATTTTTGCGCTTTATTTTCATACAGGTCCTATGTCAACATGGTGCATTCATTTCTCAAATATTCATTCTGCAATGTTATTTTTTGTTATGCATCATAATCCGCATGATCTGTGTCATATCTTCGTTATATTGTATGTAAAGAGTCCAAAGACTATTTTATTATATTCTGAATCGGCTTGTGGCTGATCTTTTCTCTCTCTCTCTCTTTCTTCAATGCTATTCTTCGAATGTAATTATTAAATGCATGCTCATTTCCTGTTTTGTTCAGTGTTTTTGTTTTATGCTCCGTTTTTGTTACAATGTTCTGTTATGTTTTTTTTAAAGAATGATTATCCTGAATGTGCGGATTTGAATCAGTTAATTTTGGATTTGAATTTAAATCCATTACAATCCCTCAAGCTCCTAGTGCCCCCCCCCCCCCCAAAAAAAAAAAAACAGAAGCGCGCCTGGGCCACTGTCACAATAAGATAGATACATGAACTGGAATTGAATTAGAAGCAATCGACAAGTTCAAGTTGCAACACTTTAAAAAGGAATTGGCTCTTGTTGCAAATAAAATGAGGCCCGTGTCAAAGAAAAAGGGGCAAAGTTTGAGTAGCACTTCTATGTTCTCGTATTGCATTTCCTTGTAAATGTAGCCCAAATGGACCCATGGCATCCTACTTTTGTGTTCTGTTGTCACTGACAAAGAACTAGACCCATGACTGCATCGATGTAGAATTAAACTGCAAGTAAGTTTATTCCATCACAACAACTCACATAGATACAGGTACAGCTACGTTCCAGACCGGTTACATAACATGTCTGGTTAGTGCAGCAGGGGAGGAGCAGTGTAGCAGACTGAAAACAGACAAAACAAACATAGAGAGTGTGGGAACAGGCAGAATGTGCATGGGAAAAGGATGATGATGATGTGGACTGAAATGAGATGAGATGATGAAATGATCAGGACACAATACCTGTCAACTGGTTCGACTTTTTTTTTTCTCGAAGACCTTCTTTGTGTGAAGTTTTTGTTTGTTTGTCTTTCAACCTGTTTGCTTCTTCATATTTTTAATGCAGTTCAGACCCCCCCCCCCAAAAAAGGCCCTTTTGAATTACTCCACTGCGAGCACACTTGAAAGAAAATCCGTTGATAACAAAACAAAGTGGATCGGAATGAGTATAGACTGAGAAGAAAAATGCCCTGATAATGTCATTATGAAACTGCAGGCATAGCGACCGTATCGTACAACTGCACTGATCCCCCCCCCCTAACGGCCTGTCAATATAAAACGGAAAATAATTTATCTTAAATGAAGAAGAACCTGTGTATTTCTATACCAGTGGATAAGTCTCCTTACTTTGGAGCACAAGTTCCGGGGCTCGAATCCCTGCTGCGGCACTAATGTCCTTTGGCAAGATATGAATCTACGTACATTTGCCACTCTCCACCAAGTTGTTAAGTGGGTACCCGGCAGGAGGCGATAGTCATTGTGATTTATTTAGCGTTGTGAGCTCCACTGGCTGGAATTAATGCTTCCTTGGGGTGGAGAAAGTGCATACATTCTGTGCGGGCAAGCTTGCATGAATCCGATGACCGGGGTATAATATTTCTGTAAAGCGCTTAGACACGTCTCAGAGAGATGGATGAGGCGCTACATTGAGGCAGAATATTCAAAATCACGATCAGAAACCTACCCCCCCCCCTTAGCCCCCTCCCCTCTAGCCTCACCTAGACCAAGCAGCCCCAGAGTAACAAAAATGGGAGAAGCAGCATCCCTCATTCACGCTGCATAAACCTGGATAAATTTGCATAATTAGTGAATTTCAAAATCATGTGCACAAGACTCCAACCCCCCCCCCCAAGCCCCACGAGGCGAAACAAGCATAATCAAAGTCCGCCTGTAGAAGTTGCATCCACTGTTCACCCTGCATATAAACCTGCATAAATTGGATAAGTAATGAACTTTAAAATCAAGTGCAGAAGCCTCAAAGCCCCCCCCCCCTCCCCCTCAGCCCCATCAGACAAAACTGAATAGCAAAACAAGACCGATGCGAAACAGAGAAGCAAAATGACAAAGAACGTGTGAAAATATATTTCAAAACATATTTACATAGCAGCTGCTAGCGAAGCCCCATCAGACAAAACTGAATAGCAAAACAAGACCGATGCGAAACAGAGAAGCAAAATGACAAAAAACGTGTTGAAATATATTTAAAAACATATTTACATAAAAATATTACACCTAAACTCTTGGCCAATGTTTGCGAATAGCGCGCGCCAAACTACTAGCAGCTGCTAGCGAAGCTCACCAATAGCGCCTCCTTTAGGCCGAGCAAAAAAAGAGAAACGTTTTTTTGGCAGAGTGAAATGGTTTTGGTGAAAGAGAGCGAAATTATTTATAGAGAGTGAAATGGTTTTGGAGAGAGAAGGAGGAATGAATTTAACGTACACCATCGATATATAAAAAACACGTACACGAGCTAGTTCGTTAAGCAGAGCTAAGCTCGCCAAGGCCGACTAAGCTCGCTTTAGACCGAGAAAAAAGAGGAACATGTTTTTTTTTTTTTTTTTTTTAGCAGAGAGTGAAATGGTTTTGGTGTGAAAGAGGAATGAATTGTACGTAAGTACACGATCAAAGGCGCGGCGGGTGACAAGCCAAGTTGTTATCTAGAAAACATATACGATACTAAGTAGAGGCTCGAGATCAATTCATTGGATTGTATTATCCAATAAAAGTAAAATATATTTTTGCTGAAAGTGAAATGATTTTTTTATCTAAAAAGTGAAATGATTTTTTTTTTCTTCAAAGCGAAAGGAATTTTTGGAAAAAAGTAAAATGTATTTCTGTGAGAAAGTGAAATGAATTTCTGTTACGAAAGAAAAGTAGTTTGTGAAGAGCGAAATAATTTTTTTGTGAAAAGTGAAAAGTATTTTAATGTTGAGTGAAATGAATTTTTGGGAGAAGTGAAATGTAATTTTGTGAAAAAGTGAAATGAATTTTGGAAAAAAATGAAACATATATTTGCGAAGAGTGAAATGATTTTTTGGTGAAAAGTGAAATGATTTTTTTTGTAAAAAGTGAAATGTGTTTTTTGTGATAAAGCGAGATGAATTTTGTGAAAAGTGAAATGACTTTCTTGTGAAAAGTGGAATATATTTTTAGAAGTGAAATATAAATTTGCTTGAGTGAAATGGTTAAGTGAAAGAGGAACATATATTTGTTCAAGTGAAATATATTTTCTATTGATTCCCCAATGACGTGCCATACCTGGGGGTCGGTTAGCTGATGGGATCGATATCAGAGGTGTATTATGATATAGGGGTGAAAACACTTACCCATTTCTCCCCCATGTTAAGATGTTCTTGTCAGATCCCTTTCAAAGATCATTTCAAGAAAATATCTTCATTATGCAATCAGAGTTCTGAAAGCTGATCCATAGAGTATGAGCACGCTATAGACCAATTTCACAACGCAAGAGGGCAGCAGACTGTTCGACACAGTTCGCCATACTGGGGTGGGCGCTCCAACTTTTATAGTACACAAGTCAATAGCGCGTTATGTACATTCGTTCGATTTTTTGTCTATTTTGACCAGTATATGCAGATTTATTTTAATATTTGCAATGAGAAATTATCAGGGAAGTTCAGGTCGCAGCTGTGCGCTGCTCAAATGCCACAAGGATTAGAGAAAGTTTAAAAAATGGAAGCTAACTGAGTGCGAAATTCACTCGCTTTTGACTCATGAAGCCTGTTTGTGTGAGAAGCCGTACTCCCTACACAGGTTTCCGTAAGCAATGTAAAGGAATTCGTCGCCAGTTGGTAAAAACATCAACAGAAGGGACTTTTAAGTCAAAGAAACATTATCATTATGTACTTTGGCGTAAAATTTAATGAGTGAAAACTTGACTTTGTAAACAGGGTAAGATTTAGGGCTCCCGTTTACTACGGCTTCTATGCTGCAATCGAACTTTTACTGACAAAACTAAGTTGAAAAACCATCGAAATTACAAAAATACATCATACCTTCATCCGTCAGATATGACCATTGTCTTACCTCATCTACCCATGTATCAATGCTTTATTTTATTGATCTAGAATAAAGTAAATGGAACAATATCGGGGCATATCTCATATCTTACATTCATTTTGTACACAGAGCCAATTGCGGTCAGCGCGCTTGCCCACAGCAGCAATGGCGTCGCCGATAGAGGGCCAAATACATAAACCGGCCGTGAAATTGGTCTATAATTCAGTCCTTAAAAGAAGACCTAAACCTTCTCTCGTATTTTGTATGACCATTATAATAAAAGACAAGCCCCCTGAACCATCGAGTGCTATTATTTAACCTGCAGTATGAAATACTCGATGCAAAAAATTACATGCTTGATTTTGGAAGCACTTCAAAAAGTTGCATTTTGAATCTTGCAGACAAGAATTTCATTGCTGCTTAGACTCCCCCGGGGGACTCACCTGTGTTGATAGCACTGTAGATCATGTATGCAGGGAAGGCCGTTCTCTCAGCCATCCCTCCCGCAATGATTGTCGTACAGGCAGCAGCGAATGAGAATTGAAAGAAGAAGAATGCATCGTCGTAAGGGAATAAAGGTAGCAGCTGGTTGAGAAAGAAATAGTTCGCTCCGATAAAGGGGTTTCCTTCTCCGTACGCAAAGCCAAAGCCGACAGCCCAGTAAACCAACCCTCCGATACCTAGATGGTTGTATTAACATAAACTTTATTGTTTAATGTTGCGAAGACCCAGTTTATTCAAGGCCCTAAAGGAAGGTTTACCGGATAGTTTGGCTGGGGGAGGGGGGGGGGGGGTATCAAGAGAAGAGCTCGGTTCCAAAAGGTACTACATTCATTTTTTAAAAATCAAAATTGACTTTTGGACATTAAATTCCTCATTTTCAATAATTTTATACACTAACAAAAAGCTGAATCTCCAACTGGAAATTCTTTAAAATGGCATTTAAAAATCAGTTCGTTTTCAAACGGTACTATCCATTTATATTCGTTTCCAAAAAGTACTACATCCACCCACATTATGAATAAATCTGTGGACTTGGATTTTTGTAAAGAGTGGTTTTACTGTTCTATCATACAGTAGTACAGTGAGCGAAAGTATTCCAAACCGACATTGCTGTGATAATCATGAAAAAAAAAGTTTTCTCTGAACTTGGATTCTTCATTTATGCAAATATTTTGTATGATAAAACTTTTCCACATTCTTCTGCGATTCAAATTTTACTCGACAGCTACTATAAACTTTTATTTTCATGACTGGATTAAATAATAAAGAAATCATTGCAGAAGCTGTCGCCTTTTAACGTGAAAGGGACATTCCCATCAGATTTAGCACAAGCGTAAATGTACAGTCCGGGAAATTTCGGTTCCAAAAAGTACTACATCCTGTTTTGGATCCAAAAGGTACTAAATCCAGTCAAATAAAAATATGATAAATTTATTATAAATAAATCTGCAGACTTAGATTTTCTAAAAGAATGGTTATACTTCAGTATCATACAGTAGTACAGTCAGCGAAGTATCAATCCACACTTACATTCTAGCTATGATAATTGAAAAATCATGTTTTTCTCAGAACATGGATTTATGGATGTAGTACCTTTTTGAACCGAACTCTTCAAATGTCTACTCAGTGATTTTCACCGACAAAGTTCTTTTTAACCGACAATTTCTGACTAGCCTTACATACCGTATCAGTTGTCAGCCGCTAATAAAGTTGTTACCGCTGACAACTTGTCAGTGGACAGATGTTAATAAAACGCCCCCTTGAGCGCCATTTTATAAAGGTTAAATGCAGCGCCAAGCACAAGAATATCAAATTTCTAAAACTGAATATAAGGAAACCAAAACCCTCAAGTTAAGCGTGTGTGTGTGTGTGTGTGTGTTTATATCAAAGCTAGTTCGGAATGAAATAAAATTTTAAAAAAATCAGAAAAAAAAAAAATTAAACGAAATCGGACAAGGAATTAGCCATCTGACCCAAGGTCTCGCGACTCAGGTTATTTTCAGTGGCTGAGACGCAGTGGCGGCACCAAGGGGGGGGGGGGGCATGGGGGGCATTTGCCCCCCCCCCCCCCCACTCAGAAGCTTTGCCCCCCCAGTTGCCCCCCCCCCCCCCCCGAAATTTTGAGGACTGAAAAGAAAAATTTTGTAAATAAGTAGATGTTGTCATAAGCATCTTATTCAAGCTGTAAAGTGCTCTAAATTACCATTTTCAGCTCTTCAAAACTTTGATTGAAAACCCCAAAAGTGGTTATTTTTGGCTCGCTCGCTTCGCTCGCTCGTCGTATTCTTAAATTTCTTTTCTATAATGCGATTAAAAACAAATATGTAGCCAATTTTGGCTCGCTCGCTTCGCTAGCTCGTCATATTTGAGAATATTTATTCGAAAATGAGATTAAAAACCAAAAAAAGGGGTTATTTTTACGTTCGCTCGCTCGCAAAATTGATATTAAAATGTGCGTAAGCGACTAAAACTCGCGCTTCACGCTCGATTTTTCCATACACGCAAAAAAAAATTGACTGCCCCTGCCCCCCCCCCAACATTTTCTTTTGCCCTCCATTTGCCCCCCCCCCCTCACTTTAACAATCCTGGTGCCGCCACTGCACCGACGAAGAGAGATAGCGGGTGTTTCCACACGTACCGAGAATGCTTAATTTGAAACACGATTCTAGCGACGCATCACTGGAATCGTCATTCTTATGACGCATTTTGGCCGTCTGAATGGAGCGTGATTTGAATTGCGAAATTTGAAATGCGCATTTCAAATGATGGTCCGAAGGTGCTTTCCAGTGACGATTCTCTCGAATTACGGAGCGAAATTGGCGTGTGAATGGACTGAAGAAATAAAACTATAACGCAATGAAAGACGGAATTGAAAAACGATAGAACAGCAAAAACAAATTATAACATAAGAAAAAAAAAAGGTGATAGAAATATATGCTACAAAGAAAGGATAACAGAATAGATGAGAGATAAGAAGAGAGATAAAAACAAAAGATAACATAAGGAAAGACAGAACGGAAAAAAAATATTGTATTTTCCTAAGTATTTTTCATTATCCTCCACCCTCTCTCTCTCTGTCTTTCATTATGTATTCCTTGTTTTTATCTCCCTTCTTTTCCGTCTTCCTTTAATTTTCCTTTCGTCTTGTCTATCCTTCTGCGGGTTTCTTATTTTTCTATCTCATCTTTGTCTTTGATTATGTTATATTTGAATTTTTCTTTCCTATAACATCCTTCTTTCCATTCTTCATCAGTTATTTTTTCATTTCATTTTTCTATCTGATATAATTTTTCTTCTTTTTCCCTTATTTTCTCTTCTTTGATATCTTTTCTGTTGTTCCCCATGTATTTCCTTTTTTTTTCTATCATCAGTGGCCCTTAATTGTAGCAATTTATGTAGCCTTCCGCTAAATGAATATCCATTAAAGTCTCTTTACTCTCGCTCCGTCTTTCTCATGTTATTCCTTGTTTTGTCTCTCTTTTTTGTCTTTGACCTTGTAATGTTTTTTATTTTTTTTTATTTCTATTATCTCTTTTACTTACTGCCCTTAATTGCAATTCTAATCTTTTAATGTGATATTTTTCATTTCCCTTTATTATCCTCCTTTTCAATCATTACTTCTATACCTTCTACCTTCTCCTTTTTTGTGTTATACTTCGTTTTTGTCTTTTGCTGTCATCTTTCCTTTCCTTCTGCCATTATTCTCATCTTTCTATTTTTCTTCCTTAAGTTTTTCTTTATTTTCCCTTCTTTCATCATTCCTTCTATCCTAACTTTCTATTTATTTGTTTATTCTTCTATCCTTAGTCTTTTTTTGTCTTCCCTCATGTTATATGTTATGTTATTAGTTGAATTCATCTTCTATCTCGTATCTATCTGTCCTTGTTTTCCTTTATTTTGTACCTTCCTTCATCTTGCCTTCTGTCCTCCCCCCTCCACGTTTTATTTCCTTTCCTTCGACCGTTATGTTTTCTTTTGTTTCTTTGTTTATTTACCTTTAACTTTCTTTTCACGATCACTCGTGTAGTTTTCTTTGATTCTCCTTGTACCCGTTTCAATCCATTCTTTCTTCTTTCTTCATCATTTTAAACGTGATTGAGTCATTGAGATTTAACGCAGATTGATACGAGAGAGACTCGGGGATAAACGAGGGGAAAGAGGAGGATGAAATACGGGACTCGGATTCCGCTTAATTTTGTGGCTAGTCCACGCGCTTGCGCACAACAGTGTTTCAACCTCAGCTTATGAATAATTCATAAAATTTGTGTTAACATGTACGGAAAAAAATTCGCAGCCGGGCACGCTCGCGTAATACACACAGACGGCATAATAATATGCAGACATGTGCGTGCACAGTGTGAACTAGCGGTGGCGGCGACAGGCCTCTTATCTGTGCTCATAATTATAGAGCAGCTATGCTCTTGATCTGCAATCATTAGCGTAAATCCCGGGGGATGGGGGGATATATCCCCCCCCCCACACACACACACTTTTTCGAGTGGGGGGATGGTGTGTACAAACATCCTTCCACTTTTTAAGGAAGAAAAGGTATTCAAATTAATCCGTCAGTAAAACTTTTAATAATCTGTCATAAATAACCATCTTATTTTAGAATTTCTATTTGAAAATGTAACTGAAAACCTGAAAATAGAGGTTATCTTTTGTCCGCTCGCTCATATTTTGGAAAAATGGGAGTAAAACCAGAAAAGTCGTTATTTTTGGCTCGCTCGCTTCGCTCGCTCGCAAAATAAAAATTAAAACCTTTGTAAAGGGGTCTGTGCGGGTGAGTGACGGTCGGTGTGTATACTTATGTCTGCGTTCGACAGAAAAATAAAAGCCAAAAAAAGTCGATCATCATCCCCCCCCCCCCCTCCTCAAAGTGGATTTACGCTGGTGCCTTCAATATTCTACATGCTCAGCGAAACGACGCAAGCTTGTACCACACAAATATAGACAGCTTGGCTCAAAACATCAATTCAAGGAATTTTGTCCAAATCTAAGAAATCTGGGGAGCTCAAAAAAGGAATTTCAATTTCAAGTTGGGTTGCTGTTAGTACAATCATGTAATTGTTTGCGAGTAGACCAGCGTGATTTCGTCGTGATGGTTAGGGAATTCTTTTGGAAATATATTACATGAAAATTTTATGTTATTGTCGTCTTCCCAAATTTCAAAATGACAAATTATCATGGAGGAAACTTTGAGGAGTGAAGTATAAAACTACAACTTGCATGTGCAAGCAACTTGCGTGTGCACGTTGAATTATTCACTAAATATTACAGTTGTAAAATAAGAATTCAAATGAAATAGATGATCTTCAATCATGAAAATTTCTTTCTGTCCGTGACTGTGAGTGTGAGGGGATATGATTTGATTTGATTTGATTATTTTTTTTTTCTTTTGCTGCCAGTTGTCATGCCATGCATGGAGAAGAGTGGAAGAAGTCAATGCCAATCTCCAGACACTTTCTGGGCTCATGAAAATGTAGGACACTTTTCCCTCTTTTACCATTCTCTGGTCCTATGGAGACGATTCGCCGAAGTGAACTGCGGTGAGCCCGAGTTTTTTTTTAACAAAGCTTCTTGGCTCTTCATGAGCGAGATTAGGGCCGGGCCTATGGGTGAAAAACAACTATCATACTACATGAAGCGGTACCGGAGCCCGAAGCGGTCGGGCTCGGGAATGTGGAGTCCGTTGTTACTTGCCTGCAGTTTGCGTGCGGAGAGACTAACGAACGCATCTTGCCCGCGAAGAACTGAAGGAATTGCCCTCAGTTATTGAGCCACGAAGGCTGAAATCTTGAGCTTTCGTGAGGCATATTCTGTACTTTTCTGCAATAATTCGTCGCTGGCCATTGTTGAACACGTCGCCATATTGCATTGCAACCGAAGACAGTGCTCATTTGCATTTAAATTTGCATACGAAATATATGGATACGTTCGCTGATTGGGTGCTACTCTTTTTGGGTAGCAAATACAAAGGTTAACATAAGAAATTCAAGCCAGGTTACTAAAGGCTCCGTGGCCGAGCGAGCTATTGCGATTAGTCTCATTTTAGTCGCTCGCCGTCTGACATAAATCACATTAGAGTCTACACGGGGACACGGAGCCTTAGCTAAAGGCTAACAAGGAATAAGAAAGTTATGCCTATATGAAAATTTCCCATATTTTTTTTTTTCTTTTCCTCCTCCGAGGTACTTTATTTCAATATATCCTTTAACAACATTTCATAAAGTCTAAAGTCAATATTTACAAAATTAGTCAAATGATGAGAAAAAAAATCAAACAATTTAGACATGAGATAGAAGAAATGGGAAGAAGGAACTAGAAAAGAAACATCTCAAGATTTCTTAATACATCTTTCTGGTTTTTGTATCTCCACTTGATATAAAACACGAAATCATTTTTAAATACCATCCAAATTGACTGACTATTAAATAATTTACTTCTAAACTGATTTAACATGTACACCTTATAAATTGCATACTGAGCATAAATGAATAATAAATTAATCAGAATGAATTTAGATTCGCTGATGTTAATACCAATTATTATGAGTTTTTCTTCCAGATAAATATCTTTTTGAAACCAATTCAATACTAATTTGTGGATTCTTTTCCAAAAATCTGCGATTTGACGACATTTAAACAAAATATGAATAGGTGATTCAGGTTCGTTACAAAATGAGCAATCATATTAGAAGAAATCTTCCACTTAAAAAGATTATCTTTGAAGGGCAAAATATTATGAAGTAATCTAAAATTAAATTGTCTTACTTTATTATCTTTGATCTTTTTTAGTTTAAAATCTAATACATGTCTCCAGTCATAATCTATTGGTAGTTGTAACATTTCTTCCCATAACAATGAAACGGGAGGATTTTCTTGATTTGATTCATTCAAGAGTAAATAAAAATGTTTTGCTTTCATGTAGCTTACGTTAATCAAGTCACCATTTGATATCTCAAACAATTCTTGTGGATTTTCCATTTCATCTGGGGTGTGGTTTGTATTTACAATTTTGTCTACCCATACTTTTGGAAACGCCTTCTTTAACTTGGAGAATTTAAAGTTAACCAACAAAGAATTTGTACCCAGCCGTTCATATAATGAATTACAAGATATCCATTGTCCGTTTTCAAGTAGGTCACTGACTTTGTGGATTCCAATTACATTCCATTCTCTAAAGAATAAGACATCGTGTCCATGTTTAATATTGCTATTACACCACAAAATTTGATTACGTATGTCTTTCACGTTTATAAAGTGAACATATCTCAATTCACACCAGTACACAAGTAAGTTGACATAAAATTCAGGTAACTTAAACATCTTACATAAAGAAAGCATATCTCTGCTTGAGCAGTTCATTTTTAAAACTATCGGTATATCTTCAATGAAGCTTATCCAAAATCTGAAAAGTAGTCTCCATTGCGACCTACCACCTTTTAAATATTTTGAAAACCAAGATAATTGCAGTGATTGAAATTTAGTTCGTAAGTCTACCATCTCCAAACCCCAATTCGCTGCAGGAAGAGTAACCACCGCTCTTTTGACCTTTTCCTTCTTTGATCCCCAAAGAAAACTATAAATCAATTTGTTTAGGGTGGTAATGATATGCTTTGGAATAGGTAAACATGTCGCAATGTATACAAATTGAGAAACAATAAGCGTTTTAATGATTGTTATTTTCCCGTAGTATGTCAAATTTCTCATTTTCCAAGCTCTCAACAAAGATCTTACTTTCTCTATTTTTGAATTCCAATTTAAACTTTCTCATTCTTTCTGTTTTCTAGATATGTATACACCTAAGTATTTAATCGGCTCATTTGTCCAATCTAGATTGTTTTAACATTCTTTTTGAAAAGAGGTAGACATGACATTAGTTTTCATTAAGTTTAGTTTTGGTCCCGCTAAGATTCCAAATGTCTCCACTTCTTTCAAAGCAAAGTTCCCAGACTCTATAGAGTTAACAAAAATGACAGTGTCATCGGCCAATTGTGATATTACAACATTTTCTTCAGTGGCAATTACATTGTTCGAGTGAATGTGAATTCCTTTGATATGAGTACTTTGCTTTATTCTCACAGCCATGACCTCAGCTACCAAAATAAAGAGGAGAGCCGATAAAGGGCAACCTTGCCTTACACCTTGTTCTATTTTAAATTCCTGGGAGACCCAGCCGTTGTTCATGACTTTGCCTGTCGCATTATTATAAAGAGTCTTGACCCAAGTTTTAAAAGTATCTTTAAACATAAGTCTATCTAACAACAAAAAGAGTAAATCATGACTGATATTATCAAACGCTTTTTTAAAATCTAGAAAAATAAAAATACCGGGAGAGTTTGTATAATTGCAATAATCTATCATATCTAGAACGAGACGAGTATTTCGAACGGAGGAACGTTGTTTCAAGTACCCAGTCTGATCGGCAGAGACTATGTTTTCCAAAACATTATGCAAACGTTTACAAAGTGTTTTTGCAAGAATCTTGTAATCTATATTCAACAATGATATTGGTCTCCAGTTATCTACAATTCTCTTGTCTCCTTTTTTATGTAACAATGTTATAACAGCCTGCTTCTGGCTTTCGGACAATTCTTGCTTTTCGAAACCCTCATTTAAACTGCCGATCAACAAATATTTCAATTCATCCCAGAAACACCGATAGAATTCAGCGGTCAGTCCATCACTGCCTGGAGACTTGTTATTTCTCATTGATTTTAAGGCTTCTAAACATTCTTTTTCTGTTACTGGTCCTTCGCATAACAAGGCATCTTCTTCAGAAAGAGTGGTTAAATTTGTAGTTTCCAAATATCTTTTAATTTCAGAAAGTTCACAACATGTTTGCTTTGAATATAATTCTTTGTAATATTTAGTTATTTCTTTAAGAATATTCCCTTTACTAGTAATCATTTTCCATTTTTATTTATAGAGTCAAATTTTTTCTTTTTCCATTCCTCTTTTCTAGACTGAGAAAATACTTGGTTGATTTTTCACCAAGTTCCATCCAACGCTCTCGAGACCTAACAAACGCACCTTTACATAGATGTGCATGCCATTTTTCAATCTCTGTTTTCAATTTGGTCATTTTTTCTGCATCTTCTCTGGTATAAGTATTGTCAACTTTCCTGCACAATGCGATATACTCATCATACGTTGTCTTATACCATTTTGCCTTTTCTATCTGTCTTTGTTTAGAGAATTTCATTGTAAATTCTCGTATCCTTATTTTACACATATCCCATTTGGTTCTTGCATTCATATTATTAAAGATAGACGATGCTGATTTTATAATATTCTTAATTTTGTTCTTAAAATCAGTGTCACACAACAAAGAATTGTTAAATTTCCATATACCTTTCCCCCTTTCAGTACTTTCTGTCTTCAGTCTTAATGATATAGCACAATGATCACACTTGATAGCAGGTCTAATATCAGCAGTTTGAACATTACAATACAATGACGATGAAATCAACCAATAGTCAAGTCGAGAAGAAATACCCATCGACAATTGTCGCCAAGTGAATTGTTTTCCTAAAGGATGCATTTTTCTCCATATGTCATTCAGACTGAATTTATTCTGAATGTTTTGTAAGCCCTTAACTGGTTTATATACTTGTGAACAACCTTGAGTATCTAACTGAGGATCTTGCACACAGTTCCAATCACCTCCAAATACAAGTAAATCACCTTTTGCTTTATACTCTTTATCCAGTTAAACATCATTTTGAAAAACTTTTCCTTTTCAGATTTTATAGTTGGGGCATATACATTTAGTACAAAGTATACCTCCTTTTTAACTCTAAATCTTACAGCAACAGCTCTTCCATCGAAATGAACAAAACTTTCAAGTATTTCAATATCATCCTTTTTCCTAATCATAATTACCACGCCTTTAGAATGATTCGTTCCGTGGTTGAAAAAGCAGAGCTCGCCACATTCTGATCTGAACACATATTCTAGTTCAGATGTTAAAAACGTTTCTTGTAATAAAATTACGTTAGCTTTTTGGAAAGATAACCATGAAAATATATTACCTCGTTTGACTTTGTTTCGTATTCCTCTGACATTGAGAGAAAGAAAGTGTAGACTTTGTGTTTTCATGTTAGAACAGATATTTGGCATCTCTGCTTACTTCAACCAAGATGTAACCGTTTCCAGTCCCAGAAATTTGTCCTTCATTTTTTGTTTTTTCTCTTTCGCTTGGAGGGTTTTTTGCCTTGTTTTTTTGGGGTGGGTGTTTCTGGTGACAGAGACGAGTCAGATTCCTCTTCATCGTCTGAAGTTGTCGCTTCTGTATTTGTTTCTCCCTCTGTGACTGCCGACTCTCGCGAACTCGCTTTGTCGCTACGCATGTATTCGGATATATCTGGTTGCCTGGACGACGACGCTTTCTGTAGCTGCGACTGTCGGCTGCTTTTGGGTTGCGTAATCCTGGATTGCACGCGTATGGAGTCGTCAAGGTGAGGCGTCTTTTCTATGGCAGAGGTAGCTGCATTGCGCTCAGAGGCGATGAACCGCTCAATTGTCGCCTGAGCCTTGGGGGTGATGTCTGCTGTGTTAGGGTGATCATCCATTTGCTGCGAGGTGGGCGTGGTCGCGGAGTTGCAGTCAAGCTGGATGTGTCCAGGTTGTTTGCAGCGACGACATACAACAGGGTTGATGCAACTGGAACGATGATGACCTTCGTTCAAGCAGTTGGAGCAAATCATCTTGCTTGTATTTGTAGAAACTTGCCCAGAATGGAAGATTCTACCCCTGAAGAGGCCGAAAGTCATGAAACGGGGAAGGGGTTGTGATGGTTGCTGAATGTAAATAATTCTATCTCCCGTTAGACAGTCTGTCAACTGCCCATCTACACGAAGCCGTTGGTATGGGTAGGCACTTTTGAGGCGACTGTGAAGTGAGGGTGACAACGAAGTTCTTCTTTTAGCGACTTGATTGAAGAATATCTATCATACTTTAACTATTTTGTCAACGGAATAAACGCCATTGTCATCAATTTCATAACGACAAAAAAATTGCCAGCGTCACTGGGATTCGAACTCTTGACTAGCATGGCTAGTAATATATTGAGCTCTGACAGTGGCTTTGACCACTGCGCCACAAGCAGTTGACGAGGCAATCGGTGCACTTTATCCATTTATACCCGGATTCATTTCTAGTCTTGACTTCTCAGACATGATTATTTTTACCCCTCACTTTACAGTCGCCTCAAAAGTGCCTACCGTTGGTATGTGGTTTTCCCGACAACTTTATACTTCTTTCTCTCGAGCTCGTCACAGATCAGTGAATCGTGAGCAGAAAGGGGGATGTCCTTGATCAAGAGACGCAGACATCCATCCATTCCTTCATTAAGGAATGGATTGGTATCATGTACCGCGATGTTGACATTCCGTCCATTTGAGCCTTTTGTGATGAGATCTATACGTGCGTCTTGAGATGACAAATACAAGCGCCACAAACCTCCAATTTTCTGAATCCCTCTGATACCGTTGCATTTCGTTGTACGAGCGATACACTTGAAAAGCTCTTCACTTGTCAGTACTCTGTCATTATTAGAAGGGATGTCCTTATGTTTGATGAACACTGGTTTGCCCCCAATAGAGTCTACGGGAGGCTTGAACCCTGCTTTATCCGCGTAGGCCGCCATCTTAACAATCTACGCCAGGGCGTTAACATCAATTTTGAATCTCAGAATATCAGGTCTGTAGTACAGCATCAAATTTCCAAACAGATACAGATGTTATAAGTCTATATTTACCTTAAGTCTCCAGTAAAAGTTTCTCAAATATACTTCCGAAATATGGCAGAATTAGGGGGTTTAATCACTCTCCGGGACAGGTCGTAACCGTATCCAACGAAGTTGAAAAGCGCCCTCCGAAAATTTCCCATATTAAATCTTTTGACACTACCATAGTATAACATCTTGAGGATCGTTCCTACCTCTCGTAGGGCAAACACTAAATACGCACCAATCCTGCAGCCGTAAGATCACAAATATTCTTAAATATTCATAGGATTAGGATTAGGATTAGGGTAAGGGTTAGGATTAGGGTTAGGGTTAGGGTTAGGATTAGGGATAGGGTTAGGATTAGGATGAGGATTAAAGTTTCAGCTTACGGCTGCAGGATTGGTGCCTATATGCCTACCCTCTCGTACTTAACTTTCAATTTGACGTCATAGACACGTGATAGAAACGTTTTATAAATGAATATGTAAGAGCACGTACGTATGAATTCCAGGTATAAATTTCTTAGAGAACCCGCTCCAGCGTCGACCGTTCTCGCAGCTCAAGGGAGCGTTCGCAAACACGACGGGAACGTTGATTTTGCGTGTCGTGTGCACAATTTTGTACTGCGCATGCTCAAATTCCCCAAATTTCCATCCTGCTAAAATCGATAACAGTTTTTAGCCGAAATAACGTCCGTTCTCGGTGGAGGACGGAGCTGGTTATCTAGCATTTGTGCGTAAGGTATATCCACGCGCAGCGTCCCAGTATCAAAGAACGGAGAGCGAAAGCTCCAAAACATTGTATGACGCGGCCGCATCTCTTATTGCTGCTGCGTCCTAGAGGGACGTTCCCGTCGTGTTTTGCGAAGCTCCTTAATAAGGCTGCGCGCCGGTGTACTGTCTCAATAGCCCGAGTTCGAATCCCGCTCTCGCCGTGTGCATTTTTGCTGTAGTAATTGATAACAATGACGTCTATTTCGTCAGAAATAGTTAAAGTATCACAGCTAGTACTGATGTATATTCATTTCTGTGACGTCAAATTGGAGGGTAACTGCAAGAGGCAGGATCTATCCTGTACCATCATTTTGTCGGCATTTCTCAATATGTTTTGTGCGCACATAATTCAACATTTTCATTTTACTTAAGATCTGCACATGGCAAACTCAAGATATGGGAAGGTTTTCTACAAAATATATTGGGGATTATGGCATTGAAAACATGTGTTCGTCAAGAAACTAAAGAATAAGTGACATTTTGTGCACAAAATATACTGAGAGTACAGTAATGCATAAATTATATCACAAATACCCATGGTTGTGTTTAAAAAACGTTTCACACTGGCATTATTAAACTTCCTTATTCCGTGCCCAATTTCATTCAAACTTTGGCTGATCTGTTTTATTCTGTCTTAGCTTTGATCTAAAAATTACTTGACTTGAGGGTTCTGGTTTCCTTTAATTGTCAACCCCCTCCCGAACAGCAGTTGAGATGATTCTTCTTCCTTATTGCTTAAAGTGATTACACAGTGGTAAACTTTTTTTTGATATATGATCGAGAATAAAATTCTAAGAAGTAATAACATTAAAAATTTGATTATTTTCAATCGAAATCAATGCATTTTGGCTAATTTTCTCATGAAAAGTCAAGAGTTGATCGAAAAATTTGAGTATGAGGTATGATGTAAAAGTGGGTACCCAGCTTCGCGCATTGCAGTTGTGCTGCGCGCTATGCTGTATAATATGTATTATACCTTGCGCGCATTTAGCTAGAATTGCGCGACAAGGTACCCAGTTTGACGTCATTTTGACGTCAAAGTGGGTACCCATTTGAAACTGGTCACAGCTGAGGGGTCAAAAATATCCTTAAATCTTGCCACATTTGGGGGTTTCCTTGGCAACATGACTTAAAAAAAAAACTTTAGGCAGATGATTTTTTGCTAATAAAATCATGCTGTTTTAAATGAACTAACATTGTTTCAGCATTGGGTACCCCCTTTAACGAATCTTTGTGAAGGTTAAAATAT
This sequence comes from Echinometra lucunter, assembly GCA_029962745.1. NCBI lineage: Eukaryota > Metazoa > Echinodermata > Echinoidea > Camarodonta > Echinometridae > Echinometra > Echinometra lucunter. The sequence continues at coordinate 11,080,352 of CM057163.1, forward strand.
TCCAATAACAGACTAAATATTATTTCAAATGTCACGTTTATTATCATTAAATGTATTTTGCCTTTATGATAAGCGAACTTACTTTTTTTGCATTAAGCCTCTATTGCATATGAACGAAAAGTTTAGACATATGTATTTTGTTAATATTTATTTTAAATAGCAGGAGCGTGGAAATAAAGGAATCAACAAAAAATTACATCTCCTTGTTTCTCACTGAGAAAACATTCATCTTAAGTTTATCATTATAATTTCATACTTACATGAATCCATTATGTTTTTCAGCACAACATTTGTTGTATTTTTGGTACGAACCGTGCCAGCTTCCAAGAAGGCAAAACCACTATGCATAACTACCGAGGAAACAGAAGGGGGTGAAGGAGGCGAAAATTAATATTGAATTTAGAGTTTAATGTGCAACAACCCCCCCCCCCCCCAACCAACCAACAAACAAACGAACAATTAAAAAAAACATTGTTTACAGCAATACATGTAAAATACTGCCTGGCAAAAATATAGAAAAAGGAAAAGAAAAAACTAACTAATCACCTTACACCGAATTTGAGGTTCAACAGTCAAGGATAATAAAGAAAGGTGGATAACATAGATACAAAAATACGCGCGATAAAATGACTGCTCAGCTCGATCTCTAGTATGTCCCACCAAAAACTTACGATGAGCCTATAAGTATCAATTATGAAAGAAATCAGTTTGCAATATAAAAGGCCTTGTAGATTCTATTTCTCTACCAGAGAAGAACCCGTCTGATTCGTCCAAAAGTCACAAAGAAATAGGGATTTTGGTAAACAATGTCAAAAGTCCCTACTGTCCAAGTCTGAAGAAAAGGGACCCTCAAATCACTATGGACAAATCACACTCCTTTTTATTTTTTTTTTATTTTTTGCAAAGGAAATCATTATTTTCTTTTTATTTTTGCTAAGATTGTGGAGAAATTTTTTATTTTTTTCATAGATATCATCTTTCTTGATGTTGTTGTTGTTGTTGCAAATGAAGGGAATGTGAATATGTTTTTCCAAAACCAAATAAATCATGAATGAGAAAAGATGAATAGTTTTCAGAGTTTTTAAGATGTTGGTCATTTGCAAGTTAAAAATCATTGATTATAAACCCCTGAAGGGAGTTTTTCACATAATCTGGAACAATCTTTGTTGAAATAGTATACATAAATTTTAGTACATTTATAAAGCAGTCTCCTGTGAACAAGATATTTCATTTTGCAAAAGCCAAGGAATTATTGATAAAAGATGGAGTAAAGTGACCAGTGAAGTGCTTTATTAAAAGATCCCTGATCCTTTGTGACTATTGGACTACAGAAAGAATAATTACCTGTGATGAAACACCACTATAATAACAATCATAGCAAATCAAAACAAAACAGCGATTTCCTTTGTAAATCATTCAAAAGAGTAGTGGGATTGTCCATTGTGGTCAGTGCCGTAACAGCCGGGGGAGGGGGGCAGGGGGCAGAGTGCCCCCTGAAGGATTTCAGCGGGAAAATCCACCAAACCACCGGGAAAAAATGAAAGGGAGGGAAAGGAAAAAAAAAGGAAGGGAGAAAGGGAAAGGAAGAAGAAGAAAGGAAAAGAAAGAAGAAGAAAGGAAAAGAAAGAAGGAGAAAGCGAAAGAAAAAAGGAGAAAGGGGAGAAAGAAGAAGAGAGAGAGAGGGAAAAGAGGGAAAGGGGGAAAAAGAAAAAGCGAAGGGAAACAAAAGAAATGTGGGAAAGTTTATACTACCAAAACCCCAGAGTTTCCGGGTGCTCCATTCCCTGGACCCCTGCAGTGGCTTTCCCTGTAGACCCCATCAGGGGGCCCTAAACCAGAACCCTGAGCCCCACCTGCTAAGGGCTTCGCAACAAGCAACTCGCCGTGCTGGCTCACCACTCCACATATTCTATTTCTAGACTTAGATACCGGGAATTTTTCGGCTCTCCCCCCCCCCCCCCCTTCCATAACAGGTAGAGAATGAAAGAGACCGGGAACAGTCAACGAACAATTCAAAGAAACGTCAGAGCTTCCGCGCTTCGCGCGGGAGGGGAAAATCACCATCCCTGCACCCTCCCCCTAGCATGCCTAGGGAGCGTGGTTTGACTATCGTCCTCCTAAAATGAAATCCTAGCTACACCACTGATTCTAGGCTTAATTACCGGGAAAATTTTGGCTATGCGTATGCCCCCTCCCCCCCCCCTCTGGTAACAGGCAGAAAGCGTAAGAAGAGCGGGAACTGACAGCGAAAAAACGTCGGAGCTTCCGCGCTTGGCGCGGGAGGGGGAAAACTCCCCCCTACCTGCACCTTCCCCCCTAGGGAGCACTACCGTCCTCCTAAAATGAAATCCTAATTACGCCGCAGAAGATAGACTTAATTACCGACAACTAACAAATAAAGGAAACGTCGGAGCTTCCGCACTTTCGCGCGGGAGGGGAGGGGGGCGGGGAACTCTCCGTTTAAAAAGTTTTTCATCCCCCACTCCTCAAATTGGATTTACGCCGGTGGAGCACTACCGTCCTCCTAAAATGCAGTCCTAGCTACGCCACAGATTCTAGACATAGACTAGTTACCGGGAAATTTTGGGCTCTCCCCCCCCCCCCCCCTTCTCTGAAAACAGGTACCTGTTACGCCCCATGATTGTGGTTTGAGTTCTCTATCTATCCAAATTTGGACGGGAATGACGTATGACGTCTGTTTCAAAAATCTGAATTTCTTTGTGACTACTGGACCGAATGAGACGGGGTCTTCACTGACTGGTAGAGGAATAGTTATTGTATCATAATCTAAAATGACTTTTCACTATTGCAAAATGATTTCCTTCACGATCGGTACTTATAGGCCCATCGTATTTTTTTTTTTTTTTTTTTTTTTTTTGGGGGGGGGGGGGGACATACTGTTTTAGAAAGAATATAATGACTCCAAAATGATGGTGATGACGATACTCAGTATATAATGCGTGGTGGGTATGTGCCGCGGAGAATTAAGACCCCCCATTTTTACACTCAAATTTCCGTTCCAAAGCATAGTATTTTTATCTTATTGAGAAAAAGAACAAAGAAAGCCGTTCCGAAGCATAGTATTTCTTCTTATCGAGAAAAAAAAAAGAAGAAAGAAATCCGTTCCAAAGCTTCGCATATTTTTCGTTTCGCCGTTCCGGCCGCATTGATCCGCTGCAATGAGCTGCATTTTTGGTGAAAAGTGGCCCGCAGAGCGATAGCGTTGTACTGTCCGACCATCGCCTCTGTGCGAGCGCACCCGGCGCCCGTGCCGCCGGGCTAGCTGCATGCACGTATGCCCGTTCCATAGGAATACATACGCACTCACACGCAGGCGAACCGTTCCAAAGACCCCCGTTTTCACAAACATTTGTAGTTCCGAAGCCCGTTCCGAAGATCCTCCTTTTCACAATAAGCCCGTTCCAAAGCCCCCGTTTTTTGTCTCGCCCGCGGCACATACCTACCACTTTTGGGGTCGAGTGCCCCCCCCCCCCCGGGACGATACCATGAAACATACATCCTTTCACTTTTATTGTAAAGAAAAAAAAATTATCCATGTTGCATCGTTTAAAGTGTTTCTCTGCGTGGCAGCTTATTCAACATCCAATCGACTTTACTGAATATCCTCCTGATTCCCATAAACCCATACAGGTCCCAACAGGTTACCGAAGGCGACGGTTACAAAATCTTACAGGGAATTGTAAATCAGAATCTTTTGTTCACTGTTGTCCACAACAAGAAGAGGGTCCATGATATAAAATGGATTCTTGAATTATCGCTTATCAGCCTGTCAGTCAAAAATAATCTGAACTCCATGACTACAGTACAGTACACCTTCCCAAATAACACAAGGACAAGAACAAAATCTACAGCAGCAACAGCGAAAACAACAACTGCAAGATGAAGTGAGTTTATGGCTGTTTTCGGATCGCTATTCTATTCAGAGTCTGTGCTATTTTCTAATCGTATTTCCAGTCGATACTAAATAGGCGAATGATAGTTGTAACGAGCTCAGAACAAGGATAAAATAAGGACGACCCGACACAAGCTCTACTTGTTCATGTGTGTTTTAATGCATGTTAGGAAAGAAATTTATTTCCCCTTTATTCTAGCCAGACAGGATATACAAAAGAAAATCATAGGGTAACAACTTGTCAAGGTCAGTGATATTCAATTATGTACTCCAGTTAGGTTGATGCTGTTCTATTTTTGCATGTTCAATTCATTCAATGCAAGTGTTAGAAATATTCATTACAGTTCCCTGGCTAGACAGCCTTGTTTGGAGTTTGAGAATCATAATTGATTCGTCTGTCACACAGTCCCTTACGTTGAGTTACGTCCGGATAGATACGGATAAGTTGACGCAGCACGGACGCAGGCATCCGCAAGGTCGTAAGTAGACGTAATTGTCCGTAACTAATCCGAAATGAAACGCAAAATTACGGCTCCTAGCTTGCGAAATTTTGAAATTTTCAAAATTTCGCAGGACGCAGACTTACGCAAGTAACCGTAACTAAACATAAATATCCGTAAGTGAAAGTAGCTATCTGTAGCTTGGACCCAGACCATCCGGGAAAATTTTTACCTTCCGTCCATTTGCGTTCATTTGCGTCCATCGTAAGTATCCGCAGTTATCCACAAGTAAACGTATCAAGACAGTCCGCTTACGGAAAGTTACGGATGCTGCGGACAGTCGCGTCCTCTGACGCATGGGAGCCCCCAACCACCCGTCCTGTCTTGTAATCGATCGGGGGGGGGGGGGGAATGGGGGATATATATCCCAATATTTCGGCCAGGGGGGTTGCCTGTACAATCACCCCCTACTCTACTCGTAAGATTATCCACAAGTGGACGCAAGTATCCGCATCTGGCCGTATCTATCCGTATCGCCCGCATATTTTCCCGTATATATTTTTTTTTAAATGGTGACCGGAAGGGATACGTCTTTTTTGGACGCAATTATGCATTATGTAACTGGGGCTTAAAGATGTTCTATTTTTCATTTACGGAAGCCATGGAAGTCTCTTTTAGAAAATACATATTTGCAATTACTTGACAGGAAGTTCTTAGTCAGAAAAGGGTAAAAATAGAGTGAATGAATTTAGGGATTCGGGGAGAACCACTTTGAGCCATGTCAGATTCTACATCACTGTGTAGGCAGTATACGTTTTTCTGAGGGTATATAAGTTAAGCTCAATTACCATTTATTTATGAAATATATTTATGTACACATTCTGGAAATCAACATTTAAAATTGAAGAAAAATGAATATTAAATTTGGAATAGAATTTTATGCAATTTGTTTCCATATTCTTTATTTGGAGTCAAGTAGCAGTTAAAACAAACAAACAAACAAAAAATCGCTAACGTGACAATGCACAAGTGCACAACCGCACCACATTGCATTCAAATACATTCAAATACATTACACATGCCTTCCCCTTTTTGTAAAGGTACATTTCCCGAAGGGGATCTGAATTTGTCACCAATTATCATACCCATGTTGTAAAATTCTTATTATTAATATTATCATTAATTATGTTATTCTGGGAAGGGGTATGGCGGGAGGAGGAGCGAGTTCATAGTGTTGCAGTGTTTTTTAACCTCGCTATTCATATTTATTTATATTAATATATCAATTGTTATTGTGAAATATTTGTATTTTTAATCCGGGCTTGTGCAATATCCTTCTACATGGTTGCCTATGAGGGCTCGCATGCCTCCGGGTAATAGTGAAGGATTTCACTTTTGCGAGCCCTGGCCCATAGGCAACCATTTCTTTCCTCTGCACTTTACTTCTCATTTCCTTCTCTTGCTGTCATTTTTAAGGTGTTTGTATAAATTTTATTCTGTTCACTTTGTATATCATTTGTGTATCAGTTTCTAATTTTTATGGTAAAAATAATGATGATGATGATGATGATGATGATAATAATAATAATAATAATAATAATAATAATAATAAAAGGAATGAAATTTGCAAAATTTTGATATTCATGGCATGTAACCAACGAGAACTCCATCTCAATGGTAGATGTCACGATCCAGTATAATATCTTTTTAAGACATGCGGCTTTTCTGTTCGTTGAAATCGGAGTCGTGACCTTTAGGGTCACATCCCAGTAAAGACACTTTGAATGCATTTTTATTTGTTTATTTATTCATTCATCTATATATCTATTGATACGGAGTAGTCCATTCATCAATTCAACAACAGTTGGTCTGCCATGGGGCCCCTAGAACGATGGTTCGATGATGATAGCTATTATTTTGTTTTATACAACAGCGCCAGAAAAAAATTGCCTGCATGTAGCAAAATACCGCCTTTGCATCCAACCACTACATTCGGACAATAGTCTCTACAAAAAGGATTGTACATGTAAAAACAGGTCATGATCCGTGGCGCAAACTTCGCATCCCAAGTCGTGAAATTCACGACCCGCGGTGCGAAATTCAGTACTGGGATGCAAAATTCGCGCCACGGGTCCTGAATTTCGCACCGCGGGTCATGAATTTCACGACCCACGGATGCAAAGTTTGCGCGACGGGTCATGAATTTCGCACCGCGGGTCGTGAATTTCACGACTTGGGATGCAAAGTTCAGGACCTGGGATGCGAAATTCACGTCGCACACGACCTGTTGTCGAGCGTACTTCAGGGCCACCATAAATACAGCATGGTAGGCTTACATGTTTGGGCTTGTGTCATTTTTTTTTTTTTACATACTCAGGCCTATAATCTAAAACAAAATTGATACGACTTTACCCCATACTGGGTACAAGAAAAAAGGGTAACATGCGTGCTTGCTTAGTAACCTTTCACCTTATATCGGATAGAATTAATGTCTTCTTGGGTTAATATTATCAAGGAGTTTTAAGAGCTGGAGTCACATCTAACTGATTCCCTCTGAAGTGACGTTCGATGCCGCCAGGAAAAAAAATATGTCAGGCATGTGCTTAACTCGATCTACCTTGCAGATATGTAGACAAAAGTTTTCTGCCTGGCTGCAAACTTAGGTAGGCACTTTTGGAGCGACTGTGAAGTGAGGGTGACAACGAAGTTCTTCTAGCGACCTGATTGAAGAATATCTATCACACTTTAACTACTCTGACAACGGAATGAACGCCATTGTCATCAATTTCATAACGACAAAAAAAATTGCCAGCGTCATGGGGAATCGAACCCTTGACTAGCATGACTAGTAATATATCGAGCTCTGAAAGTGGCTTTACCCACTGCGCCACAAGCAGTTGGCAAGGCAGTCGGTGCACGTTGTCCATTTATACCCGGATTCATTTGTAATCTTAACTTCTCAGACATGATTATTTTTACCCCTCACTTTACAGTCGCCTCAAAAGCCCGGTGGAATCAACCTGTATAGAAAGACGTAACGCATGCTCGTTCTGAGAATTAAAAAAGGCCCCTATTTCGCACCCTTTCAAGGACAAGTTTTGAAAATTTATCCCCCTATTTTGCGGAAAAACAAGGACAATTTCACTTTTAAAATACCTCTTTTGTTTACCAATTCAAGGACAGCTTTTAAAAAAAAAAAAAACATACCCTATTTTGTGCAAAACAAGGACATTAGTCCAGGGACAATTTTATAATCTGTCCCATACTTATATTTGATATGCCCTAAAAGGGTGAGAAAATGACCCATAAATTTGCAGGAATATGGCTACTTTTAAACAAGTAAAAAATTTCAGTTTCCATAGGAATAACACGTAAACACAGTTTTCAGGAAACTTCAGATTATACCCTTAAAATTCCCTTCAATAATCATCAAATACATACAAATAACAAAATTTATTAGATGATCTAGTATATAATAGGAGAGATAAGCCCGAGAGAAGCCATGAAAAACCTCCAGAAATTTCAAGGCATAGGGTAGATACGGGGTAGATACCGGGGTAGATATTCCTCCTTGTAGAAAACCTGAATTTACACAGGTTTACACGCAAAGACGAATCTTTGGCTGGTTACGACAGTGTTTTTCAATGCGGATTTTAGCGACTGAGCACTCTCCGTAATTAATACTCTCAGCCCTAGTCGGTTTGACAGTCCTATTTAGCTAACAGTGTAACCTAGAAAAGTTCATTCCTTTGAAGTTTTTTTGGCTGATTTATGACCGTGTGTGGTCTATGAACATTTTCAGCTTGGTCGCCCAAACAGAAACTTTGAGCAATTTGCATAATTTGCATAAATCTGTATGCATACAGGTTGTACAACGCAAAGACAATTTACACAGAATGTTCAAACTGAACTACGTGCTAAATGTGTATGTGCGCTGATACGGAACTCTAATAGTGTTGCCCATACCTGTAATAAAACGAAACGGCCTTAATACACACAATCAGATATGGATGCACATCCAACTGGGGTTTGTGGGACATGACAGTCATTTCATTGCATTTAAATAGACTCCTCCACTTCTTGATTTAACTAAGTCAATACTTACAGATATATGTAAAATGTATAATTTCTCATACGCAAATTTTGTTTTTATTATTATTGGTATTAATATCATTATCTATTTCTGCATTCAAAGAAACATACGAATTGATACAATATCATGAGAGGTAATAATCCACTGGACTGCCAGAGTAAAAAAAAAGTTAACTGAATAACTGTAGTCACCGAGTCTATTTGACCCGATCCAGTGGATGCTTTAAAAAAGGAGAGAGAGAGAAAAAAAAAGGAGTACATACGACAGAACGATATCTAACAGTATAATGAACTACTTAATTAAACTTACCTAAAACAGTTGTTAAAATCTACTGAAACAAAAAATACTTGGATAATGGAGTGGGTTTACAAAATGTGCAAAATTATTCTTATTAAAAGTAAGTAAGCAATAGTAAGTAATAATTATAAATAAAAAATGGAACAGTGCATCGGCTGAGAACGAGATGGGCGCCTACATGGAGATTCGACCCATCACGCCCAATCAATTTATATTTTGTAATTCCAAGAATAAGTATATGTATATTTGTTTAACTGAGTTACCAGCATCTGCAATGTCATCGGGGACAATTCTCCATTCATTTTGTACGCACTATACTTTTTACTAACTTTAGAATACTTATATAATATTACAAAATATAAACAAAAAGAAAATCGAAGTATAAAAACATAATTATGAAAGAAAAAATAATGACCCTAAAAACAATTTTTGCATTGTTCCTGCAAAATTGTTTCTTTAAAATGCTGGTGAATGTTTTTGCCCTCTTTATTTCATATTCTTTTTCATATTTCTCCTAGAGTGTATTTATATACTGATGCATTAATTTAGTTAGATCCCATTTGCCAATTCTTTTACACACAAAAATGAGAAAAACTCAAATTATCTTTCACGAAAACTCTAAATCATGAAACATAGAACGAAGTATAAATATAAAATGGTTTTACAATGGTTATATGACTTGACTTATTTTCATATTACGAAGTGTCCCTTTGCCCCTCTGAGTGATACTCTGCCATGGCTTGGTGTTAGGCATCTATTACTTTTAGGCACAGACCAGTATCCCTCCTGACTTGGTCCTTTCATCTCTAGGAGAGGCACATAGGTGGCCTTCTGGTATACTGAAGTCATTGTAATGTATTTGGTGAGGTAGTCTCCGGGGGTAGTCTTGACGGTGGCATATATGGCGTCTTGAGATTTCTTGAGAAATTGTTTCTGGATTTTGAGATGTTGTCAATTCTGCAAATGCTCTAGGGGATCTCAATATAAATGACTCAAGTTTGTCCCCCTCTTTCCTAAGAATCCATAATGATCCGTCTGTTGCAATTGGGAAAATGAGAACTCTGTTGATGCGAACCTTCTGTGATCTTGCTATATGTCCTGATTTGACCATATGGTCCAAGGACCTTGGGCGGTATTCTCAAAATTGTTTTATATTTTATGTTATCTCTGCTGTGTTGTTATAAAAAATTTAAAGACGTTCTTATGACTGGTTTGAACTGTTCAAATGACCGGCACACAGGGCAAAATTGTGCGATGTGAGCCAATTTCTTATAGCTATAGCAATTAAAATAAGATAAAAGATAAACCAAATTTAAGAATACCTGCTCAGGCTGCCCAAAATGGATCTTATCACACCAACTTCATCCCAATGGACTGTACTGCAAATGACTACGGATTTGTGGAAATTGCCAATAGTGGTCCCATTGAAAGAGAGATCACTGTCCCGCTAAATGCTGATAAATGTAAATCATGTGAAGTAATAAAACCTGGTACGTGGTCACTAAAACCATGGTAATAAAACTGTGGTGAAACCAGTGTAATACAATGGTTGAATAACCATGGTAATGCAACCACATTTCAACAACTGTTTTACCATGGTCTTCAAACCATCCATTGACTTAATTTGCATATTTTCATTTGTATATTTCTGAAATTTCTAGAAAAATGCAATATATTTTTTAAAGTGCAAATGCAATATTATTGTTTTTCATAAATTCCTTTTACAAAATTAGTTGTGAGATATTTCGTGAGAAAATTTCATTATTTCACATTCCATATGAGGTATTAATAACAAAAATTGTTACAATATTTTTTTTTTTTTTTTACTAACCGTTACCACGAGCAACAAATTTTCAGGGCGGTATATAAGACTCAAAGCCAAAGGTAACCAGTGGCTAAGGCGCGGCCATGCAACTAACATTGTGATGAATGATGATGTTGTGATTGTGTGATTAGTAGTTTAAGTTTCAAGTTAACCATGTTATGTAATAATCTAATAATTATCATAATCATAACCTTGCAGCTCAAACTTTGAATGGAAGTTGGAACAGGACCATGGCAATTGGAACTATGGTGAAAATGATTGTTTTACCATGGTTTGGGCAGAGATTTTACTGTGATTTAACCATGGTTCTACAATTTTTAATGGTGATTTTATTATGGTAATACCACATGGTTAAACCATTGTAATAAGGTGGTAATTTGGAACGCACTTACAATGGTTTTAACATGGTTCTGACCTTACTTTGCTTGTGGTAAGACCATGGTGATACTGTTGTTTTACCATGATAAAAACACTTTAAAAGCCATGGTTCAACTCTGGTTTAACCATGGTCAAAGGATCTTGAAAATATGACTGTTTTTGATTGGTTGGTGAAACCATGGTTTTACGATTAATTCATGGTTCGGTAATCCCATGGTAAACCCATGGTTAAACCATGGAGACGAGGTGGTAATTTGGAACGCACTTACCATGGCTTTACCATAGTTTTGATAGTTTTTACTTTGGTAAAACCATGGATTTACTGTTGTTTTACCATAGATAAAACCATTGAAAAACCATGGTAATACCGTGGTTTTACAAAGATAAATTTACCATGAATACCATGGTAAACCCATGGTAAATGGTTCCAATTTACCACCTTATTACAATCCGACTGATGGTAAATTTACGATGGTTTTATCATGCCTAAAATTTGTTGTAAAACCATGGTTTTGGGTCGTCCGAAAATTCATGTTAATTTTTATATTTATGTTTAATTTTTTATAAGGGAAGGCAGGTAGGATTATTAATTGACAAAAAGTGAGCATGGTGAGTGTGCGACGTGACCGAAAAATCCATACAATTTTATTACAGTCTGATTGTACGTGCAGACAGAAAAAAAGAGGGGACTTTATAGCAATGCGTCTTTTCTTGTCAATATGAGTCGTCGAAGTTTACAAAAATCGGAGTTCGAATCCCTAGCTCAGCACTGTTGTCTTTTAACAAGACATGACGTTTAAATATGTAGAAACAGATTTTCATTTTCATTAGATGAATGGCTTTTTATATGTTATATAACCTAAGTCTTTTTCGTAGATACTTGGACGAGAAAAACACTGCTACCGTTGCCCATGCATTTATTAGAAGTAAGCTTAATTATTGTAATGGACTATTGTTCGGCTTGCCAGATTCACAGATAAACAAGCTGCAACGTGTTCAGAGTGCATTTGAAATTAAGACTTGTGTCCAGTTCCTTGAATTTTCCTCTATTACAACTCTTTTGATTAAAGTTACACTGGGTACAAAAAAGGGGGGGGGGGCTGAAAAAATTGATTTAAGATACATTTGCTTATTTACACTGAATGACCAAGCTCCTGTGTCTGAATGGATATTATGTTAATCATATTTATATGCACATAAATTACAAAGTGCGTAGGATAAGTTCCTTGTATTAAGCTTTCTCACTTTAAAAAGCAAAGTAATTCATGGGGATTGTGTCTTCAGTTAAACTGCTCCAAAAATTTGGAATAAACTGCCACTGGATATTTATAAGAAATGATATCTCAGTCCTATATCTGGTCGCTGCCAATGACTCTGTTTAGGCCTGGTCTTTCGTTTGCTGTCCGAAACCACCATGTTTCTAAATATTATGAACGAGCAAAGTGAGAGAGAAAATACACACTCTTTTTGATGGTAGAAGTAGTGACCCTTCAGTAAATTACATTGTGAGCCTATGAAACATCTAAATTATTTGTTCAGTCACCTCACTCGCCCAATTCGTTTGCTTTCAAAACCATTAAACAGTCATTTAAAGAGCGAGCGCAGCGAGCGAGGCAAAATGTACTTTTTTTTATTGTTGAAGTGTTATTTCATCATCGAAATACAACATAGACCTATAAGATTCGATCACCTGTGTGCTGAATATGACTCCATTTAGGTACCTCGCTCACCATTCTGTTTTTACGAGCGACCAAAGTCAGCGACCCTACCCCCACCCCAGTATATATATATATATATATATATATATATGCATGGATTGGTCAGCAAAATGTAGATTTTGTGTGTGCGTGTAAATTTGAGAAACGCTTATGAAAAGATGGGAACTTTTGTATTTATCAAGGCCGTTATCTACTGAAAGTGTATTTATTTTTAGGTAAACTTGCCGCTCGATTTCTTGTAGTGAAATCTATGAGTGGAAGAATAGTAGCCTATGACATCAGATTAAAGTGATTACACAGTGGAAAACAAAATTTTGATATATGATCGAGAATAGAATTCTTAGACGAATTACATTAAAAATATGATTTTCAATCGAAATCAATGCATTTTGGCTAATTTTCTCATGAAAAGTTATGAGCTGACCAAAAAAAAAAAAAAAAAAAAAAAAATGAGTATGAGGTATGACGTAAAAATGGGTACCCAGCTTCGCGCATTGCAGTTGTGCTACGCGCTAGACTGTACAACATGTATTATACCTTGCGCGCATTTTGCTGGAAGTGCGCGACAAGGTACCCACTTTGACGTCAAAATGACGTCAAAGTGGGTACCCAGTTGAAACTGGGTGACAGCTGAGGGGTCCAAAATATCCTCAAATCTTACCACATTCGGGGGTTCCCTTCGCAACAGGACTTTAAAAAAAACTTTAGACAAATGATTTTCTGCCAATAAAATCATGCTGTTTTAAATGAACTAACATTGTTTCAGCATTGGGTACCCCCTTTAAGACACAAGATGCAAACCGATTCATTTCATAAGAATTGTAATTATCATCGGCATTGGTTAAGTTACTTAAATGCTAGCGAGCGCTTCGCGATTTTCCATTTTCATTTTCCCTTCCCCCTTTCTTTTCACTTTCCTCCTCTTTTCTTTTCTCTCTCTCTTTTTTTTTTGCCAGCGGATGGGGGGGGGGGGGGGGGGGACGTGCCCCCCGCAGTTCCGCCACTGTTGATAGGATATTAGCGCAAAAGCATATTTCGTAGAGAAAATCAAATGAATACATTGCATTGGTGGAGTTTATAATTTCCCACTATTTCAATTACGAAAATTACTATCTTTCACGATAAAAAGGCAAAAACATTAACCTAAGGATTTGAATATTAAATGAGAAATGTAAGAACAAAACGTATCCTAGCGTAATAATGTAAACTCAGTGACTTATCTTCCATTTCTTTTCTTCAATGAGTTATGCACTATATTACAAAATCTGGTCATTATCATGATTAATCATTTTTTTTTAAATAATTGATATAGCGAATACGAATTATTGTTGCCCTATCGTAGCGGAATTGCCAGAGCAGTAAAATACAGAGACATACTTACAGAAAACAATACCCCCGGATACCATAAGGAAGAATGTGCTGATGTTTTCTCCCAAGACCTTGACTTCTGCCTCGGTCCTGTTCCACGATTCTCCTTGAAGGGACGTCATTTTATTTCTTTTTTGCTCCTGATCGTACAGTGATCACTATACAAATGAAGCGATGTGTGTGAAAACTGTCCCGGTAAATGTGTTTTCCATAACACAAATCTCGCGAAGGACATACATGATCAGAACTATGGTTATCTACTCGGGCATATAGCGCCGCTCATCAGAAGACACAGCTGCGAATACACATGTATTGTTGCCCCCCCCCCCCCCCCCGAGTAGCACCTTCCCCATCCACCAACATGACCAAACACGGCCAAGCAGACGCCATATTCTCCCTCTTCCTCTCTCGCTGTCTTAGAGATCATCTATTTGAGCTAAGCCCTCGCTAAATTGTGTTTATCGCAGTTTTAGCGTCTCTTGGATTAAATATTCTTATTCCGTCCATCATTTCGTTATCCTTACGTTGGTTTGACGGATTTTTCCAAAGTCACATTTCTTAACGGCATTTTGTTTAGTTTATTTGCCGTTGTTTTTTCCCTGCGGTACGTTCATTTTGAAGGCGTCTCTTTCTCACACTGCCCGTGTTGCGTCCGGTCAGGTGTGTGTTTTGTCCCGCTGGGGTTCTTTTTGATTTCGCGCTATGCAGTAATATAGTCGGTTGGACAGTCCTATTTAGCTAACAGTGTAACCTAGAAAAATTCTTTCCGTTGAAGTTTTTCGGCTGATTTATGATCCTAAGTGGTCTATGAACATTTTCAGCTTAGTTGCCCAAACAGCAACTTTGAGCAAATTGCATCAGACAACTTACACAGAATTTTCAAACTGAACTACGTGCCAATTGTGTATGTGCGCTGATACGGAACTGTAATAGCGTTGCCCATCTCTGCTCATGCAACCTGTGATAAAACGAAACGACCTTAATACACACCATCAGATATGGATGCACATCCAATTAGGGGTTTGTGTGACATGGAAATAATTTCAATGTTATTTTTCACAATTAGAAATGACGCTTTTGTACTAATGATCGTGTTGATGTCAACTTGATATCTGTAAACAAATGTGAGTGTACTTTTTTCCACCTAGAATTAGAGTAGGCCTGCTCCTAGTGAACCGTTATTAATGTGCGCTAGCAGGTTGGCAGCCTCTGGTATTGTTTTAGTTCCTTTTGGGGTACCTCTTCGTGCAATGTTAGCCGTATGGATTAAATCAACGTTATTTGAACACACTAACACCACAAGTATGTTCCCAATTCACTTGTACATTTCAAAAAGATATTTTCCCCCTTAAATTGTTTCAGTCATATAGGGTGCATAATGATGTATATATGTATCTATTCAATCATAAGACTTTGTATTTTGTTAAAATGCTAGAGCCCAAATATTTCAACCACTGAATGTGAGTCTGTGCGTAAACGCTACTTAGTCTGAGTAGAATATGGCTGCAGTAAACATTATTTTTTTAAAGATGGGCGTAAACGAAGAATATAATATACCGTTGTTAGTTTCATTCTTAATGAATGTAAGACTTCAATCATTATGTAACGAAGTTGACATTTCCTTGATTTTCAGTACTAAACCCTGACCTGCAATTGCAAAAATTTGTTTAAACTCCATTCTACATCCCTACAAACCCCCCTTTTTTATGGAAATATCACAAATCAGTATAACCCGTTTCGTTTCATCAAAGGTTGAATTCACAAGAATGACAACGCTATTAAAGTTCCATATCACCCCCACACACAATTAGTCCGTAGTTCAGTTTACATATTATGTGTAAGTTATCTTGGGTGGCATATCCTTTATCCATACAGATTTATGCAAATTATGCAAATTGCTCAAGGTTGCTGTTTGGATAACCAAGCTAAAAATGTTCATAAACCACATAGGAATTAATGAGAAAACTTCAACGGAAAGAACTTTTCTAGGTTTGTAAATTGTTCTTCGCAAGCGGCTCTTTCTACCGGCTCCGCCAGTAAACGCGCGCAAGCGCCAAGCCTCTGCCCAGCCTTTCAGCGGGGCAGAGCTAGTTCCCCAGCACCCGGCGATATCCATACCGACTGGGTCTGGGGGAGCTAAGAAGAAATACCCTCTCGGGCCGCTGTTTCTTCAGAGCCGAGTGCCTCTAGGGAGATTTGGTCTTGCCTCAAGACCTCCTAGAGCAAAGTGGCTGGGTGGCCCCCAGGGCTGGACCCTCCTCCGCACTCTGATACCCGGATCCGGTTCCGGATACATATTTGCCGATTATTCGGGTAGGAATCTTTTTTTCCCCAATTACTTCTACCACTGTTACCAGTGAGCTGGGATCCGGTTTCACTCCTCGTGTATCCGAATCTCAACTGTTGAATACCAACAGACAGGAGTCTTGTCGCCCAATTGCGGGCCTAGATCGACCGCGCTCGGCCTTTGACCGTCCGAGATTTTTGAGATTTTTCTCTTGCCGGGACGACTGGCTACTAGTAGCCAGCTCCGTGTCCGGACTTCACACCCAGATGAACTCCCACCTCCACACCACGGAAAGTGTGGGGTTCATAATCGTCTGAGACAAGTCAGAGTTGATTCTCATTCGCACGTCCATTTTCTGGGTGCGGCAATAGACATCTTGAGCCTAGTTGCCCGTCCCGGTCGGGAGAAGATTCGACGATTGTCTTTCTAGCCCGAACTCTCCACTTCTTACGTCGAGTTCGCGCAGGCCGTTGGCCCTAAACTCTGGGCCATTTGACAGGCTTGGTGGATGACCTCCAAGACTGGCGGCTGCTCACGAGGGAATTCCAACTTCATCTTCTGAAGTCTGACAGACCCAGTGTGAACTCTCTCTCAAGACGTGGCTGCCTCTCGGAGAGACGAGACGTCCTTGCCTGACGAGAGAGACTTCCCTTAGTCAAGGCGAACCTCTCCGCACGCCTCTTCCGCCTATCTCCTTTCGACGGATGCCTCACTTTTGGGTTGGGGCGGCCTTTGTGCGGACCAGTTGGTCTTGGGGGACTGGTTACACTTGTGCACCATACCCCATATCAGTGCCCTGGAGTTGCTGGCGGTTTTCGTTTACTCTCCGCCACTTCCAGTATTTGTGGGGCGTTCCGTTCTGTTTTCAACGGATAATACCACTGTTACTGCCTATATTAACAGGCAAGGCGGGTCTCGTTCCAAGTCTCCGAACGATCCATTCGCCAAGCTATGGAGATGGTGTCGGTCCCTTTTGGTTATACCGACAAGCTCCTTCATTTCCGGCCAAGACGATTTGATTACAGATTTTCTGTCCCGGGGAAAACATTTTCCCTACGAGAGGGCCCGGAACCAGGAGGTCTTCGACTACCTCAGCTCAGTTTGGGCCCTTGTAAAGATAGTTCTGTTTGCAGTATCTCTCAATCATCGCCTTACAAGATACTGCTCTCGAGTGCGAGATCGGGAAGCTTGGGCCCGCGATACTTTCCTCTCATTTGGGGGAACCCTTTGAGTCTACGCCTTTGTTTGTCCTAATTCCCCAGGCCCCGAGGAAGCTCAGGAGGACCAGGCGTGAATACAGCTCTTAGCACCCCGTTGGCTGAGAAGACCTTGGTCTTCTCACCTTCTTCTCTTCTGGACGGTCAACCACTCTCCCTTCCCTGGAGAGCAGACCCAAATGCTTGACCCCTTCGGGAATCCTCCATCATCGTCCAGTGGCTCTACATTTGACCGCTTGGCCTCTACTGAGGACGTGAGATCGGCAGGTCTATCTTAGAGAACCTTCCAGTTTTAGTCCAGAGCCGCGGAGAATCAACTCGAGCTGTTTAAAACTCGAGATTGGAAGCTTTCTCTGTTTAGTGTGAGGAGGGTATTTCCCATCGGTCCACCTCAATGGGTGCTCGTTCTGACTTCTGATCTCCCTCTTTGAGGCAGATCGCTCCCTACCTTGCGGGGATACCGTTTCGGCTATCGCCGCAGTTCACCAAGGTTCACTAAGGGTTTGGGAGTATCTAATTATCCCTACCTGTCTCATAGGCTGAGATCGTTTTTCTTGTAACGATCAGCAAATCGCCGGTTGCCTCCCTCTGGGAGTCTTCCTTGTGGTGAAGATTTTGTCTATTCGCCCATTTCGAGCCGAAGTGCAAACTTCTCACTCCAGTCTCGTTCAAGACCGTTCCTTCTCTTGTCCCCGGGCAGCGCCCGGGCGTATCAGGGGGAAAGGCAAGGTTTTCGCCTATTCCTCGACTTTCATTCATTGCCTAGATCTAGTGGGCTCTTTCGAAGAGTTGAGTCCCCTTCCTCCGAATGCTTTCGCTAAAGGAGACAGACATTGGTGCCCTGTTAGGGTTCCCAAGGGGTACTTGGATAGGATTAAGGTCTTTCGTTAGGATGATCAGCTCCTTCTCTTTCCCGTCACCTTTTTCTCCAGCCTCTCGGGATATTTATCTCGTCGGATTGTTGTAGCTATCCAATCTGCTGGTTTTGGAGGTTCTTATGTTTAAGAATCCTCCAAGTGCGAGCGTTCCTGGAGGATTTCTACCTCCTAAGCGCTCCCTTTGGGTACTCCTTTGTAGGATATAGGGCGTGCAGCCTTGACGTTCTAACTCCTTACATCCGTATATCTTCAATGTTCAGGATGTTCCCTCCGGAGGTGAGGTTTGCTACCTCTGCATGGTTGGAGCTGCGTCCTCGTCTTCCCCTCGTTAACCTCTTCCCTTAGGACATGCCACCCGGATTTCTATTCCGTGCGGGTCTAGCAAATAGGTGGATATATTGATTTATTGCTGTAAATCAAGAAAATTATCACTTATTTTGTTATTTACTAGATAAATCTATGTATCCACCTATGACTCTCCCACCAGCCCCTCTCCTTGAATAACATGTCCTAGGACTCTGTCTTGATCGTTCAGAAGAGGAAGAATATGGCGTCTGCTTGGCCGTGATTGGTGGATGGAGTAGGTGCTACTCGGGGGGGGGGGGGGGGGGACGCATGCCCGTTTTGACTTTTAGTTCTCGAATGACGGTTAGTTCAGGGGAACTAGCAAAAAGGTGGATACATAGAATTATCTAGTAAAATAACAAAAATAGTGATAATTTTCTTGGTTTCCTTTATTTCTTTTCTGTTTTATGATAAATTGACGTCCATAATGAGGTAATCGCGGAGTTTATACTATTCTAGACAGTTCGAAAATGTCAGAGGTAATATGCCCTTAACTTGGAAAGTTATTAAAGACATATTATGTAAGCTAAGTAAGTCTGAACCTGGAGGATTTCTACCTCCTAAGCGCTCCCTTTGGGTACTCCTTTGTAGGATATAGGGCGTGCAGCCTTGACGTTCTAACTCCTTACATCCGTATATCTTCAATGTTCAGGATGTTCCCTCCGGAGGTGAGGTTTGCTACCTCTGCATGGTTGGAGCTGCGTCCTCGTCTTCCCCTCGTTAACCTCTTCCCTTAGGACATGCCACCCGGATTTCTATTCCGTGCGGGTCTAGCAAATAGGTGGATATATTGATTTATTGCTGTAAATCAAGAAAATTATCACTTATTTTGTTATTTACTAGATAAATCTATGTATCCACCTATGACTCTCCCACCAGCCCCTCTCGTTGAATAACATGTCCTAGGACTCTGTCTTGATCGTTCAGAAGAGGAAGAATATGGCGTCTGCTTGGCCGTGATTGGTGGATGGAGTAGGTGCTACTCGGGGGGGGGGGGGGGGACGCATGCCCGTTTTGACTTTTAGTTCTCGAATGACGGTTAGTTCAGGGGAACTAGCAAAAAGGTGGATACATAGAATTATCTAGTAAAATAACAAAATAGTGATAATTTTCTTGGTTTCCTTTATTTCTTTTCTGTTTTATGATAAATTGACGTCCATAATGAGGTAATCGCGGAGTTTATACTATTCTAGACAGTTCGAAAATGTCAGAGGTAATATGCCCTTAACTTGGAAAGTTATTAAAGACATATTATGTAAGCTAAGTAAGTCTGAACCTGCCCGAAAATTCATCCACGAGGACAATGAGCTAACTTCTGCAGATGATATTGGTAACGTATTTAATGACTACTTTGTTAACATAGGCCCAAACCAAGCGAAGAAAATAATTCCTGTCAGAATGAATTTCAAGGAATATCTGCAAGAGAATTTTCAATTTTCTTTTTCCCTTAGGCCAACTGATCATCTTGAGATATTAAATATTGTCAAGTCTCTTGAAAACAGCAGGTCTTCCGGGCATGATGAAATTAGTTCGACGCTGCTAAAACAAATCACTGGCTCAATGCTAACACCTCTTTTACATATCTGTAATCTGTCCACATCAAATGATGTATCAATTTCCTTTTTCCTTCAAGCTAGCTAAGGTTATTCCTGTTCATAAAAGGGACAGCACCTCCGCCATTACTAACTATACACCAATCTCGATATTGCCTACTTTTTCAAAAATATTGGAGAGAATTGTAAATAATAGGCTAATTTGCCAACTTGACAGAATCAAACTACTTATCCTAACCAGTTTGGATTTCGCAGGTCTCGCTCGACAGACCTTGCATTGTTGAAATTCTGTGACCATGTGTCCAGTTCTCTAGCTAATCGTGAGCATGTTATTGGTGTATTCATGGATCTCAGCAAGGCGTTTGACACCCTTGACCATTCAATATTTCTTTATAAGCTATATCATTGAGTAAGAGGCATTGCTTTAGATTGGTTTACGAGTTATCTTTCTAATAGGAGGCAATACACATGTTGTAATTTTGCTAACACCGATATATCATTCTTAAAGTGTGGTGTACCGCAAGGTTCCATATTGGGCCCGTTGTTGCTTCTGATTTATATCAAAGATATTTGTAATGTATCAACCGCATTGAAGTATATATTGTTTGCTGATGATGCAAGTGTTTTCCTATCTCATCGTGACGTTAATATCCTTGAAAACACCATTAATGCCGAACTTCCCAAACTAGCCAACTGGTTTCGAAGTAATATGTTATCTCTCAATGTTTTGAAAACAAATTATATACATTTCAAAGGTAGGAAGTCATGTGGTAACCCAAATTTCAGTGTGAAACTTGACAATGACTTATTAGAAAGAAAGACATCCATTAAGTTTCTTTGAGTTTACATTAACGATCAACTTAACTGGAGTGATCATTTGAAGCAATAAGTAAGCCAATTTCTCGAAATATTGACATTTTATATAGAATTAAATATCTTGTATCTGATAAAATATCATATAGTTTATACAATACTCTTATTCTGTCTTACGTTTCATACTGTAATATTCTCTGGGCAACACCCAGGAGTGCCACAAATACAATTCTGTTACAAAAGAAAGCCATTCGTATATGTGCTGGAGCTGGTTTCCGTGATCACACCCCCTGTTTATTGAATTTCAAAGCATGACTGTTAAAGATATTCATTTTCTTCAAACTTCCCTTTTATGTATCGCTTTAATAACATTGTTACCCGCCTCCTTTCCTTCTGTTTCAACAAAATAATGCTATTCATACCTTTCCCACAAGACAAGCAACTAATATGCACCTGTCCAATCCTCGCATGGTGTTGGCTCAAAAGTCTATCAGACATAACGGCCCCGATGTTTGGAAATCTCTACCTACTGATACTCGAAATTTATTGACCGTGCATTCCTTCAAAGGAGCAGTTAAGCGCCTGCTTTTCTCAAAGATGTAATTAATGTATCACAGTCATTGTTGTTACATGTATTTGTTTCTAATGCTTATGCTCAATATAAGATCATTTTCATTTCTAATAGTAAAACCTTTCATACTTATTTTGTACATGTTTATATTATAATCTTCGGGCATAACTGTTTATTATACAACTTTGAACGTTGTTTAAGTTAATTTGTCTAGTTTAGTTAGTATTTAATAGTTAGTTTGACTTTAGTTCTCTCCCCCCCCCCCCGCCCGATTATGAAAATATATATTTTTTCTAAGGTATGGCAACGTCTCAAGCATTAAGATTATATTCGGTATAGCCAAATCAGGGTGCAACTTTTTTTAAAACAGTGTTACGTGTCACTCCTGAAAACCCGAAGCCATATAATCAAATGTCTTGTGGCCTGAAATGTTGGATTATATGAGTTCTCCATCAGGCATCAACTTTTATTTGGATTTCATGTATGTTGGCTGTGTAGGAATGGATATATTGGGTCAAAAATGCCCCTTTTTAGCTGTTACGCGTTTGCACTCTGAAAATTTGACTTTTTAAATATGTTATCACCATGAAATCAAACAAGATATGCCAGATCTTTCCATGCCATCTCATTGTCCATTTTATCCCCTCTCATTATCTCTTTACGGCTTGAGAATCGACCCACAAATTGTGATACAGTGGTTATTTATGTGAAAAAAGAGACGTGTAACACTTTTTCGAAAAATGGCTGCGTGCATGATTTTGCCCCTATAATTCAAATATCTTTAGCATAATATTGATTGGTGATTGGTTATATTTTCTTAGTAACTTGCTGTCCTATCATTAGAAACAAAAAATCAATCATACATACAAACTTTATAAAAATACATGCCCCCACTACAATCATTAATTTTGTCCGGAAATTCTTGTAGTGTCCGTAACGCTATCATTCCTTCTATTTGAAAACGTTTTCAAAGTTCTCATATCCTTTACTTTGTGTAACTACCCCTGGGGACTAGCTGTGGTACAACAACTTTTAGCTAAGCATAAAGATTTTTTTCTAGCAATTTGATTAATGGCATTTGTAGTGTCCGTGACACACTTCTTGTCATTTAAATCTGATTTTTTTGCAGTTGCTCTCCTTGATATGTCTCCATATGAATACAAAACAAAATTCCTCCGATCCCTAGAATGTCTTCTCCGAGATATGAAATTTTGCCAGCAAAAAAGATATTTTCCATCAATCAGTATACAACATTAAACAAAAAAATTTTTAATATTAATTTGATGTCCACATTTCATTTTATTAATATCACTTAGATGAAATAAAGTATCAAATGCATTACTGTGCTTAAGTTTCAATACCATGAGTAGAAACGGGTAGGAGCCAGTGTTACGGACACTAAAGATCTGTGTTACGGACACTACAGAAGGAGTAATATTAAGGCCTACAAGCGAAACTGTACCTCCTTTTCTGGTTAGCATTGTTCTAAAACAAATTTCAACGATTTAAAGCTGCCTATGGCATCAAATATCTATAATGCATGAGAAAATTAATTATTTTAATCACTGAAATGCCTACATACCTACACATGTAAATATAGCCAGAAATTTCAAGAGGGGGAGCTATCAACTTTTTCTTGTGTCTGTTTTATCTGAAAAAATTGCTAAGAAGCGTGTAAGGGGGGGGGGGGGGGATCTGGCATGAAGTATAAAGTGTGATTTCCCATGGATACCGTTTATATTACTACAAAAATATGGTAATATCACAATAATTGCAGTATTCTCTCTTTCGTCTCCGCATCCACAATATTATAGTAATTTGTGCTATCTGCAAGTCCTGCATTGCATCCTGGCTACCCAGTATACTATGCGCAGGGTCAAACATATCAACGAGAGACTATTCCCCACTGCACAAGCCATGTTCCGCCTATTTTGCCAGGATTTTGCAGATGCTATTCTTATACACCATGGCCCATATTCCTAAAACCTTCAACGGTCTAGTTGTCAACTGTGTACAGTGACCTATAAAGCTTAGTAAGGTTTAATGAATATGGGCCCTGATGTCCACAGTTTTATATTACTAGGTCTTGAAACGTAAAAAGGTGCGTAATATAGTCACACAATAAGTATAGAATAATCATGACAAAGCAAAATACCACAATATTTGGTAAGAGCCGTTCATATAAAAATTTACCAAGTCCTAAGCTTACATGTATCTGTAAAATTGGCATAACATTTACCCCTAGGATAGGTGGGTAATTTGAATGCAACTCTTTTTTTTTTACCCTTGAAATTTTCTGATAAGCAAAAAAAAAAAAAAAAAAAAAAAAAAAAATGCCAGAAATCATACGGTTAAATAACCCAGTGTGCCTATATTAGTTCCTATTTCATAAATTGTTGTAACACTGCCCTAAAATGAAAAGTATAGACTACAAGCTATTCTAGACCAAAGATGGCAGAAGAAATCGTATGGCGAACACTTCATACTGGCTAAATGTCAGTAACAAGGTTACCTGTAGTGTCCGTAACAGGTTAAAGTCAGGGGGATGAGAGACTGTTTTTACATTGACATGGGGTAGGCCTAATATATTAGCATTAGTCAATAGTGGCAACTTTTAAAATTTGAAAATGCATTTTACTTGCTATTTTTAGCTTTTTGTATTTTAAACCGCACAATTGCAATGAAGAGATTTGAAAAAAAAAAATTAACTACAGAATTAATGAATGACCGAAGGACTTTGTAATGAGGATTAATACCTTACCAAAGGGTATTAGCGCATTCACTTGGTTTCGAACCCGGGTACTCCCGGTTTCGAGACCACTGCTCTATCCACTGAGCCTCAGAAGTAATAATGTCTAGTAAGAGTAGTATTAGAAGAGTATAAAAGTAAATAAAAGTAGTATAAAATAGTAGAATAGTAGTAGTAATAATAGTCGCAGTCAAAGAGGTAGTAGAGAGTAAAAGTAGTCTTACATGGCTGTAAATAAATACAAATTCTACAAGTATCAGGCCATTGGCCATTTCAAATAATATCAAGAACAACTGATCACAATACTTCTAATTTCTCAAAATACTACAACTTCCACAAATACTACCTTCAAATTTCCCAAAACATTACCATGACTACAACTTCCAGTTTCTCAAAATCCTATAACTTCAAAATTCTCAAAATACAACTTCCATATTCTAAAAATACAACTTCCCATTTCAAGGAACCAACTTAACTGTTCCTTCCGAAAGCTTTAGCTCCAAATTTCACTTTATATCATGTCATACCTATTCATGATCAAATAAGTCCAGAACTATTACCAAAAGCAAGTGAACAAAAAGAAAAAAGAAAAAAAAAAAGAATAATAATACAAAGAAAAAATCCCTACATCGCTTGCAGGCACTGCCATATAGTTAGTCACTGCAACAAAGACCTCACTGTCAATCATGTCAATAGGTCAACATCGTTAAATCGAATTAAAGCCTTTCCAGTAAAGAGCGCGTTCAAACTGATTGCCTGTTATCATCTTTTTTCCTTCTTCAGAAATTGACCCATTAAATATCTTTAAAACGGTGCAAATATGCGTTGATATCATGCCATCACTAAAAGATGGGAGTCTTGGTGTTCTAGCTTTAATGCGATTATTCGACTGAGTTTCTGAGACTGATTCATTTTCCTGCCTAGCTTTAGCTATATAATGTTGTAGTTTTAATTCTCATTTCTCTAGTCTCTTCAACTACAAAACTCGGCCCTGTCACCGTCTCGTGCTTCTCTCTGTGGCCCCTTCACACTTTTGCCAAAATACATGTACTCAAACCAATAGCTTGACCAACTTTCAAATATTTTGCGGGATCCATCTTGAAACTTACAATCAAAATGAAACGCCATCAATAACTTGGATTCAGATCTGACTCAGACACACGAAACCTTACACAACAATGCATATTATATTACCCCATGAATCTATTCAGAACTAAAACTAAACCACACAATGCATACACACACAACACACAAGAAATCTTAAGGGTACAATTTCTTCGATCTAATGACAAACTATTTTCATGTGATGGGTAAATGGCATGGGATCCTCTCTATCTTGGACAAGCCCACAAACAGTGTCACATGGGCGTAAATGAAAACAAACTTACAAGTATCATGCCATTTAGCAATTCAAATAATCTCTTTGTTTATCATGATCCGACTTATCCCCCCAAAACTACTAATTTCCAATTTCTCTAAATACTTCCTTGAATACAACAACTTCCAAAAAATACTTTCCAATTTCTCAAAACACAACAGCTTCCAGTTGCTAAAAGTCCTACAACTTCCAGATTCTCAAAATACAACTTCCATTTTTTTTCAGTAACCCAATTGTTCCTTCTGACGGCTTTATAACTCAATATTTTGTACTTCATATTATCCAACAAAACCTCAGCATAATTCAAATAATTATGTTTAGAAAATTCATTCCTTGAACCGCAAACCATTCTTCATTACCAAAGGCAAGTGCGCATGAAAATAAAATAAATGAATAAAAAATTTAAAAATCACTATTCACTATTCACTACATCGCCTGTAGGCACTGCTAGTCTCAGTGAAAGAAACACGCTGTACATCAATGGCGCGAATTATTGAAAACTATTCTTCAAAATAACGCTTCAACAGTTTCAAATCTTTCTAATTATGGCCTACATCACAACGAATGAAGTTGTGTAAATTTCTTTGCAAGTTCAAACTTCCTCGGGGTTTTCTACAGGGGTCCAAAAGTCATTGCAAAAAAAGACCTCGCTGTCATCACAGTTGAATTCTGGTTTACCGGGTTGAGATTCGGGGTGGGGGTGCGTCCTGACCTCAGACTAAGTGCCATCGTCGGTGATATAATATAACTGTTCAATTGTTCAAAATGCTCCCTACAAAGTAAGTTTTACTGGGTTTTACAAACTTCGATGAAGAAAAATACAAGTGTTGAGAATGGTATACAAGTACTGTTGAGAACTGCAGACAAAACTGATATCAAAACTGCTAGGAGCACTGGTCCTTCTCTCTTGGCAAGTTGGGTGTGTCTGCCCATAGTACTCTGAGCAACGTGCTCACTACAAGGAGCATGAGACCAACTTAATTTGCATAACTACACCTGAAATTTCTTACAAAAACAACTGAAGAAAGGCATGCATGCAACTAAATGAACTCCTGGTATTTCAGATAAATACCCTTTCACACTGACTCTGCAGTGAAACTTTACAACTCCTCTTAAACTCAACACTTCATACAGTGGTGCTTTCACAGCAAAAACTTATTCCTCACTATTCACCCTTATTCAACATCATATTTGGGATCTGAACTAGTGCTTGGCTAAAAGAAATTCACATGAATATTTTCAACTATATCAGAATGTTGGCATGTATGGCACCGCCACGAGTACAGAGTGTACTATTTGGGAAATGATGTGATTTTTTAAGACGATATTTTCCAAATAGCACGCTATTTGTGAAATGACGTCACAACTATACGCGGAATGAAACAACGATCTACCCCCAATACTTGTATTCACCGGGGTACGAGAGTTCGAAAATAATGCCTATACGTGCGTATCAAAACAGGTAATCCATTTTTAGAAGGCTTATCTTCGGAGCTTTTTTGATTTAAC
>CM057163.1:11112683-11168698 GCA_029962745.1 Echinometra lucunter
GTCGTAGTAGTAGTAGTAGTAGTAGCAGCAGTACTGTAGTATAGTAGTAGTAGTAGTAGTAGTAGAAGTAGTAGAAGTAGTAGTAGTAGTAGTAGTAGTAGTAGTCGTAGCAGTAGAAGTGGTGATATCGATAGTTGTTGTAGTAGTAGTAGTAGTAGAGGTAGTAGTAGTAGTAGTAGTAGTAGTAGTAGTAGTAGTATAGTAGTAGTAGTAGAAGTAGTAGTAGTAGTAGCAGTAGCAGTGTCAGTAGTAATAGAGAAGTAGTAGTAGTAGTCATATTGGTCGTAGATATTCCTCTTTCTTTGCATTTCTTGTGGGGGGAGTTTATTTTGTTAGTTTTATCATGGTTTACTTGATATACAATATTCTCCTTTTGTGAACACTCAGCGAAGGGTTAAATGATCCCGATGTCCTAATAATGATATAATAATATAATAATATAATAATAATAACTCTTATTTACCCAGGGTAGTCACTTCAGCTATCAGCTGATCTTCCAGCGTCTAACTTAACGCTTTTTCATTCCAAATTATTGTTGGTTTCAGGGGTTTCGAGTACAAATACAAGTACTCATACACATGTTTCATCTTAGTTTGAGAATTTTTTAAATCAGCTACTCACGAAGTTAGCCAATGCCTTTAAGCAAGATGAAAATATATGTTACTTTTTTTTTTTTAGTCCGTGACCGATTTCGTTCTTTTCGCTGATCTAAAAACTACTTGATTTGAGGACATCAATTGGTTTCATTGAAGAGGGTGTTGGGATTTCTCCATTATGGTCATGGGAAGACCTTAGTAGACTAGTAGCCACTCAAACACAGCAAAACATGCCCAATGCATGACAAGGATTGCTCAAGCACAGTAGGGAGGTCAGATGGTTGATTCGGGATAATCAATGCGTCAACACTTTGACACTAGGACAGCAGAGCCCCTGCCCTGGACTCTCCATATCCTGTCAGACTCAACTTCGGAAAACCGAGTACAGGTTTATATGCTGAAAAAAAATAGAGCAGGGTGAATATAGCGCCATCATAGTGAGTGCAAGTCATTGTGTGCAAAAGGCATGTGGAAAATTCTGCAATGTCTGCAATGCTGTTGATAATACAGTATATTTTAGAAAATAATGTATGTCAATTGAAAGTCATTTGATATGGCAAATCATTCACAGGTTTTGAAGGTAATTGAAATGCAGCATTATTTTAAAGAATACTTATACCGTTGGCAGGTTGACTTTGCAAGATTTTCTCCATGCCTTTTATACACACTGCCTCACATTGAACAATGAGGGCTCTATATTCACACGCTGTTTTCGTAGTATATAGACCAATTAACCTCCGGTTTATGTATTTGGTCCTCTATCGGCCACGCCATTGCTGCGGTGGGCAAGATATGAGATATGCCCTGATATTGTTCTATTTACTTTATTCTAGATCAATAAAATAAAGCATGGATCCATGGGTAGATGAGGTAAGACAATGGTCATATCTTACAGATGAAGGTATGGTGCTATTTTTGTACTTTCGATGGCTTTTCAACTTGGTTTTGTCAGTAAAAGTTCGATTGCAGCATAGAAGCCGTAGTAAACAGGAGCCCTCAATCTTACCCTGTTTACAAAGTCATGTTTTCACTCATTAAATTTCACGCCAAAGTACATAATGATAATGTTTCTTCACTTCAAAGTCCTTTCTGTTGATGTTTTTACCCACTGGCGACGAATTCCTTCATATTGCTTAAGGAAACCTGTGTAGGGAATAGGCTTCTCGCACAAACAGACTTCATGAGTCAAAAGCGAGTGAATTTCGCACTCAGTTAGCTTCCAATTTTTTAACTTTCTCCAATTCTGGTTTCATTTGAGCACGTACAGCTGCGACCTGAACTTCCCTGCTAATTTTTCATTGCAAATATTGAAAGAAATCTGCATATATTGGTCAAAAAGACAAGAAAAAAATGAAAGTACATAACGCGCTATTGACTTGTGTACTATAAAAGTTGGAGCATCCACCGCAGTATGTCGAACTGTGTCGAACAATCTGCTGCCCTCTTGCGTTGTGGGATTGGTCTATACATACATACTTGTTTTTTCCAAAGTTTATAATTCGCTCTCAGGACATCTACTTGTGGAAATCAAACCCACTCCAATGGAAAATAGCTGTGTCACTCATATGAACTCAAATAAACATTTATTTTCTTCCAGTGATTTTATATAGTACTGTATCATAATATCAAATTATACAATTTGCACAGTATTATAGGTCACCGACAATAACATAATACATAAACTGTAGATTTCCAAGATAGTATTGTACGTTTGAGGGTTTTCTTTAATAGTTGTTCGAACAGTTGTTGGAGGAAGGGGGAAATAGGGTGGGCAAGGGTCACATTCAAAATACGTTTTCTGGACCACATTCAACTTGCTGTTCAGTACTTAATGGCAAATTATTTCATTTTTGTTGACAGCTACCATTTGAGCCATTATACATGATTCATTTATAACTGCATGGAATCTTTTAATGTAATGTCTACACACTAGTGCAGGCCACTATAAACAATAACTTTTTTTTTTACTTTCCATCATTCAAAGAAAATCACAAATATGGTTAGTAACACCACTAGATAATGGGAAGCTAACATATGGAAAATATATAGGATTTTGGTCCACTACGTATCAGGTGATTAAAAATCAGTTAATGCATCAATCATGCCCAAGCGGACGACGTCTTGTGACTAAGGAATAAAATTGCAAAGCAATTACTTCCAAATTATAAAATTTAAATGTAACATTATTTTGCAACATTCGAAAATGGAAGTGAAACCAATTTTCATAACTAATATATTTTGTTTCTAAATATACGTACGGGATAAGGTTTAATGATCAATCAATGAAACCACGCTTTCAAATCATAGAAAAGCTCACAGAATGATATTATGCAAAGTATTTGTTCCCTCTTGAAACACGAAACTTACAATGGTGCATGCAGCTAAAAAGTACAATGGTGTCTCATTTTTGTACGCTGCCAAAACAATACTAGGCATGGGGTTTAGAGGGAGGCAATCGATTAAACATTTAGACTAATGCTAGTAAAGTAAGAGAAATAACTGGAGAAAAGATGACAAAACAGGCCCAGAAAATGTGTGAGATGCTTAATATGGGGGCTGGGGCATCGTTTGATTGTGCAAATCACATCAACCTGTGATGTCACACGTCTCAGTAGCATTTGGAGATCTTTTCAGGTGCCATGTTGGGCTGTATTTTACCTTTTTATAATTAATAGTAATCATTATGCTGAAAGATTACAGGCATTAATTTTCATAAGCTGCCCAATGTAAGCATTACCTATGCAATACTGAAAATGAAGTCAGCTTTTTGAAAAAAAAATGTCCAAGAATATCTATATAAACCCATACTATGGTTTGGCCCAGTAATGTTGGTTAGCCTTGAAGGAAAGCAACACCCTCAGGTCAAGTAGTCTTTCAATCAAAGCTAAGACAAAATACAAAAAAATCAATGAAAGTTTGAACGAAATCAGACATGCAATAAGAAAGTTATCCTACATTAAATTTCCCGTTTTTGACACTACCACAGGCTTTTGATGATACAGTTTGTTGACAACTCTCAATATGGTTTGTACACGGAATTTCACATATTCTTTCTTTTCTTGAAAAACATATGTTTTCATTGCACTTATCCTAAATATGTTGTGGAGAAAACACTCCTACATGACATATTTTGAGTTTGGCCTAAGAAAATTTGTAAATCTTAACCTAAATAAGATTTTGTAACACGTACAAAACGTATTGGCCAGAATTCACACAGGTAGTTTGGATTAAGGCCATTGTTTGATGCAGCTTTCATGGTAAAAGTGTGTTGATTTAATAATGATGACAATAATTACAATCTATATCATGCACTTTCTACAGGAATATACTCAACTGCATAAAACAATATAGCAGAAATAGGGAAAGCCTTGAGGACTATGGGTACATGGATATGGCGTTTTACAAATTGTCAATATTATTATCATTATTACACCATCAGTAACATAAATAAAATCATAGCTAAGAGGGAATCTGGGGAGACTGCTGGCTCTATAAAAATACATAACAACAAAACATGTCTGTGGAAAACTGTCTTTAAGCAGCTAAGTTTTCAGAAGGTTTTTGAATAAAATTATTAACTGATGATGCATGCCTAATTAGGCATCTGGCTAGAGTAATCTTTGTTTTACATGGTAGAATACTGAGGAGCATGGTGTCATTGGAGCTATGGAGCGTGTAGGACCGGGATGGTGATTTTGATGTCAGGAGTTTGGTAGGATGAATGGGGGCCAAGCCATGGAGTGCCTTATAAATGATAAGAACCAGGCTGAATGTATTTCTCTGGAGTACCAGAAGCCAATGCAGATCATGAAGTAAAGGGCTTAATTTAGTGAATACATTCAGAAAGGTCTAATAATGAACACACATGTCTGGCACAGGGGGCTTAAATCATGCTAGTTGCCATGCTTTAGACACAGTTAAATTTACGCATGGTTTACTCACTTTATTTTAAATAAACCTGGTCTCAACAGTGGCAACTAGCATGAATTTAGTGCAAGAAATGCGCATTCACTATTGGACCTTCGCATTAAAGTGTATGGCACTAGATGTGCTAATTCAAGCGCACTTATTTGATGAAATCTGCATAAAACTATGGTCTAAATCTAATCCATCTTTGTGAAGTCCGGCCAATGAGAGTTGTCCACACTCTGGTGGTGTCAAAAAATGTCATATACATGTAGAATATGTCATATAGCAATTTCTGATTTCATCTCTGATTTCGTTCAAATTTTTGCTGATTTGTATCATTCAATCTTAGCTTTGATTTAAAAACTACTTGACTTGGGGGTCTTGGATTCCTTTAAAACATACCATATACAGGAGCAGAAAGAGCAACAAAAACTACACAAACTACTTATTTTGGTTTCATCAGTATTTGTCGTTTGACGCTGAATTTTTAAAAAGGCATATAAGCACCATGGCAATGGAAGGCTTCACGATCATACATCCTGTATTCTTTCCTGGAAATGACTGTGGTCCTAAAAAGGACCTACCATGGCTTTACATAAGAAAAGAGTTGAGAGAAAGAAGGCACTATGAACATGACGGACAAAGAAAGCGGACAAAATAAACAACCCCTCATTCTACCCTTCACAATGGTTCTGGTAGTCAAAAGAACATCCTTTCACTGCTATTGTCTAAAATATGTGGAACAGGTGTCACATGCATATTCACCTGGAACTACATGTACATGATAAAACCTAATAGCTGTGAAGGGATGTTCTTTTGACTACCAGAACCATTGTGAAGGGTAGAATGAGAGGTTGTTTATTTTGTCCGCTTTCTTTGTCCGCCATGTTCATAGTGAGGTCCTTTTCAGGATCACACTCTGACTCATTTCCAGGAAAGAATACAAGGTGTACCATGAAGCCTTCTACTGCCATACATTCCACCACCATGGAAACCTTTAAAGGAATGAGCACTATTAAATTCCCAAATTGATAATGCAGTGGAAAGTTCAATAAAACTGCCTTCCATGTAAATTAGCAACATCTTACTTCTCAGCATACCTTCGGTCATATCATATTTACTTTAGATACCATGGCTTTATATAAGAAAATAAATGCCATATCATTGTGGATGACCATGTAACTTACTAGCACCCTGACTTGGACTTTTCAGATGTCACTGGCAACAACCTTCTCACTTGCTGCAACCCTGGAAGGGGACATGTTAGCTCTCCTTGTCAATGACCTTGTCACATAATGGACCCCTGACTTGGATATCTACACAGGGGCTGTACATGCTGAGTGTAAAGCTCCATTTAAAGCATCCCCATCCGGACAAGGACTTGATGTTCAAGACTTGGACCTGGACTGCAGGGACTCAGACTTGGAACTGGACTCCGCTGGGATGGATTCGACTACAGCGCTGATCAGTTGGCTTGGTCAATGACCTTGTCACCTAATGGACCCCTGACTTGGATTTCTACACAGGGGCTGTACATACTGTGTGTAAAGCTCCATCAGCCTTACAGCATCAAAGGTTTCTCTTAGTTCTTTGGTGCTCTTCAGCTCAGCAACTTCAAAGGCTGAAAATCTGTAGATAGAAGAATTGAAAGGCAGTAACTACACAAGTTGCTAAATGGCTTTACTTTTTATGACACATCAAATTTTGTTGTTGCTTTTTCTAGGCCTTAACCGATATGGAATTTCGTTACCGATACGATGCCTGATGTTTTTACATCCGCATTGGCCCGATTCCGATTCCGAGATGCGTAATTACAATAAAGAAAATGAATCCCGTCTGCTACGCCAGCAATGAAAATAACATGTGTAGGGTCTAAGTGTGATTGTAACCGCCAAATATCTGGCCAAAATTCGCGGTAAAACGTCTGCATAACACGATGAAATGATGACGGAGTTTAAATAATTTCTACTTCTATCGTGCGTTCATTTTTAAACGTAATGGAGTTTGAATAATTTCCACTACTATCGTAAGTTTGTTTTTAAACATTACGAGTTTAAATAATTTCTGTTTCTATCGTGCGTTCATTTTTAAACGTAATGGAGTTTGAATAATTTCTATTCCTATCGTAAGTTCGTTTTTAAACATTACGGAGTTTAAATAACTCTTGTTTCTATCGTGCGTTTATTTTCTAGACATGATGGGGTTTAAATAATTTTTACTTCTATCGTACGTTCGTTTTTAAACATTACGGAGTTTAAATAATTAATTTTCTATCGTTTGTTCATTTCCTAAACATAATGAAGTTTGAATAATTTCTACTATTATCGTAAGTTTCTTTTTAAACATTACGGAGGAGAAAAGGGTAAAAAAATCCCCTGTTGCTTGCATCGGTTCCCCATCAGCACACCTATCAAAATATTTACCGATTCCGATGTTTTGCCGATGCGGCCAAGAATCGGCATTCACCGATCTCCAATGCGCATATCGGTTAAGGCCTAGCTCCTTCTTTACTTTTGGAATGTTTACACCTTTTTCATTTTAATTTTCACAATTAGAAATTCGATTTAATGTATAAACAATAAACATTTCTATTTCACCATTAAAGAAATATTTTTTCTGTTCTTTTAAATGCTGTCCTCTTGAAAATGCTAGAAAACCTTCGACTGATTTATTAATATACATATACCTGCACATCACCACAATGTTTAGATGACATACGAGCAGTTACACTGTACAAATATTCAAAACGGTGTATACATTCAAGAATGCAACGCTGTAAGCTCTGTTCAAGTGCTTGATGAAGACGCCCCCCCCCCCAAGAAAAAAATGATAATAATGAATAAATATAATTTTAAAAATAAATGAATAAAATAAAATTAAAAAAAATGAAAAAAAAAAAATCAGTTATACATGTAGATAAGGTGTTTTATCTTTATGTCATTGTGTGCAAAACTTAAAAGAATGTGTCCGGGATGCAAAATACAAAAATGCAAAATTTAAAATGTCTTTTTTGACATATTGGAATAGAATTTTAGCAAAGATCATGCCACAAGAAGATTATACATGTATATTATATATTTTCAGAAATTTTCCATTTTGCGTTCTGGACGCGATCTTTCATGTAACGACATAAAGAAAAAACGCCTAAGTAACATTCAAATAATGATGCAAATATTTAATTGAAAGAGGAAATAAAATTGCAAATTTAGGCAAATAGATGGGAGACAGAGAGAGGGGGAGGGTGGCGGGGTGAAAAGTGAAAGGAATCACTGAGGGAAGAAGAGGAAATCTTAATAATGTCATGTACATACAAATTCATGAAAGATATTCAATAATGTAAATAAAATGACCCGTTACTATATAATAGACCTACAACACTCTTGCAAAAGAATCTTAAACAGGATACCCAATGCTGAAACAAAGTTCCTTCATTTAAAAAGCATGAATTTATTAGCAGAAAATCATCTGCCTAAAGCTATAAGAAAGTCGTGTTGCCAAGAAAAACCCAAAATATGGTAAAATTTCAGCCTATTTTTGGCCCCAGTTTCAATTGGGTACCCACAATGACGTCATTGTGGCTACCTTCTTGCGCAATTCTAGCAAAATGCGCACAAGGTATAATACATATTGTACAGTCTAGCGCATGCCACAACTGCAATGCGCTAAGCAAGGTAACCGCATCTACGTCATATCTCATACTCAAATATTTAGGTCAACCCTTGACTAATCACAAATAATTTGCCAAAATACATTGATTTCGATTGAAAATCATCAAATTAATGTTATTGTTCTTGGAATTGAATTCTCAATATTATATCAAAAGAATTTTAACCACTGTGTAATCACTTTAATGAGAAATTCACACAACACACCTGTTTTTTTCATCATCAGTTTGCACTTCACTCAAAACGCTCATCATCTTTTCCTTGCAGGGCTTGCCACTCGAATCCACATCAACCTTCTGAGTTTTCAGTCGAACAATAAATTCCTGCAAAAGACAGAAAAAGATAAAGGTGAACAATGTCAGAGGCAGTAACCATACTGACAGCAGAGAATGAACCCAGCAAATATGAACAAATATTCCTTTAAGAAAGATGCAGCATACTGTGAGTAGGTAAGAAGTAGCCTTAAAGTGATTGCACAATGGTAATTTTTTTTTTGATACAATGTATATGATCAAGAATAGAATTCTAAGAAGAATAACATTAAAAACATGATGATTTTCAATCGAAAACAATACATTTTGGTTAATTTTCTCACAAAAAGTCAAGAGTTGACTAAAAAATTTGAGTATGAGGTATATGACGTAAAAGTGGGTACCCAGCTTCGCGCATTGCAGTTGTGCTGCGCGCTAGACTGTACAATATGTATTATACCTTGCGCGCATTTTGCTAGAATTGTGCGACAAGGTACCCACTTTGACGTCATTTTGACGTCAAAGTGGGTACCCAGTTGAAACTGGGTCACAGCTGAGGGGTCAAAAATATTCTGAAATCTTACATTTGGGGGGTTTCCTTGACAGCATGACTTTTTAAAAAACTTTAAGCAGATGATTTTCTGGTAATAAAATCATGCTCTTTTAAATGAACTAACATTGTTTCAGCATTGGGTACCCCCTTTCATATGGGCAGAGATTCATGAACCCAAAGTAATACAGTATCTCCTTTTGAAGGGGGTACCCAATGCTGAAACAATGTTAGTTCAGTAAAGGAGAATGCAACCCAAGCATCAGTGTGCTCTTAGTGAAGAAAGATGACCAAGAAGAACACACAGTGAAAATTTGAGCAAAATCAGACAATCTGTTCCAGAGTTATGAATTTTGAAAGTTTTGGTAAATCCCTATTATGAGGATCACTGAGTTGGCAACTTTGCCAGCATCTGTGATGTCATCGTGGATAACTCTCATTTTGTACATGATTTTTCAAAAAAATTGATTTATGTGAAATTTCAAGTCAGGAATCAACATAATTCTTCCCAATATGCTGGCAGAATTGATATAGCCATGTCATACTCAAACAATAAATCAAAAGAATTTTTATTTCTCTTGAAAATAAAGGAAATGTTGAATTCTGTGTACAAAATGAATGGAGAGTTGTCCACAATGACATCACAATTGCTGGCAAAGTTGCCAATTGAAGTATTCCGATAATAAGGATCTACTTAAACTTCCAAAGTTCATAACTTTTGAACAAATTGTCCGATTTTCCTCAGACTTTCACCATTTATTAGGTGGTCTGTCATCTTTGACAGATCACCTTTTCAATTCGTCAGAATCTTCTTTATTATTTTTAATTATTCTCTTTATTGGTACCCACTTTTTTGTGCAGTTGAAATCTCAGAACTGGCCCTGTCATTTTTTGTCAAATTTTCATGAATTATCAGTCCTTACGAGATCTCGCTTTTTTACTCATTTTCAGGTTCATCAGATCATCGTGACGTCATCCAGGCGCCATTTTGTAAATATCATTTCATGATCATATCTTCTTAACGGAATGTCATTTCTCATTCATACTTAGCATGATGAATCTTCATATCAATCTGAATAATTCCATTCATTTAGACGCGCGCGTACGCGTACATCCGCGCGTCGGTGCGCGCGCAAAAATTAAAAATGCTCAGAATCGACTCATATTCATTTTGCACACGTTTCAGGCCATTTTAAGCATTTCAAAAATTTGCGCGCGTCCGCGCGCGCCATATTTGCGCGCGCACACCAAAGAAAACGTAAAAACACCGTTTTTTCACTTGATTTGCGATCCTAATACTTTTCTTAACAATTCACAACAATTGAAAGTCGATTTCAACTCCTCATAAGGCCGCACGCGCGCGTCAAAGTTCAAAATCCGTGCGCGCGTCTATGGGGCAAATAACGTAAAAACATGCAAAAACATGCCCTTTTGAAATCTGCCATAGCTCGTTAAATAGCATGGGGACCCCCCAATTTTTTTGCATTTTCTGAAAACCTATGAAATGGAGATTTGAATTCAAGAAAAAAATTTGAGGGTCGAGCAGTCGGAACATCGTCATATTCTCAGGTGAAATCAAAATTTCATTTTTTCAATTATGACGTCACATTTTTTATCTTTAACCGAGACTATGTCGCTTATTATTCATCAATTTTCGCTGAGATTTCGATATGTTGTAGCTGAGACAATTCTCTACAAATATGGTATTCATTGTTACTCATTTTGATTAGGACATCATGGTCTAAATTTACAATTAAAGGTACCATGTCAATTTTTCTCATTTTACGTGTATTCTCTATGGGACATGATCTTTATGTAATTCTTGATTCTACATTCTCGTCTTCTTTGATCAACATCTTCCTTATTTCTGCTTGATTTTCACCCATCTTTAAGTATGTTGCAGCTGAGAAAATTCTCTATCTTATGCATTGATATATTTTTTAATCAAATGTCGAAAACATGTGAAATTTTGAGTGGAAAACCTGATATTAGAATTCCGTTTTGAATCAACGTGTTATCTCTATGAGCTGTTTCCAGGTATTCCTTCAAAGCACTTGCCTCACATGCTCAAGGTCCCTGGTTCGAGTCCCGGAGGGAAGGGGGCAATTTTTTTTTCCGTTTGCTTTATTTTTACGTGTTATGTTACTATCCTCTTTAACTATATGATTACATATACAGTCACAGTCGATGAAATAAACTGCTGATTTTGGCCTGTTATGACAATAGCAATGCAGCGCACAGTAGTTTATGTATAACTCTATAGAAAATCTGATTCGTTAAGGTGAATTCAAGCTTTGGATCATCTTTTAAGTATTCTGCGATATCAAACCATCCGATTTCTATGACGTTAGTCTCCTATCGAGGCGTAAAAATTTTATAAAAAGTCTTACCAACGAATTTATCACAATCCTTGTCGAAACCTAAAAGATGCCGACAGACCACCTAATTCGTCACGAGTCTATGACGAATTCTATTCTCGTTATTATTCTCTTTCTTGGTACCCACTTTTTTGTGCAGTCGAGATCTCGGAACTGGCTCAATCATTTTTCGTCAAATTTTCAGGAATCATCAGCCATTACGAGATCTCGGATTTTTAGTCATTTTCAAGTTGATCGGGTCATCGTGACGTCATCCAGGCGCCATTTTGTAAAAACCAACTCATGATCATATCTTCATAACGGAATGTCATTTTTCATTCATATTTGGCATGATGAATATTCATATCAATCTGAACAATTCCAACTTTTTAAACGCGTGCGTACGCGTACGTCCGCGCGTCAGTGCGCGCGCAAAATTTAAAAATGCTCAAAATCACTCATGGATCAAACCAAAATCCATTTCAGGTAAAAACGTAAAAACGCCGTTTTTTCACTTGATTTGCAATTTTGAGACATTTCTTGACAATTTCCATCAATTTAGAATCGATTTCAACTAACCATAAGGCCGCACGCGCGCGTCGAAGTTTGAAATCTGTGAGCGCGTCTATAGGGCAAATAACGTAAAAACATGCAAAAACATGCCCCTTTAACATCCGCTATAGCTCGTTTAGAAGTATGGTGACCCCCCATTTTTTTTACATTTTCTGAAAGCCTATGAGTTGAAGATTTGAATTCATGAAAAAAAATTGGGGGTCGGGTAGTTGGAACGTCGTCATATTCTCATGTGAACTCAAAATTTCATTTTTTCAATTATGACGTCATGTTTTTTACCTTTAATCAAGACTATCTCGCTTATTGTTGGTCGATTTTCACCGGGATTTCAGTATGTTGTAGCTGAGACAATGCTCTTGTATATCAATTTCCTTTATTTTTCATTTTGAGACATGCATCATGGTCTAATCTTACGATAAACGGAGGCATGTCATTTTTTCACATTTTGCGTGTATTGTCTATGGGATATGACCTTTTTCTAATTCTTGATTCTACATTCCCGCGTTTTTTGAGCAACAGCTCCGTTATTTCTGCTCGATTTTCGCCCAGCTTCGACTATGTTGTAGCTGAGAAAATTCTCTATTGTAAGTGTGCTATTTATTTTTTAATCAGATGTCAGGAACATATCGAAATTTCAACTGGAAGATATGATTTAGGAATCCCATTTTCCATCTACGTGTTATGTCTATGGACTATATTCTGGTCCATCGGTAAAGCACTGGTCTCACATCCTCATGGTCCCTGGTTCGACTCCCGGCGACGGTGATGTCAATTTTTTTTTTTTTTTTTTTTTTTTTACATTTGTTGCACTTTTATATTACCATCTCCATCGACTACGTTTACACATACAGTTACAAACAATGCCATAACTGCGTTATTTTGCCTGTTATGTATATTGCAATGCAGTATACCATAGTTAATGTACAACCCTATTGCAAATCTCATTCGTTAACGTGTTAGTACATCTTTTGGGTCAACTGTTCGTGATACTGCAATTTCAAATGGTCCCATATCTATATTAGTCTTCTTCCCAGACATTATCTTCTTTATGACATTTAATTTCGACGTCCCCCGAGAGATTCTTTTACTAAAAGAAAGTGACAGACCACCTAATTCGTCCTCTGACGAATTACAATTCTCGTTCTTCTTGTTTTTCTTCATTCACTGGAAGCAAACTGATGCCTGGGTTGTATTCTCCTTTAAAAGAGCGTGCTTTTGATTCTATGCTAATGTGCCAGAGCCAATGTCCTGCAACCTACAGGTACATGTATGTCCTACTAAATTTTGACAACCTGTGTAAAAATATACATACCAGTAGAGACTGACCTTGACATTTTCCTTTTGACCTTCAAGCAGTATCAAGATGAGTTTTTCAACAAAGAAGATCCTTCCCATGATGCTTAGCTCTGCACACCAGCTGACCAGTGTCTTGATGTAACGTGCCTTGGCCCGCATGTGATCAAGACAAAGTAAAGAGATCATAAGACCACCTGTAATTAATGCAATAATGTCGACACAAAATATCAGTGCTGGTTTTTTAAAAACACATCTAATGGAAAACCCCTTAATTTTGCCACAGATGAGATATGAATTGATAACTACATGTACATGTAGATGAAATTGATTGAACGATAAACTATGGATGAAAACGAAATAGCTTTGTTCATCAAGGTCTTGATCTAGCAAGTTTGGGCTTTCATGTGAGCCAGTCTCAGTAAGGAATCAAAGTGAACCTGTAAAGCAATATATACAGAGCACCTCAATCTAAGTACTAACAACATGATGGGGGACCTATGTATGTGCACCTAACATTTCATTTAAAATTGACAAACCTTTCCTTTGGTATTCCTCTAATGGCTGACCTTACTCATTTTAATCCTCATATGCTAGAGAGTAAATTGTGCCGAAAATCTCATTAAAATTCAAGTAAGATATTTCACAAGTATATATCACAGGAAAAGGCGATGGTGTCAATTTGGCACTAAAAAGGAGAAGGTTCCCATGTCTGTGCACTCATTCACTTTTTACGCTGTTCTGGGGTGGTATTCTGAGATCCATTTTATCTCAGATAAAATAAAAATTTTTATCTCAGTTAAATTCAGTGAGATAAAATACCCTTAAAATCTTTTCAAATCAGTATTCTGAGAACCATTTTATCTGGATTTTATCTCATCTAAGACATGCCCATTTATGACGCAGTAACCAATAAATCGCATTCTCATCTTGCTCAGCCAATGAAATTGTTTTCTGCCAGTAGGTGGGGCAAAAGAGCACGGATGCGTTATTTGTACAAATTTTAATACGTGCTTGCGCTTGCATTTGAACGCGAACGCGTTTTGACTGGTATTTTGGTCAGAAATAAGTTAGCTTTTTTTTCGAGGTATCAGCATGCCTATTCAAGGATAATTTTAAGGCCAATATTTTTTTTGTATGAAAGACGGCATTTTCAAGGCATGTGAATGAAAATACATAAATTAGAAGTTTTTCACCAATTTCTCCTCATTTTGTCACTGATACATATCATTAAAATTGATATGAAGATGACGAGTTCACTGCGTCTTTTGTAATGTTAAATTCGCGCAGTTACGCGTAAGCGCAGACACAGGGTACCAAACCATATACATAGTGGCAGGGAAGAGGGAGTTTGAAAATCTAATTCATCCTTC
The DNA here is from genome assembly GCA_029962745.1 of Echinometra lucunter. NCBI lineage: Eukaryota > Metazoa > Echinodermata > Echinoidea > Camarodonta > Echinometridae > Echinometra > Echinometra lucunter. The sequence goes on from CM057163.1 coordinate 11,127,251, forward strand.
CAGCATGTTCGGTTCAATAACTTCCTATCTGAAATTATCTAGAATTTCCCCTGCACAGAGTAAAACTGTTGTAAGGCATCTGAAATTTGCCACAGTTTCTACAAATGTATATGATTTGATAGCAAAATGGCAATAGACAGTGGAAGAAGACCATTTTGGGAGTCGAGGTCTACGAGTCTTGGCTCACATGTGTGAAAAGCAGGAGTGAAGAGATCCAAAGTCAATCTGCAATAATGCAAAATTGAGCGTAGAGTGTTCGTGTGCACAAAAAATTGCTTTCAAAGGACATTTTCTGCACTCCACAAGGAATGCCCACTAAATTTTTGCACGTATCTACTGATGGAAACTGTTCCCAACCTGTTTCCAACAGCAAGAAAAAAGAGTGGGAAAAGGAGAAGGAAAAGTGGAAAAAAGAAACGCAAAAGCTAGTTGATAGGACCCGATATGTCATGTCCATGTGAAAAAAAGTCTTGCTCTAACTGCACACATTATGATTAGGCTAATAGTGTTAAGTTATCAACCCTAACAGAAACATCACAAACCCAAGTACAAATCCTTTGACCAACAAACTCGACCTCTGATCCCGAAATAGGACGGAGGTCCCTGTAAGGCATCTATCCTCTAAGTTTGGTTACAAACGGGCAAATGGTCACAAAGTTATTTAATAACCAGTATGGACGGAAAACGGACAATGGGCAACGTACGGACAGACACTACCAAGGAATCCCTGTGTCTCACTCCACCTCGGTGGCTCAATAAAAAAAATATGGAGCTGATACTGTAAACTACTCTTTGAAAATTTTACATGCTTTTCAAAGATTTGGAACTCACTTTGATTATGAAATTGTGACTGGTCCACAGTCTGACCCTCATTTGCATACTCCTTGAAATGAAGCCTGATCCACTCAACCATCTGCAAGATCATTGGTTCGCCAAGCAGGTGCTTATTTGCATATTCGATGAGGTGTCTCTTCAGGCTCTCAGTTGTTTTCCTGGTGAGGTCAGAGGTCAAAGTGATGTCTGGCAAGGATTGTGGGTAATCTGGTCTGATCGTGAATGTAATGGCAAGAGCCGATGCAGGGTGAGGTGACAGGAGGTCACTTGATCCGTTTGAAATGGTTATGGTGTATCGAGCTGACCCTGAATGAAAGCAAAAATCAACAGAGACTTACATGGGAGAGGGGAGCATTAACACATTAACAATTTCCAATAAATTATGTTTTCATCTTTTTCAAATACAGGTTTGGTTTCATTTTTCTTCCCCCTTCAAGGATAAATGGCAGTTGAGAAACAATATGAAATCATGTTCTTCAGTCAATTAAAAGTTGATCTGCCACTTAATGATTCCTCTTATTCAATAGCTGTATGATATCAATATAAATCCCAAACCCTCAGTTTAGAAGCTAACATTTCTTTTCCAAATATTATTCAAAAGTTTAACACTGCTGTGGATACAGTTTAGTTGTTTAAAAACTTTGTCTGTCAAGTGTGAAAAACCCACATGTAAATAACATATTAAAAGGAGAAAAAAAAACCCAAGTAGAGGTAAAGAATACTAAGACAAGAATACATTAATTCAAATAGTTCCTTGCAAATATCATAACCAAAAAAAATAAAAAACAACAACAAAAAATCCTACCTTTTTTGTATACGGATCTAAATAAAATATATGGTGTTCTGTAATATGCATAGTTTTAAGGTTTATTATGGTTTTTTTCTTAACTATGGGCAGAGAAAGGAGGTTCAGAAAACATTGCCACTGGATTATTCTAACGTTACATCTAACATATAAAAATTTACTATGCTTGAAATAATAAAGAAACTTTATCAATTATAACATAATATCAGAAGGTTCATGAGAAAATGCAAAGTTTCTAACACTAAGAACAATCAGAATCACTAAAATAAAACAACACTATTGTGAAATTTGTCACCAGTCCATTCACTGCTGTTTATTTCGTCAGTGCTGGTGAAAGCTTTCTACTCCCATACTTGTGCCAAAGAACATTAATTACCCAAGAACCCTCAGAACTGAAATAAAGCACAGTACGTATTATAGTACACGGTACGTGGTACACACCCCATATCACGCATCATCGATTACAACAAACGGTATCACGTGTAGTATTACAAAAATTGGTCAAAAGCATGCATATTCCCAGGGATTTATGTGGGGTGTATCGGACTCATCGAGGCTTGTATATTTTCAGAGTTTGAAATTTCACGTGAATCACCTTTTCCATATATTGAAATAAATGCTAGGGGAATTAACTTAATTGCAAATTACCTGTTTTTGTGTATTAACCAAAGAGGGTCAAAAGCAGGCATACATGTAGTCCGTGAAATTTATGGGTGGCCTTTGAATTTTTTTAGAGCCTTTACTAATCTTTTCCAAAGCCTCAAATTCCACGTAAATCACATTTGAAATAAATTCAAAGTAGGAATAGGGGAAATATAATTATTTAAAAATTGTTTGTTTTCACGTGTAAAGCTATTGCAAGCAAGATTTTTTGGGTAAAAAATATGCATATTCCTGGGGATTTATGGGGGGTCTATTTGACTCACTGAGCCTTAATTATACATTTTCAGAGTTTGAAATTTCATGCAAATTACTTCTATCGCAAATTCAAATAAGCGTACATGTTAGCCTATGGCAGTTCTGATCAGGTCAAAAGCATTCATATACATGTACATGTAGACCTCTAGTCCCCGAAATTTATGGGTAGTCTTTGATATTTTTAGAGCATTCTCCATGGTCTCAAATTACATGTAAATCACATTTGAAATAAATTCAAATCGGTAATAGGGGAACTATAACACCCACGTAGCCAGGGGGGGCGGTGGGGGTGGTCGCCCCCTCCAAAACGCCAACAAAAAAGAAAAAAAAAAAGAAAAAAGAAGGGAAAAAGCGTGAGCAAGAAAAGAAAAAGGTAAGAGAACGTAAGAAGAGCAGGAGCATACAAGGGACAATTCAAAGAAACATCAGAGCTTCCGCGCTTCGCGAGGGAGGGGGGAAACTCCCCCCTCCCTGCACCCTCCCCCCTAGGGAGCACGCTTCACGCGCTCAGTGATTCGCGCACTTCGTGTGCTCACTACCGCCCCTCCTAAAATGTAATCCGAGCTACGCCACTGAACTATAGACCCTAATTAATCTTAAAATCCATGTTTTCATGTGTTATCCCATGCCATGGCATATGACAAAAAGCATGTAAGATCCTGGCTGGAGATGTTTTATGAAATGGGAAATACCATCATCATCATTATCATCATCACCGTCATAAACATAAAGGACAAGAACAACAACAAAAACACTGTTTCGCCGCTCTGCCTCAGAAGCTCAAATTACTACTAATACAATGGAAGGGCAAAGGCATGAAGCCCGGCCAGAGCAATGTTGCAGAAGGAGCGGGCCGCTGGGTTTTCTCACCCGCTAAGTGCCGGCCGGGCTGGGTGCCAGCGCGCCGAGCAGGACCTAGATCTATACTACGTACCGGTCAATTCGTTAAAATCGTGTAACACAAATTCTCCGTTCTGGCAGAAAATAGATTCTAAAACTTGCAGTTCATCTGCAACTTCATGGCGGTTAGGAGATGTCATTGTCATATTCCCTTATAAATAGATTGGGTGCCAAGCCAAGCCAGGATTCCAAATCCAATTCCTGAATAGAATGCAGACGTAAAAACAACGAAAGATAATCTACATTATGAAAAACGGAAGACAACAGGTTAGCGAGATAGCTAACTTTCATAAATAGTGTAGTATTCAGCTGTGATAAACGAGCAGCGCGAATGGTTACAAATCTGAATCTTTGGTCAGCAAAAATGTCTCTTCCCGACACAGCCACGATTTGGTTCGATTTAATTTTATTTATTCAGATTCCACATTTACAATGACATTACAGGCATTACATTATAAATTCCATGTATTCAGTAATTAATACACGTGCAGTATGTATCATTGTTTGTCATATGTTATTTCTTTTATTCTTTGGTAATCATGTCTAAGGTTTCAGGTGATGTAATAGAGTCACTAAAATCTTATCTTATCTTATCTTATTATATTATCTTATCTTATCTTACAACAATATACATACAAACACTGCAATACAGAGATAAGTGGAGGGATCCACTAAAAAGCTTAGCTTGTGTTGTGTAGATCCCCTTATTGAAAAATAATATGACTATGTAAATTATGAAAAATTAATTTCAGATTAATTGATCAAATAGATTATTAGAGAGGGAAAAACTAATTAACAGAACATTATATACAAATCAGCTAACATTACAAAAGAAAAAAAGCGAGATAAACAGAGCTTTCCTTTCGAGTGGAATATAGTTATCTTTACACGTATATATACACAGTACAATAAAGATGAATACATCTGTAATGGAATGAACTAAAAGGCAAAGTGAATTATTAACATCAGTATAAATCAGTGTTTCTTCAAAAGGATATTTGAACCGAATTAAGTTAGGGGTAAGTTTTAATTTCTGTTCTGAGTTTCAATGATTTATCATAATTCTCGATAATTTCTCATGGTTCTTTGAATTCTCTTCAATCTCTCGGCTTTTCTTCTTCTTCTTCTTCTCTCTCTCTCTCTCTCTCACTCTCTCTCTCTCACTTCCTTTTATTAGACTCAGGTAACGTTCTACTTGCATTAATTTCGTACTGAAAAGGTCCGGCATGTAAGGGCCGAAAGCGGGGGGGGGGGGGGGGGGGGGGGGGTCAAGAGGCGTCACATGAATGAGACATATAAAGAATGATAAAATTTGAGAAGAGAATATAAAAAGAGGAGTAAACAAAAAAAGATGAGAGTTCAGTTATAGAGAGGTCACAAGATGGCAGAGTAAAAGATTGAATTCCATATGCCACAACAAATATTATAGCCACAATTTCAGCCGTGCCACAAATGCCAGTCGATACATTGGCGTAAAATCCCGTTGGGATGGGGATATATCCCCTCCAAACTTTTCGAGAGCGGGGGGGGGGGGGGGCTTGTACAAATATCCCCCACTTTTTAAAGAAGAAATGATATTTCACTTAATCAGTTAGTGACATTTTTGATAATCTGTCATAAACGACCATCATATTTCAGAATTTCTATTTGAAAATGCGATTAAAAACCAGAAAAGTGGTTATTTTTGTCTCGCTTGCTTCGCTCGCTTGCAAAATAAAAAAAATTAAAATGTGTGTAAGGGGGTCTGTGCGGGTGGGTTAGGGTGTGTGTTTATACTTAAGAGTGAATACGACAGAAAAAAATCGGCAAAAAAGTCGATCAATCCCCCGCACCCCTCCTCAAAGTAGATTTACGTCGGTGCGACACATTAACAGGAATAATATTTTACACTCTCTTCTGGAGTGTTTTGGACTTTTCCAGAGTTACAGAGGGTAGATAATTCTTACTAACGCCCGACCAGGTTATGTGCACTTTTATACAGTATGGGAGGGCAAATGAAGCACAGCAGACTTTCAGTCGCTAGTACCTGCCATTACCATGATTACCAGTCAGTATAGCAACTCTCGCTGTTAGGCAAATAAAAGAAGATCTCAGTCAATCATTACAAAAAAAAAATAGAAGAACAAATTTCCTGTTCATGTGCGTCGATAGAACTATTAATATTTAACAATAATAATAAATTGCCCCTAGGACAGCGTGGATTTTAGTTGAGAAGAAATAAATCGTGGTGTTTAAAAAAGAAAAAGAAAACCTAAAAATTGTTTCCCCCCGCAATGGTCAGAGATTTTCAGATATCCCCAACCCTATCTTCTCGCTACACAGATGCGTTAAGAGAATAGATACGATTTTTGATTTGCCTGTTTTTCCCCCCTCTCTTCAAATATGTTAAATAGAAGAATATTTCATTTTCATTTGTTGCAGTGCTCCTTTTTTTTTCTTCAAATGAATAAGGGCTAATAATCATTCTTATTGTTTATTGCCTATTTTATATCTCATTTTTTATTCTCAAAGTTCCAATATCCTAATTTCTAGGGAATTCTGCTCACTATGTTTGTCCCCCCCCCCCCCGCTCTCTCTATCCGCTTCGTATCTCTTCTCTTTTCTCATGCACTCTCTAATGTCCCTCTCTGTAAATAAACTCTTGCTCCCTCTTTTTCCCTCTTTTTCTATCCCTCTCTCTCTCTCTCTCTTAAATTTATTCGCTATCTCTATCTCTCAGTCGAGCCCATGTTGAAAGAAGGCCGTGACGAAACCGAAGTCCATGAGATCGAAGGCCCACGAGACAGAAGTCCGGCGAGTCCGCAAAATCGCAAATCGTTATCACGGCTCTGACCGATTCCATGGGTTTAAATGTGACTTTAAAAAGGGCTGATATCGCAATGATCGTTTTACCCAATATTTTTGTTTGATAATAGTGTGAATTCTGTAAAACTGACATGTTGTATTCAAAATTTCACATTTGTTTTTTTCACATTTTGTGATGCTCTTTGTATTACTATAGCGTCGGGGTCAAATCTTTGGCTGAAGCTCTCCCCGAGCATCCCTGTGGTTGATTTCGATATAAATTTGCGATGATAATTATAATCATGTAGAAAGAAAGTGCGTATAGCTATACATGCATGTACTTATACTCTACAAAATCTTTCTAAATTTATTAAAACAACTAGCTGTACCCGGCGCTACGTTACGCACCGGGTACAGCTAGCATGTTTAGATCTTTTTTAATTTTTTTTTTTTGAAATTCATTTCCTCGAATGGGGTGGATAGCCCTTTCAACAGAAGTTGATTTTCATAGGGGTCCACAAATAAAAACATTAACAAATCAAAATTTACAGGAATAAAACTGAACATAATTATACAAAAGTTTTAGGGGGAATGGGGAGGCTGTTTTATTTTATCATGTTCTACTGAATCGTGTGTGCAAATAAAACAAATCATCGTTTCTAAACTGTGTAATCAATGGTGTCTTAACTGACTGCTGTGCATACGCCCACCCATAGAGAACATACAGCTCCAGTAAAAATCACCTATTACCCTATATTCACCTGCACACAGTATCTCTCCACCATCCACCCCCATATATTTTGGGAAAACGGAACACGTCTTGGCCTCTACAATAAAGCTATAAAGGGAAAACCGCTCGCATCCAGGATGGCTAACTCTTCAGGAGATGAAGGGATTAGAGGCAAGGGACAGGCCAGCCCTCCAGCTTCCAGAATCAGATCCAAGGCGGAGGGCCGTCACAGTATTTTATGTTCACATGTTTTCTAATCTCAAAATTGGCCAATTCATTTTTGCGTTCATGTTCAGTAGAATATTGCTTTCATCACCCTTTTAGGCTCATGCTTTGGGATATCATATCTATTAGGAAGAGATCGAGCAAGTTTGAGAAAGAGTGGGAGTGGGAGAGAAAGATAGAGAATTAAGATGGAATAGGGGGTCGAGGGAGAAAGAAAGAAAGAAAGATAAGAATGGAATAAGGGGTTGAGAGAGAAAGAGAGAAAGAAAGAGAGAGAGAGTCATTGGGATACAATGGAAAGAGTGAGATTCGAATTAGAAAACAAAATATGAATGAATGATAGAAGGGGGAGTAGCAAGAGACAGAGAAAGAGGAAGTGACAGAGAGAAGAAGAAAAGAGAATGATATAGAGAGAGAAGAAGAAAAGAGAATGATATAAAGAGGGAGAAAAGAAGTAGAAAAATAGAGATTTTAATTCTATAGCTGTTAGATATTTTGTAGGGAGGAAATGGAACCCCCAAAATCAGCATACCTGTTTTGTTTTTGTTTCGTTTTGTTTTGTTTTTGTTTTGTTTTTTGTTTTGCTTGCCAATAAATTTTTGGAAGTTATCACAAATAGTAAGCTTATGAAATTATATTGACCATTCAGTTTACATGTTTCACACCCTACCCCTCCAGCTGCTTCATGCATGTATAGTAAGAAACTGTGCATGATGCTGCGCCTACCCCGGCCCGCCCCCCCCCCCCCCCCCCCCATCCCCGTACCGTATTCAGAATGTGAACAGAAAAGAAAATTCCTGGAATGTTATGTAGGCCCAAATCTAATTCTTCCTAATTTGATCCTTGTTTGGCATTAAAACCGTTTAAGCATGGTCAATAAGAACAACATAATCTGACACGGCCCACGGCAGTAGTAGCCCGGGAGCTATCTTTACTTGAGTAGAACGACACCTGCACTCGTGGTCAAACTCAAATGGGATGCACAGTACGTCACAACGATGAAAATGAAACTTAAGTTCAAGAGTATCTTGCTCTTATAGTTCTTTCGCAAAAAGCTGTTTACAATCCTCTGTATAGTGTGTTCAAATTCCAAAGATCTAATCATAATTACAATCATACTCACCTCGAACGGAGTTATTAGTTAGGCCCTATATATACGTGCATTTCAGTGTACTCAAAAACCCTGAAACCAACCATAATTTGGAATGAAAAACTGTTAGTAAGACGCAAACCGCAATTTTATCATTTTTGGCCTCAGAGACAATAAATAAGAGGACCATTTTGCTCGAGTTAAAACAATACCGTTATCTGCCTCCCTCCGCATGATACGCCAATAAATACAGTACGGTCCGGTGAGACGTGTGCGCATACCCACTCCTTACGTCTTCTATGTGCAACCGACCCGATATATTTTTCAAGCATTGGTTCACATTTCTGATATTTAAAAAATAAATAAATAAAAAACGCTTTGAAACTTTCAGACTGGTATTTTTACACTATAACCTTATGTTTATCACATTTTCAAGTAGCATTTTTTTTTTTCAATGATAAAAATGTTAACCGATGCCTTTAACTTTCTTCTGAAAGAATCAGCGTACAAGTAGTATTAATTCCTCTCTTCCTCATAGTACTTTATAATCTTACCCGAACTGGCTATTTCTTTATGTGACGGCATGATGACTTCAAATATTAATTTTCATACGATATTGATAAGAAATATTTTCCGTATTACCATTCAAAGTATTTACAGTATGTGTCGTGTTATAGTGATAATTCATTTTTCCCCTAGAAGAAAACATAAATTAGACATTTAAAAACAATACAATTTTATTCCATAATTTAGTACCTTTTTCAAAGTATTTTAAGAGTATTCAGTGGTAGTAAGAAAAAAAAAAGCTGCTGTTAATTATAGCTGTCCCACACAATAAAAACGCTTTATACAACCTGGTTTACTATATGAACTGATCAGGTATTTTTTTTAAAACAAACTGTTCAAAGTTTTAAACAGCAGTGTTTAATTTTTAATATTTATTGTTCAAAAAATTGAACATTGTTGTTTAACTTTTTAAACACTTGTTTAAACTTTAAAAAAATACCTGATCAGTTCATGTCGTAAACCAGGTTGTATAAAATTTATACAAGTTGTCTAATTTGATGTTACTGTGCATGTGATTGGTTGGGTGGAAAAATCAACATATCTAGATTCTCTTAAGGGAGAGTTAAATTTCCTGGTAGAGTTGTGACAAAATTAATGAAAATCCTTATCCTGCTCATTCTACTTTAGACATGTTGATAGATAATCAAAAGCTTATTACAAAGTACATTCATCTTCAAACTGACCCTCACATCAAAGATTGGCAGGTTGTACAGATTCGGCCATTGTACTTTTTCCTAAGTACTTTTTTCCCCCTCAGTGTTGCACTCTTAATGGCGCCTGAAAAGAATTTCGTTTTGGCATGTTTGGCTTGTGATTTTTCCGAAGTTTCTTAATTCCAGTGGTTCGTAATTTCGAAACTCAATAATCCAGACAAATTATATAGAGAGTTATTTGTTTTCGGAAGTGTAACCTTATGGAATAACGAACACTACTTCACTCTCTGTATTCTGAATTTCAGGATTTATGAATCTTCCGAAAACGAGTACACCTAGCAATGATCTCCTTTCAAAGTTGAACGTAGTCCATCTATTCATATAACGCAACAGTGCAGGGAGACCTCTTTTGAACATTTTCGTTTTGTTTGACCGGGGATTGGAGGGATAGTTTGATGTGCAGACATTCCTGCATAAAATGACTCAAATACAACAAGCACAATGGTATATCAGTTTTTTAATGAACCTTGATATTTTGTGGGAAAAACAGAAAAGTTTCACAACTCTTCATATCCCTGAACCCAACAGAAACTGTCATTTGCCGTTGTGCAAAAATACATAACAGTCCCTTTGCCAGAATTATACTTTGTATAAAATTGATCATTTATTTGAAGGTCTTATTTCCAAGAGGCTCTCAATCTACTTTGAGTGATTTCGAGTAAATGATGAAGGGGATATTTCTTCAGTCCATTCAATCTTCCTCGAAAGATCAAAAGATTTTTTCAAATTTGGACGGACTAGCATTATACACATCTAAAAAATAGACTGAAAAAAATCCTGCAGGACTAATATTTCCTTGTAGGATGCTTGTCCAAAGTTGCACAAAAAATATTTCTAGATGGCATTAAATCTACACAAACAGAAATATATCTATTCTATAAAAAAGTACTGTACATGCTTTCATTCTTATTTGTTAGATGACCCATATATGCACTTTCAGCTGTCAAAAATTTCGATGTTTTGAAGAAGGAAAGCGGTTTAATTAAAATCCTTGATTTTCGCAAAGTGGGTTCTAGCGTCGTTTCAAAATATGAATTTGGATTGAGCGCCTTTTGGAAATGAACGTATTTTTCTACCCATTTTTTCTACTTTCCTGATTTTCTTTTTCTTTTGAGTTTATTATACAAATGGAATAAATATCAAATCCTACTTATACCTTGGTTTCGGTGAGAAATGGATTAAGTGCCTTTTGGAAATAAACTATTCATTGTGCGAAAGTGATTTCTTTTTTTCCTTAAAATGAACATTATTTCGCCAATCAAAAAAAAAAAAAAAAAAAAAAAAAAAAAAGAGTTTTATGACCAACCGACAATGCTCTGTATATTCCACCCTTTGTCCCATATGGAAAAGTTAGTCATTATTTCACTTTCCCTGGCCCGGGAATGCCCGAAGCAGGTCGAAGAATGTTTGTGGTGGGACATCTTGCTTTGCTGTGCTCCAGAAATGTAGCTCTATTACAGGTATTTCCAGTGCCGTTCTCAAAGTCGGGTGTCAGCAAAATATGATCCACTCCCCATGAAAGCCCACGACTGAATGTCTCTAATTCTTATTTTCTTCCATTACTAATATAAATTCTTCAATTCGAGAAATAATATTGAAATCATAATTTATGTGCATGTGAATTTGCCGTTTACATTCTTCATAAAATGTTGAAAACAATTGCTATGATTATTGTTATTATAGCTTTTTCTAATGAAATCCCAATGCCTTTTACCAGAATTTTGCGAATATAGCAATATTGTATTATTCTTTATTATATGAATTGTAGCCATTTACAAATCAGTCTTCGGACGGCAAAAAGCTTTCAATCGAAGAATCGATGTCACGCGTACTTTCAAAATGATATTTGAAAGTGCAATCAAGTAATAGAAATAAAACAAATATTCGAGATTTAATTTCAAGGTAAAAAATCAAACCTATGATACTAGCATATGAAATAATAACACAAAATTTTCTCCAAATGTCACTGCACTTTTTAAGAATTTGATGAACCATTTCAAGGTTTTCGTGAGGTTCTTTCTGATTGGTCCATGTAACAACTAGTCCAATAAGCTAGTGGTCCTATTCTGTAATAAATAAAGGTCTCCAATTGTTCCCCGTCACCACTGTTTGTGGACTCGCTATAGTAAGATAACTCGGTCATCACACTAGTATACGTTAACGAGGTAAGTTTCTTTCTCATTTACTTTTGACACATTATTAAGAATTAGTCGGTTTGACAATTTACAAACCTAGAACAGTTCTTTCCTTGATGTTTTTTTAATTGATTTAGGTTCCTATGTAGTTTGTGAACATTTTCAGTTTGGTTGCCCAAACAGCAACCTTGAGTAATTTGCATAATTTGCATAAATCTGTATGGATACAGGATATGTCACCCAAGATAACTTACACAGAATATATAAACTGAACTACGTACTGATTGTGTACATGGTGTATGTGCGGTGATAAGGAACTTTAATAGCGTTGTCAATCTTGTAAATTCAACATTTGATGAAACGAAACGGGGTACACTGATGTGTGATACATCCGTAAAATGGGGGTTTCGTAGGGATCCATGACATATGCTCCGCCGACAACTGCTCCGAAAAGGTCGACGGGTGCTCCGCGACAAATGCTCCGGGACATTTGCTCCGCCGAATATGCTCCGCTGACATTGCTCAGCCGGCAATTGCTCGGACGACAACTGCTCCGCCGACATATGCTCCGAAACTACGACATTTGCTCCGGCGAAATTTGCTCCACCGACAATTGCTCCGCCGAAATATGCTCCGAAATGCCGACATTTGCTCCGACGACAATAATTGCTCCCCCGACAACTGCTCCACCGAACCTGCTCCGCTCAAATATGCTCTGAAATTTTATACATTTGCTCCGCCGGCAATTGCTCCGCGCAAAAAGAAAAAAAAAAAGAAAAAAAAAAAGGAAAATGAAGAAAAATCATATTTTTCAAAAACACTTTTGCGCCTCCCCCCCCCCCCCATTCGCAGGCTAAATGCATCAGAAATAGATTTTTCTGAGGGTTCAAAGTGCAAAAAATTTTCTAAAGCTCCCCCGCATAATCATGTCCTCTTAGAATCTCCTACGATTTCGCGTCCCTATAACATTTCTTAAACAAGCTTTTAAAAGGGGTTCAGAATTATAATGATGCAATTGTCGTTGTTTTGCTCGTTGTCATGTAAGTTTCACCTGCCTCTTGCGAAATACTACTACCCCCAGTGTGGCCTAATACAGCATTTGCAAAGATTAAACAAAGAGATCTAACATCTTATAAGGGTTGGCACTTGGAGGGGGCGCAAAAAACGCATAAGAGAAAAAGAAAAAGGAGAAAATGAAGAAAAATGACATTATTTTAAGGGTTGCGGCCCCTTCCCATCGTAAATCCATCAGAAATAGAGTTTTTGAGGGTTTAAAATTCCACATTTTCAAGCGCTCGGTCGCTTCGCTCCCTCACATGAATATATTTCCATTCAGGATCTCAAAAGTTTTTTTTTTAAGAGCCCTTTAAAAGGGGTTCAGAATTTGAAAAATAATGGTGCAGTTGTGTTTGCTTTGCTCGCTATCAAGGTATTTGAAGTATTTAGGATGACCTATTATGATAAAAGTAAGCTCTCAAATTACGGTGTCGATGAAGTAACTGTCACCGGTTCAAGTGTCGTGTCTTCGGAATATTTTTCCGTGGAGATATTGTCGGCAAGGCAGTTGTCACATGATCAATTGTATTTTCGTTACATAATCCGGCGGAGCAATTGTCGATGGAGCAAATGTCGGCATTTTGGAGCATATGTCGGCGGGGTATATGTCGGCAAACGGCGTAACAGGTGCTTGTAATCGGGGGGGGGGGAGAGCAAAAAATTTCCCGGTAACTCAGTCTGGAGTCAGTGGCGTGGCTAGGATTTCATTTTAGGGGCGGTAGTGAGCACGCGAAGCGCGCACCCGTGGAGGGGGGAGGGTGCAAGGAGGGGAAGCTCTGACATTTCTTTGAATAATCGTCTGCTCTCGCTCTTCTTACGTTCTCTGCCTGTTATCGGGGGGGGGGGGGTGGGGCAGAGCCAAATGTTTCCCGGTAACTAAGTCTAGAATCAGTGGCGTAGCTAGGATTGCATTTTAGGGGGCGGTAGTGAGCACGCAAAGCGCACTCACTTGGGGGGGGGAGGAAGGGTGCAGGGAGGAGGAGAGTTTCTCCCCTCCCGCGCGAAGCACGGAAGCTCCGACGTTTCTTTGAATTGTTTCTTGTCTGCTCCCGCTCTTCTTAGGCCTACGTTCTCTGCCTGTTATCGGGGGGGGGGGGGGGGGGGTAACTAAGTCTATGCGGAGGTAGCCTCTAGCCGAGGCCTCTTGCTGCAATCCCCTGTGCTGCATTCCCCTGCAAACGGCTGCCAACGAGAACGGCTGCCAACGAGACTCACTTGCTCCCTAATTAAATATGCAGCACTGGCGTAAATCCCGGAGGGATGGAGGATATATCCCCCACTTTTTTGAGAGGGGGGATGGCGTGTACAAATATCCCCCACTTTTTAAGGAAGAAATGATATTTAAATCAATCTGTGAATATAATTTTTATTAATCTGTCGTAAATTCATATTTTAGAATTTCTAATTGAAAATGCGATTGAAAACCAGAAAAGCGGTTATTTTTGGCTCGCTGGCTTCGCTCGCTCGTCATTTTTTCAAATTTTCATTTGAAAATGCTATTGAAAACCAGAAAAGTGGCTATTTTTGGGAAGCTCGCTTCGCTCGCTCGTTATATTTTCAAATTTTGATTTGAAAATGCGATTGAAAACCAGAAAAGTGGTAATTTTTTGCTCGCTCGCTCTCAAGAAAAAAAATAAAATGTGTGTAAGGGGGGTCTGTGCAGGTGGTTGAGGGCGTGTGTTTATATTTAAGTGTGAGTTCAACAGAAAAAAAAAAATCGGCAAAAAAGTCGATCATCCCCCCCACTCCTCAAAGTGGATTTACGCCGGTGATATGCAGTATCAAAATAAGGTGTTGATACGTCACAAGTTGTATGCAGATTATATGCAATTTACTGTCTTACGCATTCTGACCAATGAGCTGCGTGTTTGGCGAAGAACTCGTCCATTATTTTAGAGGGAACTACTTTACGTAATAAAGTTATAAAAAACATACTCCTTTTTTCATTTATTTGAACAAATATACATACTTTTACATTACAAAATTATATATTTCATAGCATTTTTGCCGAAAAATAACGGCTGTCATTGAGTCCTAGTTAAAAAATAAAACATATTTCTCCCTGCGGAGGAGCAACTGTGATTGTAAACACTGTATTATACCTTTTGTGCATGTTTACTCCTGTGTGCATGGTATTGAAGTATGTGTGATTGTTTTAATGACAAATACAATCAGCAAATTCTCTATAAGCGAAAGCACACAGGGACACTACTCTATGTCACGTATTTTCATGCAAAAGTAAATTTAAAAATCTGTTTGCATAATGTCTAAATAACTGATCAGCAGAAATTGGAGGTCAGAAACTGCTAATTGCCTAACTGGTTCTTCATAAGGGAGACAAGGGGCGAAATGACAACAATGCTCCTTAGGCTTAGCGGTGAGCAACCGGTTCCAGCGCTCAGCGCAGCGGGGCTTGTTTCGTCCGAGATGGTGGGGCCTGTCCGCAGGAAATCGGTACATAGAGGAAGAGCTTGTTATATGGCACTCTTGCCATGTAGTTGGTGGGAAGATTTACAAAACTTCTCTCCCGTTCAATGCACTGGTAATGGCTTCAACTTGTAAATCCTTGAAATGTGGTATTTTGAGCTTTTTCGCAGCAGTCAACTTTTCTTCGCGACAAGTCTCCGCCATGATGAAACGATGTGCCATGAATATTTAATATGGAAGGCAAAAGTCTGCACACTGATTGGTGAATCTAAAAGATGGATTTTTAGTAGTAGGAGTCTGTCTCGCTCACTGATTGGTGGAAGGAGAGATTGGTGGGAGTACGACAGTGTTAATCAAAATTTTTTAGCATATTAAGATCTACCGCTCTGGTAGATGTTTTTCAATAAAAATAAGAATAAATTATTGTCGTTGTTAATGTCACAATGCAACTGGAATTTCTTCCACTCGATCTCTAACCTGTCCAGCTTATGTATTGTGCATGGCTCAGTTAGGTTGAATGGAAAAGGTATGTTAGCAGGCATGTAAGTGAATGGTTGTGTTTTGGCGGGAAACTTAGGTAATTAGGCCTGGGTCAACTAACTTTGGGTCTTTGGTCAATTATTTGGGGGTCACTAACTCAACAGGTGTTTGTTTTTGTGTGTGAGTAGAAAGACTGCTCAAAGAGAATGTCTGATTGGGAAGTTTTGTATATAAATTTGGGTTTAGAGGAATAGAAGTAATTTTGATGGGACCTTTTGGTATAGAGCTCAATTTCTGGAGAAATACAGAGAATTTTAACGTGTTTGTTATCGAGAGAGCTAACACTATGAACATGACGGACAAAGAAAGCGGACAAAATAAACAACCCCTCCTTCTACCCTTCACAATGGTTCTGGTAGTCAAAAGAACATCCTTCACTGCTATTGTCTAAAATATGTGGAACAGGTGTCACATGCATATTCACCTGGAACTACATGATTAAACATAATAGCTGTGAAGGGATGTTCTTTTGACTACCAGAACCATTGTGAAGGGTAGAATGAGAGGTTGTTTATTTTGTCCGCTCTCTTTGTCCGCCATGTTCATAGTGTAAGTTGGGTTGGAGTTAGAGAGGAGTTTAGTCAAATAGCTTTTGCATCTCGGGAGAGACAGACATCCCTGACTTGGTCTGAATCTGGAGTGTTGAGGGTGCTTATAGGCCACAGACATAGGTGAATGTTCTGGGCTATGTATCAGGCAGACATGGCAATTTTCCCTATCGACGGCACGGCAGCAGGTTCCAGGCAGCACGTACAGGCCGTGGTAGAAGCCGCATCCGCCATCACCTCACCGAGCACCATTGTTTTACCAGAACTGTAAGTTACATTAATATTCTGTTTTAATTGATGGTTGTATTTGAAAGTTAATATTAAGGATCTGTATATATATACCCATATATATATATATATATATATATATATATATATATAATTTTTAGAATACAGAAATTCACAAATTACTATATCTAGATCAAGATTATTAGTAAAGGAAAAGAATATTGAAGTTTATCTGTTATTTCATTGATTGACTTTATGTGAAATTTAAAAGGAACGGGAAAGAAACCAACTGTATATGAAATTGACTATAAAGATGAAGTAAGGAAATTTAGCTAATTCATTTGTTATAACATGGCCAGGATTGTTATTTCATACATTGCATGAAGATGCTTTTTCCCATTGTGAGCTAATTGATATTTATGTCTTGCATGTCGATTAAGGACGATTTAGTCATGATTAGGTTATTTTTTTTAGAATATAATTGGTGTAAATAGTGCATTCAGATGAGAAGTGATTACATATATATTATGAAGGCGGATATTTTATTTTACAATAATCAAAAGATACCGTACGCTACGTATGTCGTTTGTTTGCATTATTTTTGTAAGAACAGAAAAGCTTCTAGAAGCAAGAGGGATTGTAATGGCTGTTGTAAATTATTAGGATATTATTATTGCTTGACCTTGTCTGTTTTGATAGATTGTTGGCTAATCTGTTTTGATTTAATCCTTTTAGGGACGAGCTGGGCTATAGCTCGTATTCGCACTCGTGTACGTGCTCGTAACTTTACTCACGTTGGGAGCTCGTACTTGTACTCATCGTTGGAGCCTGTATGCTCATCAATTCTAGAAGCCACCACTCAGAGTCGACGGTATACTTCGTATTCATGGGGCCAACTTCATCACGTCGATGTAGACGTCACCGTGGTCCTCACCCCAGACTGTGGGATACATGAACTATCTTACGTTTACTTCAGCGAATTACTTTAATAGTTTACACAGTGTAGGTAGTTTATTTATGTTATACCTCAAAACAAGATTAATTCATTATTGATGTTGATTTTTTTTTTCTTTTTGCAAATTAATATACTGAATAGCTGAGATTTGGTAATTTACATATTGAATGATATACTGATATACTGATACATTGATATATACAACGATATACTGATATACAGTGATGTAATTTACTTTGTTGAATATTCAATTGAATCAGTTATTTATTTTGTTTGTGTACTTTTATTGAGCAGTTGGCTCTTGATTAAACTTAAGTGCATTATAGCCAGTGAGCAATTGTTTGATTATTTTCCAGTGGTATTTACTCATTTTAGCAGAACCTTATTTATCGTCAGACTGGTAATATTCAGTTCTAAGATCTGACAATTAGTGTTAAGTACAAGGGGCAAGTAAGTAGAGGCCTCGGTGCTGACGCGCCTCGTAGTCTCATTGGCAGCCGTTTACAGGGGAATGCAGGACAGGGGATTGCAGCAAGAGGCCTCGGCTAGAGGCTAATGCGGAGTCGAGCCCGCACTGCGAGTAGTTTGTCGCGACCAAGGTAACAAGCCAACGTTGGACCAACGTTGGAAAGTCGAAAGTCGTTTGACGTTGGAAAAACTTGTTGGAGCAACGTTGAAACGACGTTGGAAACTAGTAATCTGGAGAGTTGTTGGACAGTCAGCAACGACACAACGTTGACAACGTTGGAAACTAATTTTTTGGATATTTGTTGGATAACTGACAATGACACAATGTTGGAAACTAGTTGGGTGGAGGAATGTCGGATAGTCGTCCATGACACAACGTTGACGTCGTTGAAAACTAGTTTGTTGGAGAGTTGCTGGACAGTGGACAATGACACAATGTTGGAAACTAGTTTGTTGGATATTTGTTGGACGACTGACAATGACACAACGTTGGAAACAAGTGTTGGATAATTGTTGGACAAATGACATTGACACAATAACATGAATAATGGAAACTAGTTGGGTGGAGAGTTGTTGGATAGTCGACAAAGACACAACGTTGACAACGTTGGAATCTAGGTTTTTTTTTTTGGTGGGGGGATAATTGTCGCACAACTGACTATGACACAACATTTGAAACTAGTTAGGTGGAGAGTTGTTAGACATTAGACAATGACACAACGTTGACAATGTTGGAAACTAGCTTGTTGGAGAGTTGTTGGACAGTGGACAATGACACAATGTTGGAAACTAGTTTGTTGGATATTTTGCTGGACAACAGACAATGACTCAATGTTGGAAACTAGTTTATTGAAGAGTGGTTGGACAACTGACAATAACACAACGTTGGAAACTAGTTAGGTGGAGAGCTGTTGGACATTCGACAATGACACAACGTTGACAATGTTGGAAACTAGCTACAACATTGCCCGCCAACGTTGGAGCAACGTTGTGACTGACGCTTCAGCTAACATTGAACCAGCGTTGACAGACAACATTGGAGCGTTGTTGTCGGACAACGTTGGACCAGCGTTGTAAACATCGTTGGACTGGCGATGTATGCGCTTGCCAACGTTGAGGCAACGTTGTGAAAAAATTTTCACAACGTTGGTCCAACGTTGTACCAACGCTTCATTGTTACCCGGGGAAGCCCGTAGAGGGTGGGGCCCAGTGTCCCGCCTTAGGGCCTCTGATGTGGGTCCAAAGGCAAAGCCCCTGCGGGGGTCCAGTGAGTGGAGCCCCAGGAAGCTCGGGGGTTTTGGTACTAAATTCTCCCTCATTTCTTTTGTTTCCCTTTTCTTTCTTCTTTTTTCCCTTTCCCTTTTTTCTTTCCCTCTCTCTTCTTTCTCCCTCTTCTTCTTCTTTCTTTCCCTTTCCCCCTTCCTTTTTCTTCCTTTCCCTTCCTTTCATTTTTCCCCCGGTGGTTTGAAATCCTTGGGGGGGGGGGGGGGCTCTGCCCCCTCCCCCCCCCCCCCCCGGGTGTTACGCCACTAATGTTGGCAGAGCAATTGTCGGTGGAGCAAATGTCGGCGGAGCATATGTCGGCGGAGCAAATGTCGGCGGAGCAAATGTCGGCGTAACAAATGTCGGCGGAGCAATTGTCGCGGACCGGAGCACTTGTCGCAATTTTCGGAGCAGTTGTCGGCGGAGCATATGTCGTGTCACACCATTTTTTCAATTACAGATCAGGGTTCAGTACTGAAAATGTTCATAAACTACATAGGAACTTAAATCAATGGAAAAACTTCAACGGAAAGAACTTTTCTAGGTTACACTGTATAGCTAAATAGGACTGTCAACCGACAAAATGGGCTTATCCGCCGATACTAAGGCGTGAGTATCATATTATTGAAGCCCGCCGAACTCTGTACGATCCGTCTGATATCTGTTTTTTTTTTTTTTTTTTTTTTTGGGGGGGGGGGGAATTGTGTTATAGCATTTGATGTGAACATTCAAACATGACAAATCTTAATAATCGAAGTGTTGAATAGTCGTATGAATACTGGAATCGAAATTCGATATAGGCTACGTACAGCAAGTCTCCTCGTAGGAGAAAAAGAGAAATCAACGCCGAATCGGAGTGACGTCTTACACTGTCTTAGCAGTTGAACGACTGTCAACGATTAGAGCTCTGCTCCGACTAAAGGGCTTACAACATGCACAGTAAACCAGAATTTCGAATTAAGAATTGTTTTCATTATCAAGAACCTCACTAATGGAATTTTGTTACATTTTCATATTCAAGAGAAAATGCAATTTCTTCCAAAATCGGATCGCAGTTGGCTCATACAGTGTGCGTCGGGCTTTACATGTATAGTCTTTACCGGCTGTTGTGAGTTTATTCCATTTTTTTTCTCTCTTTTTTTTTTTCTCTCTCTTTTTTTTTTTTGGGGGGGGGGGTTGTGTGTGAGTATTTAGTTCACGTGAGGGTGCGCGTATATTATGTAGCGATAAAACTTTGGTGACAACCCACTTCACCGATGGCCCGCGAGGCCGAAAATAGCAAATTGTAATCTATAATATCACACCGCTCTGACCAATTCCTGTGCCAGAAGGAAGTTTAAAGGCATTGGCTAACTTTGTGAGTAGCTGATTTAAAAAATTCTCAAACTAAGATGAAACGTGTGTATGAGTACTTGTATTTGTACTCAAAAACCCTGAAACCAACCATAATTTGGAATGAAAAAGTGTAAGTTAGACGCAAACGGCAATTTTATTATCCTTAGTCTCACAAGACAATCAATAAGAGGACTACTTTGCTTGAATTTGAAAATGCCGTTATGTGCCTCCCGCCTCGTGATATGCCAATACACACAGTACGGTAAGGTGAGTCATACGCGCATGCGCATTCCTTATGTCTATTCTGTGCAACCGACCTTCGTATATTTTATATGGTTCACATTTTTTATATTTAAAAATACTTGCTGTGGATATTATACTTTGAAACTTTCAGACTGGTATTTTTACACTATAACCCTTATGTTTATCCCATTTTCAAGTAACAAAACAAGATTTTAAAAAAAATCATAACAATGTTAACCAATGCCTTTAATAATTATTAAGGGGCAACGAGGACTAAACATGCTAAAGGAGACATGAATATTTCATATACCAATAGCGCATTATTTGTGGTTGAAGGAAAATACGATACGAGAAAAGTCGGTCTCGCGGGCCTTCGGTCAAGTGGGCGGACCCCAAAATTTTCATGCGACATGACACCAAAACTTTAGTTCATTGTAATCACGTACAATATGTGTGTATAGATCACTCGCTGCTACATGTATCTGTAAACATGGCCAGGGGGTGATGGTAAATCGTTGGGTTTTTTTCTTCATGATTAACTTCTTGCAAGTTATTTTGCCACGTGTACTTTTTATTTTATACATGGCCCTTACTGATAGCAAGTTCTTAATCAAATTGCAATTCTCCTAAAATGAGATTGTCAAATAGACTGATAGATATGAGGTTTTTAAAAATACGCAACTGCCAGTGGCGTAATGAGCCAAAATATTTGGGGGGGGGGGGGGCTCAATCTTTGCGAGGAGCGAAGCGACCAACCCTGAGGGAGTGTAGCGACCGAGCCGGGGTACCCCCCCCCCTCATGATACAGAGCTTTTTCATGTTTTCGACTTAAATTCCAACTTCAGTTCAGTTCAATTTTTATTTTCTCTCATTTCCAACAAAAGGATTTCATTTTAGTGGGGCGGTAGTGAGCACACGAAGCGTGTGAATCACTTAATGAGCGCGCTCCCTAGGGGGGGAGGGTGCAGGGAGGGGGGAGTTTCCCCCCCTCCCGCGCGAAGCGCGGAAGCTCCGACGTTTGATGACATGTTTGAAGACGTACTGTTATGGATAAACGTGTCATGAATCTACCGACCGGAAAAGGATATTTTTTCATGAACTTGGAAACATGATTATGAAAACATGCAGCCCAAATAATCTTAAGTTTCAAACAAATGCCAGCGTTACACAAAATACTTTATTACTTATGATAATAATACAGACATAGACACTATGAAATAAAAAGGACGAGCATGGAGAGGGTGTGATGCGGTGGGGTACCAGGGTTTCACTCCCACAGTGGCGTAGCTAGGATTTCATTTTAAAATTGAAAATAAACCATGGTTGAAATTTATTGGGGGGGGGGGGGGGGGGGCTGGCGCCCCCCCCCCCCAATACGCCAGTGGCAACTGCTGGGTAGTAACTGTTAGTAACTATAACTAAATCCCTCATTGAATCAAGATATTATTTTCTTACCTCATTTCTACTACTTTTTTTTCTCTCTATCTGCTGTTTATCAAATCCTTTGCCACAGAATAGTCATAAAGTTTTCCGGAATGGGGCCTTTTCCTTTCATCACCTTAATGATGCTGATGTTGATGGTGCATGGTACACACCAATCCACAGCGGAGAGCAGCAATGGTAATACTGCAGAGGCAGGGGATATCATGGATGTAGACACGTACGGCCTCCCGATACCCAGTGGCGTCAGTTTCCTCGGCATTGGCTACAACATCATTGAGGGCAACCCAGAAGGGGGAGACCCCACCACTGGAGGGGTAGATCCCGGACTCCTGGTCAGTCGATCGGTGTTCAATATGACCTTCGATGAGGGAAAGGTAACCAACGATGGTCAGTTTCGAATCCCTGACGAGGTGAACTATGTTCTGCGGAGTAGTGCCGTTTCATCATCATCAGCTACAACCTTCCATGGCACATCTAGCTATCAAAAGAAACTTTCCAATCAAGTACAGACTGGTGGTGAGTATACGATTAGAAGTAGTAGAAGTGATGATAATAATCATAATCACGGGCGGTGCTACAGGGGCGGGGGTGAACGCCCCCTCCCCCCGTATGATATTTCAAATGATAAGAAAGAGGAGAAAACGAAGAAAAAAGAGGAGGAAAAGAAAGAAGAGGGCGGGAAAAGAGAACACTGGGGCTTGCAACTATATAATACCCTTAATTGTTTATATAAAACGTCAATAATTCACCCATGTATCTTGCCCCCCCCCCCTCCCCCTTTAAATTCCCTGGCGCCGCCCCTAATCATAATCATAAAATGATAATGATAATGACAACAATAATAATAATAATGATAATAATGATAATAATAAATATAAAAATATAAGTTTCCCCTTCTACACTGTAAAAAAAAATCTCGGTGAAATTACTTAAAGTGAGGAAAAAAATTGCCTTAATTTTTAAAGTAATACTAACTTACACATATTTTATGTAGAATTTATTTATTTTCCTTGCAACCTCTCTACTCAATTGAACTATGTTACATCAACTTAATATATAAATAGTGCAATATGTATTTTTTTCTTTTTGCTTTTTAAGCACGAAAGTCAACTACTCATCCGACACTGACACCATTTAAACTATGATATGTTTTGACCAAATATTACCAGGGAACATTTTCTAAATCATATAGACTTCACTTTGGCACCTACCAGTACTTAATAAGATACCAACATTTGTGTGTGTGTGAATATATATATATATATATATATATATATATATATATATATATATATATTTATATTTATATGTATATATGTATATACTTGATTGGTGCATCTTAACAAATTAATCGATGGGAAGTTTTCCTAAAAACATCAAGTTTTGAAATTTTCAAAGTGAGTGAATATTCAACGTTGCTCTTTCTTTGCTTAAGTGAATTAAAAATTATTTTACACTCCTTAGTTTTCATCATTTTTTTCAAACACAAAAAATGATTGTTTTATCAAAAAAAAAAAAAAAAAACCATACTAACTTTCTCTTAATGAATATTCATTCATTATGTTAATCAGACTTTACTTGGGGAAAAAAGATTAGTACATTCAACATAAATTGTTTGAGTAATTAGTATAATTTCTTAATTTGAGTTAAAATCACTAAATTGAAACAAGTTCAAATTACTTGAATTTCTTTGGATGTAATTGCTGAAAGTTTGAGTTGGTATAACTTAAATCGAATGTGTAAAGGAAAAACACCTCACTCGTCTTTGGTCAACACAATTAACAAATTCAGCATTCAAATTGGTCAGTGTCAATGAAATTCGTCTCTGCCGCTTAGCGAGTGAGGAATGCTCGGATCAGTTTCCTCATATTTGCAAGCAAATTCATCGTTTGTCATTCGAGTAATATTAAATTCAAAATAGCATAACTTTTTAACAAAAAAGTTTTGAGCAAAATGATTTTGCAGGAGTGTTTCTACACTTATTGACTAACTTCTACTCACTTCCAAATGCATCCATGGTCTCACTCCTCCTTACTTATCTGAACGCATGACTATCAGTCAACCGTCCCGGTACACCCTCCGCTCCTCACACGGTATCACACTGAACTGTCACTACTTCCAAGATGCTGGCCACACTTGGTGACAAGGCATTTTTATCTGCTGCTCCCAAGCTGTGGAATCAACTACCCCGTACTCTCTGGAACCAGCAATCTCTCAATGTTTTCAAAAAACATCTAAAAACTCATTTGTTTCATTAATAGGTTCACCGTATAGCGCATTTGAACATGTTATAATGGAAAATGCGCTATATAAATGCATTATTATTATTATTATTAACTTCTGTGTGAAAGTGAGATTGATCCGTCAAGTCATGCATGAGTGAGCAGACATAATAAGGCAAAAATATCACTTTCATAAGTCACAAGAGCCAGGGGGGGGGGGGGGGTCTGTGAAACAAGCCTTTTCTGGTGTTTAACTATTGTTGATGTTTATCATGGTTGTGTCATGGTTAAGTGAGCAATTTTTAACGATGAAGCAAGAAATACTAAAACAAAAATCTACCATTTAATGCTGGTAAACGACTACCCGGTATTTTCACATATTGTGCTGACCCATGTTGGTTGATGCCAATTTTTTCCACAAACTGAATGTATTTTCTATATTTATGAGGGCTGAACGTTACCTTTTAACAAAAAAATTGTTTTCGCCCAACTGTGATAAGCGTGACAAGTGTCAGGGATAGGCGTGACGGGGTTAAACAATGGAAGAAACCAAATTCCTCCAAGTTTTGTTTCACATACCCCCCAAATGGCTCTTGTGACCTTTGAAAAGTGACATTTTTGCCTTTAATGTCTGCTCATTCATGCATAACTTGACGAATCAATATCATTTTCACACAGAAGATAGCCAATAAATGTAGAAATAATTCTGCCAAATAATTTTGCTCATAATTTTTTGGTAAAAAGTTATGACATTTTGAATTAGGGGGGTTACTATTTTTGTTGTGTTATATGGCATTTAAATGCGGGGTTTCTTCACCTCTTCATTCAATTTCAAAACACGTGATTTCAGTTTCGCCTCTGGCCCTGCTGAATGTGCGAATGCTTGTTTCAATTTCGTCCTTGGCCGATCAATTTTGAAACAATCGTATCAGTGGTTAATTTTACTTACATAATCGTTTTATTGATAAGTAAAACTTATAATTAAAACGATTATACACAATCGTCATTCAATTTTCTGCTTTGTCACCCATTTTCGTCATTTTCGTTTCAAATTCTTAGGTCATAGTAGCTGGGCACGAGACAGCAAAATCAATTATATAAAAATTATACATGTATAATATTCCACATCATGATAATTAATTTGTATTTTTCAAAGAAAGGTATAGCAAAAAATAAAATCACGAGAAAGAAAATAACTAAAGATATGGCGAAACCCTCCAATTTAAATGTTAAAATTTTGAAATTTGTTGGACGAAAGACGAATATGAATGACATTTTAACAAAATTGATTAAACTGCCTAAGCTTCTGCGGACGAAAGTGAAATGAAAATTGATTAAGTGTAATGAAGAGATGACGAAAATGGGCGGGAAAACCTATTATGTAAATAAAATTAACCACTGATAAGTTTGAGATCTTGTGAACGTCGCTAGCTTTGTAAGTCTGCTTTTTACGTCAGGTTCCGCCAATGAAATCTTCGTTAGCGTCGAGTTTGCGGGAAGTTCACGTGAGTAACCTTAAGTATTATTTTTATCAGTAGACTCATTTGGTGATATCACGATAATGAGCGGGGTACAACATATTTAACTATAAACATAAATACGCATGTAGTTCGGTTGATCGAAATGTCAAAGCTTAAATGAAAAGACAACCCTGGGGTGGTATTCTGAAACTTGTCACAACTTTTCTATTAACTTTTGTCTTATCTCACAAAGATAATACCTCGCTAAAATTGTTGTAAGTTCGTATTCTGAAAATTGTCTTATCTCTGTAAGCATGGTAAGGACCACCCATATTTTATCTTTAGTCATTCCCATTTGTTCGCTCTTTACCAATCAAGATGGGTCTTATACGGGTAGGTGGAAAAATAGCAGTACCCCTTATATTGAAACATAGGCATGATAGGAATGCGCTTTGCGCTTTAGCAGTTTTAGGCGTCATTGATAAAGTTAGCGTTTGGTGCATTATGCGCAATCTGCAGCAATTAATTAAAGGAGAATGCAACCCAGGCATCAGTGTGCTCTTAGTGCATAAAGATGCCCAAGAAGAGTAAACAGTGAAAGTTTGAGCAAAATTGGACAATCTGTTCAAGAGTTATGAATTTTGAAAGTTTCATTAAATCCCTATTATGGGGATTCTTGAGTTGGCAACTTTGCCAGCATCTGTGATGTCATCGTGGACAACTCTCAATTAATTTTGCATATAATTTTTCGCAAAAATTGATTTATATGAAATTTCAAGTCAGGAATCAACATAATTCTTCCCAAAAGGCTTACAGAATTGATATAGCCATGTCATACTGAAACAATAAATCAAAAGAATTTGTATTTTTCTTGAAAATAAAAAAATTATTAAATCCTGTGTACAAAATGAATGGAGAGTTGTCCACGATGACATCACAGATGCTGGCAAAGTTGCGAATTCAATGATCCTCATAATACGGATTTACTTAAACTTTCAAAGTTCATTACTCTTGAACAGATTGTCCGATTTTGCTCAAACTTTGGTTGTTTACTCTTCTCATTCTTTTTTATTCACTGGAAGCACACTGATGTCTGGTTTGCATTCTCCTTTAACCACGCGGCCTATGTCCCCGTCGCTCGAACCAAGTCACAATTTCATGTAAAATCATCGATTCCCACTTGTTGATTTCTTCAAAATGTCTCTTCTGTGACATTTCTAGTAACAAACACTCTTTATCTTGCTGGTCGACCATGTACTGCCTTTTTCTGAGCTAGAAATTTGCTGACACTGTGAGATACAATAGCCCCCTAACTGTTGTAAATTTTTGTTGTAATCACCATGGAAGATAAGATAAACAAATGATACAACAATTTTCAAAATACCTATTTTCCATAGGATCATGCGCAGACTGAACAAAGATACAAGAAAAGTTAAGAAAAAAGTTAAGACAATTTTCAGAATACCGATCTTAACACCGAAGATACAACCGTATTAGAGATAAAACAATTTTCAGAATATGGCCCCAGGATACGTTTATTAAACTCCGGATTCATTAAGATATTTGAAGAAAAAAATTCAAACTCCTTCCCTTAAAGGCATTGGTTAACATTGTTATGATTTTAAAAAAATCTCATTTTGTTACTTAAAAATGGGATAAACATTAGGGTTATAGTGTAAAAATACCAGTGTGAAAGTTTCAGAGCATAATATCCACGGGAAGTATTTTTAAATATTAGAAATGTGAACCAATGTTTGAAAAATATACGAGGGTCGGTTGCATAGACCCAACGTAAGGAGTCCGCATGCGCACATGACTCAACGGACCGCACTGTGTGTATTGACGTATCACGCGGCGGAAGGCAAGTAACGGTATTTTTGAATTCGCGCAAACGGTCCTCTTAGTTCAGTGTCCCTCGAGACGAAAGCTAATAAAATCACGGTTTGCGTCTAACTTACAGCTTTTCCTTCCAAATTATGGTTGGTTTCAGGGTTTTTGAGTATAAATACAAGTACTTATACACATGTTTCATCTTAGTTTGAGAATTTTTTAAATCAGCTGCTCATAAAGTTAGCCAATGCCTTTAACACAGTACTAATCTATCTAATATATGAATACTATTATTTTTTTCTTTTTATGCGATCTTCTTGTTCTCGCTTTGTTTTGTTTGTTTTAGCATTATGTGTTTGTTATGTTTTTATCGTTTTGATACAGGTCCCCTTGGTCGAGGAGTTTTTATAACTGAAGGGTTATTCTGTTAAAGTAAAACGACAAATAAATAGAAATAAAGTCAATTTCAGTGAAAAGACAGAATAAAGAAAATATATATTTTTTAAAGTTGATTCAAAATAGGATACGAAATGAGAAAGTTATGAATATTTGAAAGGTGTAGAACTATTCTATGATGATATACTCATATTCCCAATCCTATTTCAAATTGGTATTTTTTTGCGGACAACTCTCTAAATGTTTGGTACATAAAATTATAGGTTACCTCCATTATTTCTCAAAGTACAGCTTGTCTCTTTCTTCATGTTTTTAGCTCAAGATAAATCATGAAAAAATATAGATAGGCTTATTAATGATAACAATAATATTCTGGATTTATATGCCTAATAATCTCCAAGATAGTCTCTAAGCGCTTTACAGAAATATTATTACCCCGGTCATCGGATTCAGGCTTGCCCGCATACAATGTATGCACCTACTCCACTCCCTAGGGAGCATTCCAGCCAGGCGCCTTTTGCAGGCGCTCACAATGCTAAACAAACCACAATGACTTTCGCATCTAACCGGGTACCCACTTAACACCTGGGTGGAGCGTGGCAAATGTAGATGTATATCTTGCCAAGGACATTAGTGCCGCGCCGGGATTTGAACTCGGACCACGAGATCTACAGTCCGGTGACATGTCCACTAGACCACGACACCTCTATTATGTCGAGTGTACAAAAAGGCAAGCTGCATATTGAGAGAAAATGGAGAAAATCTGAAATTAGAGGAAGCGAGTTGGCTCAGTCGGGAGAGTGTCTGCCTGTTGAGTCCATCCCGGGTGGATGACTGAAACGTGTTGTGTGTAAACGTGAGTTAGTTTTCTTCTCCACCATAGCACCAGTGGAACTTAAAAATGGCTAGTGTGCTTTAGTAATATCTCTAGAATAATTACCAGTATCAATATTTCACCAAGGATAGTAGAATTTAAAGGAAATTTTAAAAGAAAAATTATTTTCTGCTAAAAATTTATTGAGCGTGCAAAGAATTAAAGCCACATAACCTCTCATTTCCGAAAGATAGACATATTAAAAGGAAGGAATTCCATAGATTACAGATTACATATTTTCTTCGTTTACAAGGAAGCCCATTCTACAGAGGTGACTCCTTTCGTCATTGCAGGGCAGTATATACTTGCCTATAGACAAGCATTTTCTAACTCCCCCCCCCCTCATTTTTTTCAAATCATCATGATCACTTGTTCGATTCAGGTTATGAGCAAATCAGCGAACGGACCTCTAGTAAAGGCACCGTATACTACGCGAACGAAACCATTAGAAACCTGGGTAACGCGCGGTATTTGACGGAACTTGCTGAAACAGATGGGTATGCACTCAACAACGGATTCGTGACTGATGCTTGCCGTCTCCCTCATGAATACAATGAACAAGAATATATGACTTTCATCGATAGTTGGGGAACGGTAAAGTATAATCAAACAATACTTTTATTTGAAAACCTAGACATTAGTTTTCCTTCTTTTTGAGTGTATGATGACTAGCCTCTTTGACTAAAAAAAATAGTTCAGATATCATCCCATACTATTCTTTTCCGACCACATCTCTGATTATAGTATAAACATAATAAAGATAGAATCCCAGTTACGAGGATTGGGTCTCTATAAAACATAAAATAACACGACTGTATAATATAATGTCAGTTTATGTTCGAATATCACAATTTGGTAGCTTTCAGGGGACATCAAAATTAAATATCTTGGACCGACCGAAGCATCATAGAAACATGCAAATTTAGATGAATATGCATAGAGATAGTAAAATATTACCAAAGATTAAAATGTAATGAAAATTTCCAGTTTTGATGACTCTTTCTCATGATCAACAGTGTAGATTCAAATAAAATCACATATCCATGCTTCAAATAGTATTAT
Organism: Echinometra lucunter; assembly: GCA_029962745.1. Classification (NCBI taxonomy): domain Eukaryota; kingdom Metazoa; phylum Echinodermata; class Echinoidea; order Camarodonta; family Echinometridae; genus Echinometra; species Echinometra lucunter. The sequence goes on from CM057163.1 coordinate 11,157,302, forward strand.
TATAATTGTTGATAATAATAATAATAATAATAATAATGATAATAATAATAATAATAATAATAATAATAATAATAATAATAATAATAACAATTCTAATATAACGATAGTAATAATAATTGTGATTGTAATGAGGTCGACAGCAACAGAAAAGACTTGACAAAGGTCGCTACGGGAATTTCGATGGTACTCTTTAATTCCAGACTTCATAATTCCATAGGCTTAATTTGATTCATATGGACTTAATTCCGTGAAAACTGTGGAAAATAACACATAAAAATAATCATAAGTACGATCAAAACAATATCAAATTCATAGTCGTAATATATCTTCAGAAAAACGGTATTAAATGTATATTGATTCTTACAACCCAGAATGTTATCATTGTTTCACCTTTCCAACTGAATGATAGCTTTATGTTTAAAAACTGAAACTAAGTACTTTCAACTGTATAACACATTTGATGACACAATATGGGCTTAATATTCAATGATAAATCTCTGTCATCCTATCATTACAACACTCATCAAAAACCTTCAATATTTCGTACCTGTTATACATGTAGCTACTTTACTCTTATAAGTTTCATAATGCAATTTCAAAGTTAAATGTCCATACTCAACATCACAGACTTACATGCCTAATACATGTTATAACAATCATGTACATTACATAACACTCGCATGAAGTCTATAATCAACTACCTATTTTCTGCGTTATAATTTAACAACTCAACAAATTAATTAAATGAACAACAAAACTAATCTCTTTGCCTGGCTGAAACATTTTCAGGAACTAAAAATTATGGATGATGTGCAAATAAAAGGATCCCTGTTCCTCAAAACAAACCAAAATGACTGATTCTATTTGTGAGTGTATAGCAACTGAACAGTAGATGATGCTATGTCAGTTATTGCTTATGGAAGTGTTATAACATAAGACTATCCTCCTGTACAATGGTAAACTTGACAAAAATAAAACAAATGATTCCCGCGCTAAAGAAATTTCGCGTAAGCTTTCACCACAATAATAATAACAATAATGACAATAAATGATGACAATAATAATAATGATAATAATCATACCCATTTTACCTTCAGATGAGTATTCAGTCCTTCTTCTTCTTTCTTGTTTTTTTTTTCAGCATGTCATAACTGAGGTGGATCTGGGAACCAGGGAAGGCCAGAATTATGAGGAACAAAGGACTGATTTTGTTTCCCATGCTTCATCAAGTGTAAGAATACTAAAGAAATATCAAAAGGTTCATTTTTTAAGGGGCGAAAGGCTTAGTCATGATTTTCTGCCTAACAAAAACATGTTCTTTCAAACGAAGGGGCGTTTTTTCTGCATTGGATAACCCCTTTAGAATTTTCATTGGCAAATTTTATGCATTTTACGAATTCTTTTTTGTATGTATTTTCCATACGATCGAAAATTTAATGGTTGTAGCTTTTTTATCTCAGATTTTTAACTATCGAACATGAAACATTAAAAAAAATTGATAGGAGGTTCATTTTCATGATTTAACAGTGGAAGATATTTTCTTCCCGCCTGGACCAGAGTCTTCTCAGAGGGGCCCCTAAAACTTTAATACGTGCATACAAAACACATGGACACCCTTGTTGCCAGTTCTCTCCAATATTTCCTAAGAAGTGAATACAATATTTTAGGTCGGTGGTAGCGTGAGTTCTGGAGGGTCGTACATGGGATTCAGCTCATCACTTTCTGTTGATATGGACACCTTCAACAGTGGCATGGAGAGCGGTGATAGTTTCGGCAGCCTCTTCACGTCCTACAAGATTGGAAGCGAAAGCCTAAATGGTAAGGCATTGTCTGTGTGTTTGTTTTTTTTTTTCTCTCTCTCATTTCAACCCGCTGCTTATTGGAACCGGCTGGGCCATGTGTTAAACCAATGGGACTTTGGAAATTCATTAGTCATGTTAGTCCACGTAATAATATCCAAGTGTAGCAACGTATGGCGCCCGTATTAAGCCTTTTAACCTATATGGGTATGAGAAAAGCAGTAGTCGATAAGTTGAATAGAGTGTATCCCTTAGGCAATTTTATATCACTAAACTCTGGATGTATTTGTATCTGCCAGACAGTATAATTATGAAGAAGAAGAAGAAGCTTAATGGGAGGAATTTATAATAGTAAACAAATTTTCTGCATTACTACCAAAGATCTTATGCTCAATAAAAATCATAAGTCAGAAAATATGGAACCAGCGGGATTCGAACCTGTCATCTACTGCTTGCCGGGCAGCGACTTAACCACCAGGATATTCTGGTTCACGGCCAAGTCATGATGAACTAAAATCAAATACCCAAGATCCTCTTCTTTCTGACTCATTTATACGCAACAGTCCGCCGTGGACAACAGATAGTAAATGAAGAAATGCATACATGTGGAATTTTTGGTTAAAGGTTTTTTAAAATGGTTAACGCGGATAGGCATCCAGGTTACAGTCACCGGGTTGGGGGGGGGGGGGGGGGGGTCAAATATATTGTTGTACATAAGCTGGACCAAGACCCAAATGACATTTGAAAAAAAGGAAAAACCGAACTACATGTAAAAACAAACAACTCAATAGAAGCAGCAAAATAAACGTGCGTGAAAAGTGCAGTTTTTGTGGGCTAAGGGGCTTGACGTGCCTGACACATTAGGGGTATCAAATAGACCCTAAATCAGGAAAAGGTATCTTTTTTTTGCTTGTTTGTTGTTGTTTTTTAGTTTAAGGGATATATTCGGAGGGGCTTTATGTGTTTAGGAGAAAAAAAGACTAGCCGAGATTGTGATTTCGGCGAAGAATAGAACGCATTTAAGCGGTTGGGGAAACCTGTGGTCACAGGTGGGGAGGGGGGGGGGGCAATCAGTCTGCAACGCATACAGTGTCATGCAGTGATAGGTTGCAATACAAGCTCCAGCGGTTCTTGCTCCGGAACATTTCATTCTGTCGACCATTCTGACTTATTTAGCTTTAAACTCTTGAACAATTCCGAAACGTAAGCCGACCATTATTCCTAAACTCATCTAAAACCGTATTGCAACCATGCATTCCTAGCCCTACTTCTTAGACGAAATCATGGAAACAGAGCAAGGACCAATAATTGTCGCCGATGTAATACGTCAGACATTTTCAAGGGTAAAACATGTTTATTTGTAATCTTTTTTTCATGAAAGTTGTACATTAATTTTGTTTTTCTTATATCTATCCTCAGAGCCCATCAACCTGAAGATCATTGGAATGCACGAGATGTTTAAAGCGGACTACTGGACTCTTATGTCTTACTACGTGGAATCTGGTCACTGTGTCGAGAACTGGGACAGGGCCTCGGCGGGAAACAACATTCTGACAGCCATGAAGGGCTATGCGGAATGGAAGGAAATCCAAGACAGCAAGGGTAGAGAATCCTCTTAAATTGATAGTTTCATACTTTGAACACTCTTACCATATAAAAGACTTTGTTTATCCAGCTGAAGGCCCATCAGCATCGATGCTGTTCTTCCCGAAGGCCCTGCAATTGTTTTTTTTTTCTTCTTATTTTTTTATGTTTTCAAAATGAAACACACACACACACCTTCACACACCCAAATACATGTCGGTATAGCACACTGATTTATTTGTTGTGGATAAAAGAGCAATATAGATAAAAATGCCTTAATCAAGGGCGTATAAGTGCCGTGCTGGGAATCGAACTCCCGATTCCAGCGTTTCCAGTCAAGCACCTTAAATCACTTAACTACGTACCTCTATTACTCCCTGCAGTTATTACTACTAGAGCAACCACCATGTCCCCATTTGGGTCAATTTGGACAATTTTCATGTGGGTAGGACATGATGCCCCAAAATGTAAGATCCCATTGCAATTTTAAACTTAGGGTTAATTTAATTTTGATGGCTGGTATCAATATCGATAATAACAGCAGGAACAAAAATATCAGGAACAATAATAATGAATATCATTATCATTATGCTTTATGATTTTGACCAAAATCATTAATATCAAAATTGAATTGGATAATGATAACAATGATGATAGTTACTTTAATAGTAAATAATAATTTTAGAGATTTTAGGGGCATACGCCCCTACCATCACTAAAGGTTGACACTGACCCACGTTTGAGGAAAAGAATGAATTTATCGATGTCATCACACTGTGAAATTCTTGCCTATTATGTTTTAAAGATGGCCCTACATACTATAAGTTTATTTAATCATGGTAGTACTGTGCAAATATGAAACCCTGCAAAATGTACTTGAAAAGCATCATCATGTGCTTGAAAAAAGTGAAAATCTACGAGTGACCGGAAACGCCCGATCTTTGTTTACCCCGTTGACAGTAGTGTTAGACAAAAGCCCACCTGCTTTTGCAAATAGCGGAATTCAGTCGGATAGATACCTTGATAATAACATGTTTCATTTCATTTCAAAACCTTAGTATTCGTGGCCGTAACGGTTTATATATTTTTATGAACATTCTAAACATTTTTATACAACACAAACATCTAAATCCAACAAAGTTGCCAGTTCTCTTTAATGCACCAATTTTTTTTGTCATTTTCATATGTTAATATTTAACGTTTTCCCTATTTTACCAAAATCGGGCACAAATGGATTTTGACGTGCCGTTTTCATAACAGTGTTGATCGGTGAAGTCTGTATGGATTAATATCATCAAAGTATCATGTGAAAGCATAGAACCTCAAATTTATGGCAAGCTCACAAGTGAAGAGCTCTCCAAATAGGCGCTAAATCCACTTCATTGAAAAATTAATTATTGATATCAGACCATTGTTCATGTAGGCTCATGTTAAATTAAAGTATTAATCTAAATTTTGAGAGCAATCATTTAAAAGAAATGCACTTTTAAATATCACTTTTTTCATAACTGACGCCTTTACTAAATCTGGTAAACAAATGCCTTGTTCTCTGAAGTTACAAAGGTTGATTTATTGCGCCTTTTCGAAGAAAGCTCTTCAATTATTGTCATACGGTAGACAGTGGGATCACAATAACCCTTTGTTTTAGAATCCAATATTGCCACAGAAGATATGAAGATATACTGCTGGAAAAAGTACTCCGATAAGAGCCATTGTGAGTATCAAATTTTCGATCTTTATTTTAGATCATCCTCAGGAACTGAAGCATTGAACATGTTGAGTGAGATGAACTGTTTATATATATAGTAGGAAAGTTTGAGAAAAAATGAATTTAATTACATGCTTCAGTTCCTGAAGATCGGAGTACTTTTTCTAGCAGTACTTTGTTTTAGGGTTTCATTTTTCTGGGACGCACTTTAGAACACACCAGCGGCTCTCCCATGACCATTTGCGAAGCGATAATTACCTCCACTAATAGACGACTGAATCAGAGCGATTGTTGCAGGAGCATATTTAAGAGGTTATCTTATCACCATCACATTTTCATCTGTAACTTTTTCTACTTCTATCTTTTCTTTCACCGTCCTCAGACCCGGATGTTAGAATTCCGTTGACATGGCCCGATGGGAAATACGGGTTTTTAAAAGCCAAGGCTGGTTGTCCTAACACGGAGTTCACCTGGAACGAGGGCTCCCGCACACATGACACTGATGACGACCATCCTGACAGTAGCTGGTCCTTTTCTATGCCAATGATTATGGATGGCAATCTTGAACCAACCATAATGACCCTGAAGTACTGCGTCAAGACCGTTTCTAATGTCGACGAACGGTCCCACTGGCAATGGCAACCCGGAAGCTACTGCATCCACAAATATGGCGACTCATGCCCTAAAGGTAGAAATGAGCTGAATTAGTGTTCAAAATAACCGCAGATACATATCTCTGCCTATTTGGCTGCTAATCAGTTGCCTTTAACTTTATTAATATCCTCTCCGTTCGCACTTTTGTGGCTGGGCGAATAGGCGTGTGTTGCGCGCGCTTGTTTTTGTTTTCTTCTGATTTCATTCTGTGATTTCATCCTTTTCACTAGTTTGCGCCTGGGAATTTAATTTCCGAAAGTGCGATTTTCGTCTAAAATACACTTGCATAATTAACGCTTCTATTGTTGTTTTAATTTTGTCTTTGTCACGCGTGTAGAGCGGCCAACACAATATAAGCAAATACGTGTATCATGACAACTCGCCCGTGGACTGGGAGTTGTCCTTGGGGTTTCATGTGAGAGAGATGAAGCTAAATCCACCTTTTTTCAGTTGGTCACAGGTTATGCCATTTTGTTATGGCATAACTGTGACCAGACTGAATGGACAGATAAATATGTAGGTGAAACACAACACTCTCTAAGAACCCGTATGAACCAGCACAGAAGGCCATTCCTGTGGATGGACGTCCGGAATCGGCTGTGTTCACACATTGAAATCTACGGGACATACTTCGGTACAAAGAATGTGTTCATCTTAGACAAGGAATCAATGGTTCAATAGAGGAATTAAAGAAGCAGTTCACGAGAGAAATAAAGAACCCTCCCTCAACAAAAAAGATGGATTTACGCTTCCATCTCTCTCACATTTGGGACAAGACATTGCACCGAGTGCCTCAACGTCTCGTATGCCAGACGTCACATGACAAGGGTTCACGTGACCAGCACCGGAAGTCTCCGAATGTTTCCCGCCAAATTCTAGGTCGGTACTTTTTAGGCGACTGTAAAGTGAGGGGTAAAAATAATCATGTCTGAAAAGTTAAGACTAGAAATGAATCCAGGTATAAATGGATAAAGTGCACCGATTGCCTCGTCAACTGCTCGTGGCGCAGTGGTCAAAGCCACTGTCAGAGCTCGATATATTACTAATCATGCTAGTCGAGGGTTCGAATCCCAGTGACGCTGGCAATTTTTTTGTCGTTATGAAATTGATGACAATGGCATTTATTCCGTTGACAAAATAGTTTAAGTATGATAGATATTCTTCAATCAAGTCGCTGACAGAAGAACTTCGTTGTCACCCTCACTTCACAGTCGCCTCAAAAGTGCCTACCCAAATTCTACGACGGGACCAAACCTCGGCTCAGTCTCCCTTAACCGCGATGATGGGTGTATCCCATCGAAAGGTAGCGGGAAACTACTAATAGTAAGTTCGGTCAGGATTTATAATTGGTTACTTCATTAAACTAAGGCCGGATGAATAATAACTTTCATGAATTTACCTCTACTCTTATTTTTTATCTTATCTCTTCTAAACAGAGTTTCAGAAGGATGGGTCTTGTTTGACGATGAGGATTCACAAATAGCAACACTTATGAGGGTACTTTGCCTGCTGGGGAGTATAACTGGGACACCAAGTATTACTTCTGTTGTCGAAGTGATGGCGTGACTGACACGCAATCTACCTCCCTACAGATGATGCTTTCTTCCTACTTCTCAGTTTGAGAACTGCCAGAAGGTGGGTAGAGTTTCCTCCCCCCCCCCCCCCCCCCCCCATTCTCCGTATTTCCAGAGCCTTCTTTATAGAGAGATTGGTCAACTTGATAGCATTGGCAAACTCTCAGTATAGATCTAATGCCATCACGACGATCGATGCGTCAACAATAGCATGAATATGATAGGCCTATACAACTGACAGGCCATCTTCCACGTTCCGGGTGTGTGTGCAATTCTTTTTATTTTTTCACACGCAGCCGCGGTCCTTTTGTACCAAAGTCTGCAAATTGCGGATTGACAAAATACTTATTCTTATGCTGATCCCATAGGTGTTGATATGTATCTTGGTTGAGGGGGACACGTTGGGGTTCAAGGGATCGACTGAGCGAATTCGAAGGAGCATACAGTGATGGCGTCTCTAGCACATTTTGAATTGGGATGTAAGACCTAGATTTGTCGACAGTTTCGCGGCATTCTGAATCTAATCCACCGTCCTTCTCAAATGCCACGCAAGAAATTCGATTCAGAGATTGATTCCACAGGGGTAGATGCTCATTACTTTATATACATTCCTCGTAGTTTTTTTTAAAATTGTTATTTATATTTTGGGCAACTGACACAACTCCTTAAATTACGAACCATCCTTTTGTTTGTTCGTTTTGTTTGTTGTTGTTTTTTTCATTTGCCGAGCGTGGCAAATCAGTTGAGCCGAATAATACCAGTTCTTGCCATCAAAGAAAGTTAGTTTGTAATTGAAATACACCCTTGGCCAAGAAAATATTTGAATTGTATATTGCCCTACTTTGACAAAAGGAAGCAAGTGACATATCAACAAAATTGATTACTGATGAATATTTATCTAGAGTGTCCATTATAGGGAAATTCACATAAATTGACCAAACTTTGCAAGAAAATATGCCGCATGCTTATTCACATGAATATGTAAATCCTAAGCACGAGATTTCCCGTTTCGCTTTGTAAAACAGGTGAAAAGGCCACCAGCGTAAATCCGTTTCCAGGAGTTGGGATGATCGAATATTTAGAAAAAACACTCGATAAAGTATCATTTTGTCATAAGAACAAAATATATATCGGTCACCTACCTTCCATGCCCAATTCGTTTGCCTTCCGCAGCGAGCGAAAAAATATATACATCATTCATAATGTACATTTCCTGCAGAATTCGAGGATAGTTGGACACGTCGCTGCAAAAATGTTATGATAATCGGACATCTGCTGAATTAAGAGTAAAAATTGTGATATTCACTCTTCAAGGGGTGACCTCATTGATCACTTACATTCCTTGAGTGATCACTGAGGTCACCCCTAACATGCCTTAAGTAGTGAATATCACAATTTTTTACTCTTATTTCACTCTCAATTCACTCTAAATGCACTCTTCTCTTAAATTCACTCCTAACAGAGTGATTACGTTCACTCTTTTTGTTTTTATGAGAGCAAGCATTTCAGTGAATTAGTTCCTGCCAGGAACTAATTCACCTCAATTGGGTCGACTGTCGACTAAGCTACAGAGGAAAAGCTCGTAAAGTTTTAGATCCCAGTACATTCCCGTTTAGGATTGAGAACGAAATATTCAACACAAATTTTATTTTATTTTCATTGTTTTGTAAAGGCGTCGCCTTGACGCTTTAAGAGTAAAACTATTCATTCTTCACTTATTCTTTGGAATATTGTTGTAAATTTGATAACATGATAGTTTTACATAAATACCTGTCATTTGAAATTGAAATTGGCTTATTTCTCTTTAAATTCTGGAACAATGTTGTTCAAATGCGGGCTACTACCTTTAATAATTGAAAAAAAAAAAGTTTTATTTCACATAGGTCGATGGCATGAACGTGGAATTGCATTATATCAAATGGGATACCGATGACAGCGACACAAAAGACGATATGTCCCCGGTTCACCCGTATCAAGGCGTCTATCCCAACGGCATGGACATCCTGCTCAACTACTGTTACTACCACGCCGACTAATATGATATTGACATGATTGATTTATTTCCAATTCTAGGGTAATATATACATCGTTTTGAGAAAAATGCCATCTTTACTGAGAGTAAGGTCATTGCGATTCTGATTGGACATAGTATGTGAATGGTGCTTTGTCATGCAAGCCCAAAACATTACATGCGCCATGCATGTTGTTACTCAAGGGAAACCAGGTTTGCCAAACGCAGTATATTTGGGGTTGTTTTGAGAGAAATACAACCTTTTGAGAAAATAGCTATGACCCAAGTATGCTCACTTGCCCGAATGATCATAGTGTATAGTTGAAATATATCTACTTGATTTGTTGTTTTTATTGCCATGACAGTATCAAAAGTAACCTAACTTAAAAACAAAAACCCCCTTTTTTTTGACCTAGTCAACTGTAAAGAGTTCTTGCCCACTTGGAATCTCTCTCTCTCTCTCTTTTCTTTGGAAATGTTTGCACGGAACGCCATGAAATAACTGACCAATCAGAAGCTGAGCCCGATAACGCTGTTGTCACTCTCTCACCTAGCTAAGAGTATGGAGTGAATCCTCTATTTATATTTTCTGTCGGTCAGTCTATGATTATTTTCCACAAATTTTAAGATTCTATATAGCAGCATTGGTTTCTACACTTCTGGGTCTATTTCATCTAGCATAGACAAAGGTAAATTATTTCCAATTTTTCGTAATGTATTTAGTATATATAGGTATGGTAAGCAATTCATTATAACATTTGCATTTCTTTGCCAACTATAGAGATGAAAATTGTTGTTTCGGTTTGTTTGTTGTTGTTTTTTAGGGGGGGGGTAGTATTGGTGAAGCGTCCAACCTTATTTCATGTCATCAGTGATTTACGATTCGGACAAAATGCATATAAGGTTTTACCCCGGTGTTGTCACTCTGTATTGACTTCGTGCACGCATGATCGTTCGAAAATTCGCGTAAAAAGGGATCTTGTTTTGAGCATGTTCGCGATTTTGAAAAAAGGGTGCTTTTGAGCTTGTACTCGAAATGAAAAAAAAAAAAAAAGTTTTATTTCTGGTCCTTGTTTGCAATTTTCTGTTTTTGACTCAGACGTGAATTGAATTTGAGAGGGGTGATTTAGTAAAAGCGTACTTGGAATACGAAAAATAGGGGCGTTTTAAGGGCCAATTTGTACCCGTTTTGTGCCAAATAGGGGTAAGAATGGCTGAAAATGTACTTGAAACACCGCGAAATAGGGTCAAATTCTGGGTTGCGAATGATCATGGTTACACCTTTGAATATAGTGACAACACCGGGGGTTGTATACTTTAAGAATGCAAGGTATATTTAACTAAATTTAGAACCTATTTACATTTTCGCTTAAATATTATTGATCAAAAAGCTATTGAAGTTCGAAATCGGGGGTAGGGTTTACGACTTGCAAATCTTATCAAACTGTTTTTACCTCAAATTCCTAACGCCAATCCTTCTTGCATGTGACTGTGTTCTATATACGTACGTTTGCTGTTCTGTTCTGATACGTAGACCTATAAGAATTTTTTGTTTGGATTTCGTTATGAATATGCTAAAACAATAAAAAAAAAAAAAAAAAAAAGGGTGGATTGGGAAACCGGATTTGTTTTTCATCTCTTTTTCTATGCACAAAATAAGATAGAAGTTGAGAATGTGAGTTAAAAAAAAAAGAAGGATGCTCTTTTTTCGTTGTTATATACATACGAATAAGATAGATGATAATTAAGTGAAAAAGAGTCGTTTGAATAAGAAGTATGATTTCCAAGACTAAATGGGCGATGGATAATAAGAGGAGGGGTAAAAGAAAAGAAGAGGCCTCGACTGAAGGAATGAAATAAGTAGATTTAAAAAAAAAAAAATGAGTGAATGTGAGATATAAACGATTATGATTAGCTAGAGAAATAAAAAAGACATGAAAAAGAGTTCCTTGTGGGAAACTTGAAATATGAAAATATTCATGAACGCCCACCACCCTCTTGCCTGGTCTCTTTTCTTCTTGCATTTTATTTGTTTGTTGTTTGTTGTATGTATTCTTGTATTCTTTT
>CM057163.1:11169198-11231698 GCA_029962745.1 Echinometra lucunter
TGTCATCTACTGCTTGCCGGGCAGCGACTTAACCACCAGGATATTCTGGTTCACGGCCAAGTCATGATGAACTGAAATCAAATACCCAAGATCCTCTCTTTCTACTCATTTATACGCAACAGTCCGCCGTGGACAACAGATAGTAAGGAAGAAATGCATACATGTGGAATTTTTGGTTAAAGGTTTTTCAATAGGTTAACGCGGATAGGCATCCAGGTTACATCACCGGGTTGGGGGGGGGGGGGGGGTCAAATATTGTTGTACATAAGCTGGACCAAGACCCAAATGACATTTGAAAAAAAAGAAAAACCGAACATACATGTAAAAACAAACAACTCAATAGAAGCAGCAAAATAAACGTGCGTGAAGGGGCTAAGGGGCTTGACGCGCCTGACACATTAGGGGTATCAAATAGACCCCAAATCAGGAAAAGGTATCTTTTTTTTGCTTGTTTGTTGTTGTTTTTAGTTTAAGGGATATATTCGGAGGGACTTTATGTGTTTAGGAGAAAAAAGACTAGCCATGATTGTGATTTCGGCGAAGAATAGAACGCATTTAAGGGTTGGGGAAACCTGTGGTCACAGGTGGGGGGGGGGGGGGGGGCAATCATTCTGCAACGCATACAGTGTCATGCAGTGATAGGTTGCAATACAAGCTCCAGCGGTTCTTGCTCCGGAACATTTCATTCTGTCGACCATTCTGACTTACTTAGCTTTAAACTCTTGAAATTCCGAAACGTATGCCGACCATTATTCCTCATCTAAAACCGTATTGCAACCATGTATTCCTAGCCCTACTTCTTAGACGAAATCATGGAAACAGAGCAAGGAGCAATAATTGTCGCCGATGTAATACGTCAGACATTTTCAAGGGTAAAACATGTTTATTTGTAATCTTTTTTCATGAAAGTTGTACATTAATTTTGTTTTTCTTATTTCTATCCTCAGAGCCCATCAACCTGAAGATCATTGGAATGCACGAGATGTTTAAAGCGGACTACTCGGACTCTTATGTCTTACTACGTGGAATCTGGTTCACTGTGTCGAGACTGGGACAGGGGCCTCGGCGGGAAACAACATTCTGACAGCCATGAAGGGCTATGCGGAATGGAAGGAAATCCAAACAGCAAGGGTATAAAATCCTCTTAAATTGATAGTTTCATACTTTGAACACTCTTACCATATAAAAAGACTTTGTTTATTTTCCAGCTGAAGCCCATCAGCATCGATGCTGTTCTTCCCGAAGGCCCTGCAATTGTTTTTTTTTCTTATTATTTTTTATGTTTTCAAAATGAAACACACACACACACACCTTCACACACCCAAATACATGTCGGTATAGCACACTGATTTATTTGTTGTGGATAAAAGAGCATATAGATAAAAATGCCTTATCAAGGGCGTAAGAAGTGCCGTGCTGGGAAATCGAACTCCCGAGTCCAGCGTTTTCCAGTCAAGCACCTTAATCACTTAACTACGTACCTCTATGACTCCCTGCAGTGTATTACTACTAGAGCAACCACCATGTCCCCATTTGGGTCAATTTGGGACAATTTTCATGTGGGTAGGACATGATGCCCCAAAAATGTAAGATCCCATTGCAATTTTAAACTTAGGGTTAATTGTAATTTGATGGCTGGTATCAATATAATAACAGCAGGAACAAAAATATCAGGAACAATAATAATGAATATCATGATCATTATGCTGTTAGTGATTTTGACCAAATCATTAATATCAAAATTGAATTGGATAATGATAACAATGATGATAGTTTACTTTAATAGTAAATAAGAATTTTAGAGATTTTAGGGGCATACGCCCCTACCATCACTAAAGGGTTGACACTGACCCACGTTTGTAGGAAAAGAAGTAATTAGCGATGTCATCACACTGTGAAATTCGTGCCTATTATGTTTAAAGATGGCCCTACATACTATAAGTTATTTAATCATGGTAGTACTTTGTAATATGAAACCCTGCAAAATGTACTTGAAAAGCATCATCATGTGCTTGAAAAAAGTGAAAATCTACGAGTGACCGGAAACGCCCGATCGTTTTTTTACCCCGTTGACATAGTGTTAGACAAAAGACCTACCTGGTTTTGCAAATAGCGGAATTCAGTCGGATAGATACCTTGATTACACATGTTTCATTTCATTTCAAACCTTAGTATTCGTGCCGTAACGGTTTATATATTTTATGAAACATTCTAAACATTTTTATACAACACAAACATCGAAATCCAACAAAGTTGCCAGTTCTCTTTAATGCAACCAATTTTTTTTGTCATTTTCATATGTTAATATTTAACGTTTTCCCTATTTTACCAAAAATCGGGCACAAATGGATTTTGACGTGCCGTTTTCATAACAGTGTTGATCGGTGAAGTCTGTATGGATAATATCATCAAAGTACATGTGAAAGCATAGAACCTCAAATTTATGGCAGCTCACAAGTGAAGAGCTCTCCAAATAGGCGCTAAATCCACTTCATTGAAAAATTAATTATTGATATCAGACCATGTTCATGTAGGCTCATGTTAAATTAAAGTATTAATCTAAATTTTGAGAGCAATCATTTAAAAGAAATGCATTTTTCAATATCACGTTTTTCATAACTGACGCCTTTACAAATCTGGTAAACAATGCCTTGTTCTCTGAAGTTACAAAGGTTGATTTATTGCGCCTTTTCGAAGAAAGCTCTTCAATTATGTCATACGGTAGACAGTGGGATCACAATAACCCTTTGTTTTAGAATCCAATATTGCCACAAGAGATATGAAGATATACTGCTGGAAAAAGTACTACTCTACTCCGATAAGAGCCATTGGTGAGTTTCAAATTTTCGATCTTTATTTTAGATCATCCTCAGGAACTGAAGCATTGAGCATGTTGAGGTGAGATGAACTGTTTATATATATAGTAGGAAAGTTTGAGAAAAAATTAATTTAATTACATGCTTCAGTTCCTGAAGATCGGAGTACTTTTTCTAGCAGTACTTGTTTTAGGGTTTCATTTTCTCTGGGACGCACTTTAGAACATACCACGGCTCTCCCATGACCATTTGCGAAGCGATAATTACCACCTCCACTAATAGACGACTGAATCAGAGCGATTGTTGCAGGAGCATATTTAAGAGGTTATCTTATCACCATCACATTTTCATCTGTAACTTTTCTACTTCTATCTTTTCTTTCACCGTCCTCAGACCCGGATGTTAGAATTCCGTTGACATGGCCCGATGGAAATACGGGTTTTTAAAAGCCAAGGCTGGTTGTCCTAACACGGAGTTCACCTGGAACGAGGGCCTCCCGCACACATGACACTGATGACGACCATCCTGACAGTAGCTGGTCCTTTTCTATGCCAATGATTATGATGGCACATCTTGAACCAACCATAATGACCCTGAAGTACTGCGTCAAGACCGTTTCTAATGTCGACGAACGGTCCCACTGGCAATGGCAACCCGGAAGCTACTGCATCCACAAATATGGCGACTCATGCCCTAAAGGTAGAAATGAGCTGAATTAGTGTTCAAAATAACCGCAGATACATATCTCTGCCTATTTGGCTGCTAATCAGTTGCCTTTAACTTTTATTAATATCCTCTCCGTTCGCACTTTTGTGGCTGGGCGAATAGGCGTGTGTTGCGCGCGCTTGTTTTTGTTTTCTTCTGATTTCATTCTGTGATTTCATCCTTTTCACTAGTTGCGCCTTGGAAATTTAATTTCCGAAAGTGCGATTTTCGTCTAAAAATACACTTGCATAATTAACGCTTCTATTGTTGTTTTATTTTGTCTTTTGTCACGCGTGTAGAGCGGCCAAAACAATATAAGCAAATACGTGTATCATGACAACTCGCCCGTGGACTGGGGTAGTTGTCCTTGGGGGTTTCATGTGAGAGAGATGGAAGCTAAATCCACCTTTTTTCAGTTTGGTCACAGGTTATGCCATTTTGTTTATGGCATAACCTGTGACCAGACTGAATGGACAGATAAATATGTAGGTGAAACACAACAATCTCTAAGAACCCGTATGAACCAGCACAGAAGGCCCATTCCTGTGGATGGACTTCCGGAATCGGCTGTGTTCACACATTTGAAATCTACGGACATACTTTCGGTACAGAGAATGTGTTCATCTTAGACAAGAATCAAATTGGTTCAATAGAGGAATTAAAGAAGCAGTTCACGAGAGAATAAAGAACCCATCCCTCAACAAAAAAGATGGATTACGCTTCCATCTCTCTCACATTTGGGACAAGACATTGCACCGAGTGCCTCAACGTCTCGTATGCCAGACGTCACATGACAAGGGTTCACGTGACCAGCACCGGAAGTCTCCGAATGTTTCCCGCCAAATTCTAGGTAGGTACTTTTTAGGCGACTGTAAAGTGAGGGGTAAAAATAATCATGTCTGAAAAGTTAAGACTAGAAATGAATCCAGGTATAAATGGATAAAGTGCACCGATTGCCTCGTCAACTGCTCGTGGCGCAGTGGTCAAAGCCACTGTCAGAGCTCGATATATTACTAGTCATGCTAGTCCAGGGTTCGAATCCCAGTGACGCTGGCAATTTTTTTGTCGTTATGAAATTGATGACAATGGCATTTATTCCGTTGACAAAATAGTTAAAGTATGATAGGTATTCTTCAATCAAGTCGCTGACAGAAGAACTTTGTTGTCACCCTCACTTCACAGTCGCCTCAAAAGTGCCTACCCAAATTCTACGACGGGACCAAACCTCGGCTCAGTCTCCCTTAACCGCGATGATGGGTGTATCCCATCGAAAGGTAGCGGGAAACTACTAATAGTAAGTTCGGTCCAGGATTTATAATTGGTTACTTCATTAAACTAAGGCCGGATGAATAATAACTTTCATGAATTTACCTCTACTCTTATTTTTTACATCTCTTCTAAACAGAGTTTTCAGAAGGATGGGTCTTGTTTGACGATGAGGATTCAACAAATAGCAACACTTATGAGGGTACTTTGCCTGCTGGGGAGTATAACTGGGACACCAAGTATTACTTCTGTTGTCGAAGTGATGGCGTGACTGACAACGCAATCTACCTCCCTACAGATGACGCTTTCTTCCTACTTTCTCAGTTTGAGAACTGCCAGAAGGTGGGTAGAGTTTCCTCCCCCCCCCCCCCCCCCATTCTCCGTATTTCCAGAGCCTTCTTTGTAGAGAGATTGGTCAACTTGATAGCATTGGCAAACTCTCAGTATAGATCTTATGCCATCACGACGATCGATGCGTCAACAATAGCATGAATATGATAGGCCTATACAACTGACAGGCCATCTTCCCGCTCCCGGGTGTGTGTGCAATTCTTTTTATTTTTTCACCGCAGCGCGGTCCTTTTGTACCAAAAGTCTGCAAATTGCGGATTGACAAAATACTTATTCTTATGCTGATCCCATAGGTGTTGATATGTATCTTGGTTGAGGGGGATACGTTGGGGTTCAAAGGATCGACTGAGCGAATTCGAAGGAGCATACAGTGATGGCGTCTCTAGCACATTTTGAATTGGGATGTAAGACCTAGATTTGTCGACAGTTTCGCGGCATTCTGAATCTAATCCACCGTCCTTCTCAAATGCCACGCAAGAAATTCGATTCAAAGATTGATTCCACAGGGGTAGATGCTCATTACTTTATATACATTCCTCGTAGTTTTTTTTAAAAAATTGTTATTTATAATTTTGGCGAACTGACACCTCTCCTTAAATTACGAACCATCCTTTTTGTTTGTTCGTTTTGTTTTGTTGTTTTTTTTTTTCATTTGAGAGCGTGCAAATCAGTTGAGCCGAAAATTACCAGTTCTTGCCATCAAAGAAAGTTAGTTTGTAATTGAAATACACCCTTGGCCCAGAAAATATTTGAATTGTATATTGCCCTACTTTGACAAAAGGAAGCAAGTGACATATCAACAAAATTGAGTTACTGATGAATATTTTCATATTTTACCTAGAGTGTCCATTATTAGGGAAATTCACAGTAAATTGACCAAACTTTGCAAGAAAAAATATGCCGCATGCTTTATTCACATGGAATATGTAAATCCTAAGCACGAGGATTTCCCGTTTCGGCTTTGTAAACAGGTGAAAAGGCCACCAGCGTAAATCCGTTTCCAGGAGTTGGGATGATCGAAATATTTAGAAAAAACACTCGATAAAGTATCATTTTGTCATAAGAACAAACCGTATGCCTAAAATATATTCGGTCACCTACCTTCCATGCCCAATTCGTTTGCCTTCCGCAGCGAGCGAAAAAATATATACATCATTCATAATGTACATTTCCTGCAGAATTCGAGGATAGTTGGACACGTCGCTGCAAAAATGTTATGATAATCGGACATCTGCTGAATTAAGAGTAAAAATTGTGATATTCACTCTTCAAGGGGTGACCTCATTGATCACTTACATTCCTTGAGTGATCACTGAGGTCACCCCTAACATGCCTTAAGTAGTGAATATCACAATTTTTTACTCTTATTTCACTCTCAATTCACTCTAAATGCACTCTTCTCTTAAATTCACTCCTAACAGAGTGATTACGTTCACTCTTTTTGTTTTATGAGAGCAAGCATTTCAGTGAATTAGTTCCTGCCAGGAACTAATTCACCTCAATTGGGTCGACTGTCGACTAAGCTACAGAGGAAAAGCTCGTAAAGTTTTAGATCCCAGTACATTCCCGTTTAGGATTGAGAACGAAATATTCAACACAAATTTTATTTTATTTTCATTGTTTTGTAAAGGCGTCGCCTTGACGCTTTAAGAGTAAAACTATTCATTCTTCACTTATTCTTTGGAATATTGTTGTAAATTTGATAACATGATAGTTTTACATAAATACCTGTCATTTGAAATTGAAATTGGCTTATTTCTCTTTAAATTCTGGAACAATGTTGTTCAAATGCGGGCTACTACCTTTAATAATTGAAAAAAGAAATGTTTTATTTCACATAGGTCGATGGCATGAACGTGGAATTGCATTATATCAAATGGGATACCGATGACAGCGACACAAAAGACGATATGTCCCCGGTTCACCCGTATCAAGGCGTCTATCCCAACGGCATGGACATCCTGCTCAACTACTGTTACTACCACGCCGACTAATATGATATTGACATGATTGATTTATTTCCAATTCTAGGGTAATATATACATCGTTTTGAGAAAATGCCATCTTTACTGAGAGTAAGGTCATTGCGATTCTGATTGGACATAGTATGTGAATGGTGCTTTGTCATGCAAGCCCAAAACATTACATGCGCCATGCATGTTGTTACTCAAGGGAAACCAGGTTTGCCAAACGCAGTATATTTGGGGTTGTTTTGAGAGAAATACAACCTTTTGAGAAAATAGCTATGACCCAAGTATGCTCACTTGCCCGAATGATCATAGTGTATAGTTGAAATATATCTACTTGATTTGTTGTTTTTATTGCCATGACAGTATCAAAAGTAACCTAACTTAAAAACAAAAACCCCCTTTTTTTTGACCTAGTCAACTGTAAAGAGTTCTTGCCCACTTGGAATCTCTCTCTCTCTCTCTTTTCTTTGGAAATGTTTGCACGGAACGCCATGAAATAACTGACCAATCAGAAGCTGAGCCCGATAACGCTGTTGTCACTCTCTCACCTAGCTAAGAGTATGGAGTGAATCCTCTATTTATATTTTCTGTCGGTCAGTCTATGATTATTTTCCACAAATTTTAAGATTCTATATAGCAGCATTGGTTTCTACACTTCTGGGTCTATTTCATCTAGCATAGACAAAGGTAAATTATTTCCAATTTTTCGTAATGTATTTAGTATATATAGGTATGGTAAGCAATTCATTATAACATTTGCATTTCTTTGCCAACTATAGAGATGAAAATTGTTTGTTTCGGTTTTGTTGTTGTTGTTTTTTAGGGGGGGGGTAGTATTGGTGAAGCGTCCAACCTTATTTCATGTCATCAGTGATTTACGATTCGGACAAAATGCATATAAGGTTTTACCCCGGTGTTGTCACTCTGTATTGACTTCGTGCACGCATGATCGTTCGAAAATTCGCGTAAAAAGGGATCTTGTTTTGAGCATGTTCGCGATTTTGAAAAAAGGGTGCTTTTGAGCTTGTACTCGAAATGAAAAAAAAAAAAAGTTTTATTTTCTGGTCCTTGTTTGCAATTTTCTGTTTTTGACTCAGACGTGAATTGAATTTGAGAGGGGTGATTTAGTAAAAGCGTACTTGGAATACGAAAAATAGGGGCGTTTTTAAGGGCCAATTTGTACCCGTTTTGTGCCAAATAGGGGTAAGAATGGCTGAAAATGTACTTGAAACACCGCGAAATAGGGTCAAATTCTGGGTTGCCGAATGATCATGGTTACACCTTTGAATATAGTGACAACACCGGGGGTTGTATACTTTAAGAATGCAAGGTATATTTAACTAAATTTAGAACCTATTTACATTTTCGCTTAAATATTATTGATCAAAAAGCTATTGAAGTTCGAAATCGGGGTAGGGTTTACGACTTGCAAATCTTATCAAACTGTTCTTTACCTCAAATTCCTAACGCCAATCCTTTCTTGCATGTGACTGTGTTCTATATACGTACGTTGCTGTTCTGTTCTGATACGTAGACCTATAAGAATTTTTTTGTTTGGATTTCGTTATGAATTATGCTAAAACAATAAAAAAAAAGGGTGATTGGGAAACCGGATTTGTTTTTCATCTCGTTTTTTCTATGCACAAAATAAGATAGAAGTTGAGAATGTGAGTTAAAAAAAAACAGAAGGATGCTCTTTTTTCGTTGTTTTATATACATACGAATAAGATAGATGATAATTAAGTGAAAAAGAGTCGTTTGAATAAAGAAGTATGATTTCCAAGACTAAATGGGCGATGGATAATAAAGAGGAGGGGTAAAAGAAAAGAAGAGGCTCGACTGAAGGGAATGAAATTAAGTGAGATTTTAAAAAAAAATGAGTGAATGTGAGATATAAACGATTATGATTAGCTAAGAGAATATAAAAAAGATATGAAATAAGAGTTCAGTGTTGGTAAACTTGTAAATATGAAAATATTCATGAACGCCCACCACCCTCTTGCCTGGTCTCTTTTCTTCTTGCATTTTATTTTGTTTGTTTGTTTGTTGTATGTATTCTTGTATTCTTTTCTTTCAGTAAAAATCAATACATGTACAAACATAGCAAACAAATTACAATCATCAATATAGATAAAGAAAAATCTTTTTATAATCGACTTGTAATTCATGCGTACAACTTTACGAATAAAAAAAGAAGAAATGTATACAATCAAGAAGAAATAAGTTATACATAAATGAACTTGTAAGCCGCTTCAAATATTGGCTTAATCACAACGTAAGAATATATAACTGGTCTTTTTCTTTCTTCTTTTTTTCACTGAAAGGAAAGAGATATTCATTAAAAAAAGGGGAAAGGAAAAGATTTTAAAAAGAAAAGGGGGAAAAGATAGACGCACAAGCACATCCCAGCACAATACCTCATCCCTTCCCTTCAGCCATGCACAGGCACCCCCTTCCCTCCCCAATCCGCAGGCACCCCCTTCCCTCCCCAATCCTTGACTCTGCAGACAACCAATGACACTACAAACCTCTTTTCTTCACTTATCTACAACACTTTGCATCCAAAAGACTCCGCCGTTCACTCGAAGTCAATTGCCTCATATTTCTTTAAAGGAAAATGAAACCCTGGGGAAATATACATTTTAATGAAAGGAGAGGACAGAGAGAAGCGATTAAAAAAAAAAGTTCCATAAAAATCGGTTATGAAAAGAGAAAGTTGTAAAAGTTTGAAAATACTTTCTACGGCGATCCTCAAGTTGGCAGTTTTGCTTCAAAATGACGGGTTTAGAAAGACAACTTTCCATGTGTTTCGTACACAAAATTTCATATTTTCCTTATTAACACTCAAGGTGCAGCTTGTTTCCTTCTTAGCTCAAGACATATGACGGGAAAATGTATTTGTCATATGTTGAGTTCACAAAGAGACAAGCAGCATCTTTAGAGATAACGGAGAAAATAGCAAATTTTGTGTGCAAAACATATCGAGAGTTGTCTTTCTAAACCTGCCATTTTGAAGCAACATTGAGGCAACCATTTGAGGATCGCCATAGTGTGTTGGGGCTTTTCAAACTTTCATAACTTTCTCATTAGCTAACCGATTTTGATGTAACTTTTTTCAATTGCTTCTTTCTGTCTTCTCTTTTCATGAAAATGTTTATTTCCCCAGGGTTTCATTCTTCTTTAAATGCAATGTTGTGCTGACAAACAATAATTAAGTGGGGAGATAATGGATCTCCTTGTCTTAATCCCATATCGACCTTGAAATACCCGGCTGAATATTCTCCCTTTAAATACAACTAAGAGTGTTAGTGCACATGATATCAATCCATTTGCGAAAAGATCGGCCAAATGAAAGAATATTACACATTCTGCAAAAAGACATGTGAGACCGATGTAACACATTTTGTAAAAATATATGTGAGACCGAATCAAAGGCTTTTTCAAAATCAGTGGCAATTAAAAACCAGGTAAATTCGAGGTATCATATCATCTATTAACTTTATGGCAGCACCTATATTTTCCATCATCCATCCGGCAAAGCCAGCAACCCCCCCCCCCCCCCCGCTACACCGCTACTTACGAGCACTGCTGTAGCTAGGGGGGCACCAAAAATGGCGAAAAAATAGAAGAAAAAAATTTAAAAGTAAAAGAAAACTTCATCGAGTCCACTTCACATAACTTACCCTACCCCTACCCTGCGAAATGATAGTAAAACGTAAATATGCCACTTCTCATACAAGTTACCCATGGTACTGAATTTTAGGGAGCAGAAAATGACATTTCCACGCACGAATTTTCAAAAATCTTCCTACCGTAGGAGGTATCCCCCTCCCACACCCTCCTCCGCTCGGTCGCTTCGCTCCCTCGCCTTGCCCCCCCCCCCCCATATGCCACTTCTCATATAAGTTACCCCTAATACTGGATTATAGTGTGCAGAAAATAACATTTTCACGCACGAATTTCCAAATATCTTCCTACGGTGGGAGGGGGGATACCCCCCACCGACACCCTCCCCCCCCCCCCCCCCCCCCCGCTCTGTCGCTTCTCTCCCTTGCCTTGCCCCCCCCCCCTATATTCCGCTTTTCATATAAGTTACCCCTAATACTGGATTATAGTGTGCAGAAAATGCCATTTTCACGCACGAATTTTCAAAAAAACCTTCCCACCGTGGGAGGAGGGAAGCCCCTCCCACACCCTCCCGCGCTTGGTCGCTTCGCTCCCTCGCCTTGGCCCTCCCTGTTGAAAATTCCAGGCTAAGCCAGTGCTTACGAATGAAAGAGGGACATATGCAGAAGAAAAAAACAACTAAGCGAGAGTACACACGCGCTGTACATTCTTAAAAGAATTGGACAAAAGACATTTTACTTTACCATTGCGGCAGAAAATTCAAACCCAACCTATGAGCATGATGCGACAGGTCGATAAGTTTCCGATGTAGGCCTATATTTCCCTAATAACGTCTAGTTTTTTGATCTGTGTAGTAAGTTGGATACAAACCCCTCCCATCAAACACAAAAACAGCTAGTAGAACTTTTGATATGTAACACGTAAACAACTAAGGACTTTTGAAGTTTCTTTATTTCCACAATATAATGCAAATAACACAGATCAGCGAACATACATATACTTATTCTGGAATAACAAAATATAAACAAATTTGCATAATCTTCATTATGAAAAACCAGGGACAAGAAGTTAGAAGATGACTAACTTTCAGAAATAGTGTAAAATTACGATGTAATTATATATGTTTAGGCTGTTATTTTGTGGGGGAAAGGGTGATGGAAGGTGGTGAGCAAGAATGATGTATCTCAATAATCTAGCATCGTTTTAAAAAATACTCTTCCGTTAGTTCTATGCCCGTTTTATTTATTTTTAACCTGTTTTTGTTTTTCTATCTTTGATCAAAATTGAACAGAAGTCAACGTTTCTAACTGCATTTATAACCGCGGCAACATCTAAATAATAAAGAGGCTCTGATGGAAAATAATATTACAACCCTTTTTTGTTCACATAAACCGAGAATTATCAAACATAAATAAACGAATCACTGACCCTAGCCCCCATGAACACAAGTTTGTAACTTTTTACATTGTAAAGAAAGGAATTTCGGAATTAAAAAAAAGAAAAGCACATTCATAAACATGACAAAATAGAATTATGAGATTTTCAGATGCCCCCCCCCCCCCGTCAGGTTTAACCCCATTACCTGAATTCCCTTCGCCCTCCTATATTATACCTTTCTGTCAATTTCTACCAAATTTAGGGACTTTTTCCTAAAATTAGATTGCAAGCATATTGATGTATATCGTAGGTATGCCTGACATCTTCATTAGTTCACAACCTTGTCAGTCAGATGTTGTGTTTCCGAATTAAAATGTGCGGGTACATATAAACCTGTTGACTACTGAATTCTTTCATTCCCATAGGCTTAATACAGGTGTCACCTGGTTCCAGTAGCCAATGGGTGAAGACAAGTGAAAAGCCCCATGTACTTTGGTAGCTTATCAAAGCTAATTACAAAGTACAATCTTTCTGAACTGACCTTGACAATAAAGATTGACTGGTTATAAAGTAAGGATAGGGCCACAGTATTTATTTTTCCTCAATGCTGCATCTTTAGTTGCCTCTAAATAATTTCGGTTACATGTGCTTTTTTCGAAGGTTCTCTTATTTTGATGGTTCATAATTCCTAACCTTCGTAATCCCGAAAAAATTCTATTTTGTCGCATTTTGAAAGTGCAAAAAGATGACTTCAGTAACCATGAACCCTCGTAAAAAAGTGCACACAGTGTTATCCTCAGCATCAAAGTTGGAAGTAATTAATTTTTTAATGATCCTCGATCTATTATTCATTCCTAGCTCTACAGTGCCAGGAGCCACTGTTAGAACATTTTGGTTATTTTCTCTGGGTGGGATAGCTTGCTGCTATAATTCCTCCAGTAAATGACTCAAATACAAAACCACAGTGGCTAAACGGAGATACTCATTTGCCTTTGTGCTAAAATACTCAACTGTTTTGATTTGGCGGGAGGGGGCTGTTTTTTGCCAGAAGATTATCTCTTGTATTAAGTATTGAATTGCCGTAAAAGAAAAGTAGGTCCATATAATTTTGCTGGGATGTTTTGTATACAGTGAAATATGCATTTGCCGTTGTAAAATATTATACTGACTCTGGCTGCAGCCTACACCCCCCCCCCCCCACACGCACCTTTTTTCTTTCTTTTTTCTTTTCTTTTGTAGACACGTTGGCCTCTGTATAATAACGCGGAAATGGTTTGTACGTGCAGCCCCCCCCCCCCCTTTTCCAAAACGCTCCGCTGCTCCTGTTACGATTAGTGCAATACTAGATTCTTACCTCAACTAATTTATTCTATTCATTATCAATATCCTATTATTTTCCCATAGATATTGTCGTTATTCTTAATAGCGAGTGTAATTACAATATGAACTTGAATGATTCTTTGAAACCGTGCCCAGTATCGATTGTGGAACATTAAAATGATTTTTATTTCTACATTTTTCTACAGAGCAAGAGCAGTCGACATTTACCCCCAACGGATTTACTCCATTCTGAGTGTATGTCCGATTATTGTTTGTTTGGGGTTTTTTTTTTTCAATTCTAGTTCTCAGTTCATTTTTAAATCTTATTTTCTTTCAGTGCTAAAAAGAATCCTCCCATTCGAAATGTGAATATTCTTGAATTTCAAGTAAACATTATTGCTCTGGTGAATTTGCCATTTTGCTACATTCTTCATTGCTATGTGAATTACGTAGCTATGATCATTTTATTTCAACTTTTCCAATTCTAGTGTTGATGGCCAGAGCTGAGCAAATATAGTATTGTTGCCTTTTATCATGTTACCACACAAACCAGTCTTCGGGTGTAGAGAAGTAAATTATATTCATTCAGTTAGTACTAAAAATCTTTCCATCAAAGAATCACCTGTCTCGATGTCATACGTACTTTCAAATTGGTAATTGATAGAACAATCCAGTGAGAGAAACAAGATAGATTCCGAGGTAAAAAAAAAAGTCTCGAAACCTCTCTACCATAATTATGAAAATTAACTGAAAAATTCACCAAAGATCACTTGCACTTTTCAAGAGTATGATGAAGCACTGCAAGGTTTTCACGAGGTTCTTTATGATTGGTTAATGTGAAATCTAATCCTATAATCTAGTGGTCCTATTCTGTAATAAATAGAGATCTCCAACTTCTCCCCGTCACCACTTTTTGGGGACTCACTAGTTAGAACACTCTGTCATCGCACTAGAGTAGAAAATTACAAGGTAAGTATCTTTCCCATTTGCGTTTGGAACAATATCAAGAGTGAGCATATTCACTGTACTGATACTTTAAATTCATGATTTTGAGGCTTGAGTATTATATAGTCACGTGTACACCTTTTTAAAATGCTGAGGTGAGTTTTATACTTGAGATTTGTGTACGTGTGTATATTGGGTTTTTTTGGTAGGTGTGTGTAAGCATACATCATCATTTAAAACAAAAAGTACATTATTTATCGAAAAATTTGTTATGTGGCATGACTTCAAAACTTTGCTCATTATAATATGAGGTAAGTTTTATTATAGTGAATCGGTGTGCTTATCAAGTTGTTGGTTTTTCACAACTCACTAATTTGGTCATAATTATGTAGGCCTACTGTTCGGTATGGTTTCTATACAGGGTCCTTATATACTTATATCTAGCAATCATTAATCAAAAGGGCAATTCTAAGTTGAGTTGGTTATTCTTAGATAGAAAAATAAGTGAATTGATAGGCAATAAATAAACAGATAAATAGGCCTATCGGTAAAAAAATTAAATCATTATGGTTGAATCAAAACTGTTCTAATCTCATTTTCTCCTAATTTTTCCATCTGCTCTTTATAAAATCGATTGCCAGAGAATAGTCGAAACGTTTTCCAGAATGGGGCATTATTCGTTCATCTCGATAATGATGCTGCTGATGATGGTGCATGGTACCCACCAATCCGCAGCGGAGAACAATAATGGACGTAGACATATTTACGCCCTCCCGATACCCAGTGGCGTCAGTTTCCTGGGCATTGGCTTCAACATCAATGAGGACAACCCAGAAGGGGGCGATCCAACCACTGGAGGAGTAGAACCCGGTCTCCTGGTCAGTCGAATCGTGTTCAATATGACCTTCGATGAGGGAAGGTAACCAACGATGGTCAGTTTCGAGTACCTGACGAGGTGAACTATGTTCTCCGGAGTAGCGCCGTTTCCTCATCATCGGCTACATCTTTCCATGGCACATCTAGTTATCAACAGAAACTTTCCAATCAAGTAAAAGCTAATAGGAGTAGTAGTAGTACTAGTAGTAGTAGTAGTCAGAGGCGTCGATCCATTTTTCGGATTGAGGGGGGGGGGGGGCCAAGACGACCAAGCAGGGATGAACCCACGGCTACTATTAGTACACACACACACACCCTCACACATATGTATGTATGTATATATATATATATATATATATATATATATATATATATATATGTGTATATATATGGGTATATATATATATATATATATATATATATATATATATATATCAACGTGAAGCATTTTCAAATTGGGGAAATTAAGCAACTTGTGAACCATCCTGCTTTTTACAATTTTGCGAGCGAGCGAAGCGAGCGAGCAAAAAATAACAAATTTCTTGTTATGAGAGAAGAGTTTAGTTATCATATAGGCATAAATGATACCTGATATACATGTATATGGTTATGTATATGGTTATGTATATGCCAAATATGAACTCTATTTTGTCACATCGGTGGTTCATTGTTGATGCCCCCCAAACCACTCTGTTTTCTTTTTAATATTACGAGCGAGCGAAGCGAGCGAGGAAGCACACACTGTTTTCATGGTAGATGTAGTCAACCCTTCGGCAGAATTCGCTGTGAGCCAATGAAACATCTACATTCTATTCAGTCTCATCTCACCGAATTCGTTTGCTTTTCATTAATATGAATCATTAATATGAAACGAGCGAGGGCAGCGAGCGAGGAAAAATATACCCTTTCCATATGATAGAAGTGTTATTTCGTCATAAAAATGTGATATGCGCTATACAAGAACGGAATATTATTATTATCATTATCATCACAATACACTATAAACCTGTCATGCCTGTATGATATCTAAATAATACATCCGATCACCTGTGTGCCGAATGTTTTAGCTAGCTCGCTTGCAGTCTGAATCCATTCTGTTTATACTATAGCGAGCAAAGTCAACGACCGATCCCGGCAAAATTATATGGATTCGTCCCAAAATCTTTGTGAACCAACTTGCTGCCCAAATATAATGATACTTTGGAATCTCGCTGCTATATTAAGCTACTTGCTGCCCGAAATCATCTTGTATCTAGCATTTACCAGCGAGAGTACCGTGGAGTAGCGAGCGAGTTAACGAAAAATTTGTTTTTGTTTTGCTTTTTGTTTGTCCAGGCCTTATCTCCTGAAATTTTTATCTATTTTTAGATCAACTGGCCGCTCGATTTCTAGGAGTGATATCTTGTTTGGTTATATTACTTCATATGAGTAAAAGAATGGTAAAACATTAGATAGAAACACAAGATGCAAACCGATTTCCTTTCATAAGAATAGTAATAATCATCGGCATTGGTTAAGATACAATAAATACGAGCGAGCGAAGTGAGCGAGCGCTTCCCAGTATCCCATTTTCTTTCGTTTTTCTTGTTTTACGCTTTCATTTCACTTCCTTCCTTCCTTTTCCTTTCTTTTCTCTTTTTTTTTCTTTTTCCTTTTTTTTTTTCTTTTTGGTCGGGAAATTATTGGGGGGGGGGGCAAAATGATATCTTTGCCCCTCGAAATTTTCTTTGGGGGCAACTGCCCCCCCTGCCCCCCCCCGGGTCCATTTTTCGGATGGGGGGGGGGGGGGGGGGCAAGACGACCAAGCGGAGATGAACCCACGGCTACTATTTGTACACACACACACACCCTCACACAGATGTATGTATGTACATACATATATATAAATAACGTAGGCCTATATCAGCGTGAAGCATTTTCAAATTGGGGAAATTAAGCAACTTGCTATGTGAACCATCCTGCTTTTTAAAATTTAATTTTGGGAAATTATTGGGGGGCAAAATGATATCTTTTCGGGGGGCAACTGCCCCCTGCCCCCCCCCCCCCCCCCCCCCCAGGATCGACGCCTCTGAAAGTGGAAGAAGATATAAACATGAGAAAGCTATTAAAAAAAAGATATAGAAAAAATACATGCGCTAAGCTGAATGCACAAATTGTATAATTGGATGCCCTTTGGCGAAATTGAATGCTCTAAATTTAATAGCGCGAGGGGGTTTTAACGGGCGAACTTGGTTGCAATATGTACGAATGCCGATTGGCGAATTTGGTTTCCCTAAATAAAGCGCTTATGAATGCAAATTTGCCATTTGGGCTGCACTAAAGCGAGTTTGAACGCCAATTGGTGATTTCGGCTGCCCTATCCGCGAAATGTAATGACCTTTTTATACTTTCTCATGCACTATGTGCGAAATTGAATGACCTATACTTTTGCATGCACTAAGTGCGAAATTGGAAACCCTATATCATTAATAATCATTATCATTATCATGAGCTACTGAAGGGTTAACGCCACTTCAAGTGCAGGTGTTTGGGAGATAATAAGCCAGTTCACAGTTAACTCTTGTCCCGAATGACTTCAAATATTCACGGATATTTTAAAGATAGAGAGGTCCCTTTTTTGCGCACTTTGAGCGGTCACTCCAAAAGTGACAGAGGCGCCTCGTGAATAGCTTTTATTTCCCCCTTTTGAAAAGTATACCTTCACCTGGATATTATGGAATGCACCATTGGTGCACAATTATTAGCACATCAAGTATTCCTGTTAGCGGGTTTTAGATTTTTATCCCAAATGACCTTTATCTGCTCATGCTCAGATTGTATCCGTGAACTAGCCTATTGCACAGAGTAGTTTGATTGTTTCTGCAATTCGCCAATAACCTAGGGGTGTTTCATAAAGCGGTTCGTAAAGTTACGCATGACATTACGAACGACTGTAATATGAAGTGCCAAATGGAATGCCAAAAATTTTCCTGAGGTTTTAACAAAGTGTGGCTGCCTTTCCCATTATCTAAATTAAATTGTGGCCAAAATAATAGTGACAATAAAAATGTTTGTAAACAGTGGCAATATTAATCTACGTCTGCATATTTTACTTTTCACTGATGGGATTTGTAATGATTGAGAATCCTGTTTGCTTGGCATATTCCAGTCGTTCGTAAAGTCGTTCATAATAACTTTACGAACAGCTTTATGAAACACCCCCTGTTCAAAGTGGAATAAGGTGGCCCGACTTAATTCATGTTCCAGTACCACTAATTTACGGATCTTTTCTGTATAGTACAGCTGTTCAGGATTTTGATCAGTGTTATCAGTCGGCCGTCTGATATTTTAATGCTTTGCATTTTCCAAGACAAGGCCAATGGACAAAAGTTTGTATATCAATTTTTTGTTTGTTTATTTGTTTTTGTTCCGAATTTCAGAGGCAGTGGATTGGGTATTTTTTAATTCTTTTATGGTCCAATGTATGCTTATTTATTTTGTTTATTTTCGCCCTCCCATTCCTAGTACCTTATATCGGTAAGTCCGAACCATTTTCCTCATAATTATTTTACATCTGATATGATTGAATCAAAATTGTAAGCCCTTCTAGAGCCTCGAAAGTATTTTTTCTAAACTTTTCGCTCCATTTTTTATTTGTGTGTTGTTTGCCCCCCCCCCACATACTCACACACACCCACACACCTGGCAGCGCCTATCCTAAACTGATGTGTGCAGAAATTTATATACAAAGGATGCGAGAAGTTATTTCAATAAATTTGTTTTGACCAATACCGTGACACGCGAACACGAAGCTGGTCGCACAACCAGTTACCCCAATTTCATATTTTAAATTCCATAAATTGGTTTCTGCCAGTATCATCACCCTGTCCGTACATTGTAACATAATGCTGGGTAAATTTCAGTCCGATTGTAAACCAAAAAAAAAAAAAAAGGAAGACGCATGTTGTTGGGAACATTTTAACTCATCGTTGGATAACCTTTTTACCCATCCTCTTTTAGAGAGTATTATTTAAACAAGGCAAGCTCCATCGAAGAGTATATGAGTAAGGACGACTTCTTTCATAATGTGTGGTACCAAAAATGATTTATTCCATCGTGATAAAATAGAAAGACATTCACAGTGAATATTTTCCAAGAAAATACATTCACAAACGTAGTACTGATATTTATATTTCAAAAAATGTTTGCGTAATGGAAAAAGGGCTAAGCTAAAAATTTGCCCCATAGAACTGTTGAAAAGGCACTACATCTGGAAAATTAAACATGTTGTAGTTGTAAAAATTCATTCGAAAAATATCTCATGCAGTCTCACCATTTCAACCAAATATTCATTTCAGAAGCAATTAAGTTTTTATTTAGTAGAGGCTAACTACTCATCTTAAACTAGATGAATCCTCGGCCGTGCACGGTCGAAATTTATGGCTTTGCCAGATTGGAAATATATGGCACATTCATGTTGATTTATTTTCCTTTACACAATGACATCTGTGACCTAAACCTTTGACCTTGAGGCCCTAAAATCCAATCAGATCGTTGTCCCTACCATATGCATACATGAGCCAAGTTTGAAGCTGATCTGTCACATGGATGTGTAGTTATCGCAAGAATATACCATCTTCTATGTACAATGACCTGTAATGACCTTTGACCATATGAGACCACAAAATCTAATCAGATTATTGTCCCTCCCATATGCAGACATGAGCAAAGTTTGAAGTTGATCCGTCAAATGGTTATTGAATTATCGCGCGAACGAACTCTTTCTATGTATATAATGACCTTTGACCTTTGACCATGAGACCCCAAAATCTAATCAGATCATTGACCCTCCCATATGCATACACTAGCCAAGTTTGAAGTTGATCCATCAAACAGTTGTTAAGTAATCGCGAGAACGAAAACAGGACGGACTGACAGACGGACGACCCGAAAACATAATGCCTCCGGCACCACCTATGCTGGGCGGAGGCATAAAATGCATTAACCACGTAAAACAAAATTTACATTTACCCGCAAGAAATCATTAATTTTCCAGCAGAGAAAAATAAGGTTGCCGTGAGAGAATGACAATCTTACAGTACTATTTGCAAAAAGTTTTTCTTTAGGTCTCAAATACATTTTGTAGGAAAAAGTGCAATCGCAGAAAATCAAGAAATATTTTTGAACAAGCAATCATAACGATTGAAAAATGAAATTAATATTGCTTTATCAGACTTTTTTATTTGCTGTGTAAGCGAATTCACATATTTCTGAAAGAAAATATTATTGGCACTGAAATCCTCTCTGAACGTAGGAAAGTTGCATTTGCAAAGAATTCGCATGTGGGCCTAGGCCTACATCATGTACATGTACGATAGCGGTCCATTGTCCTCTGTTGACCAGATATTCCGAGGGAGCTAAAAGTGAGGGTTTTTTTTCATAAATATGCTTTTGTGAAAAAACGAAATGATTTTTTTTCAATGTATATATTCGTATTCTACGTCCAGTCAGCTTTGGATTGATAAAAAAATGTATTTGCACTGTTCTGCCAAGTGAATTTACAGGTAAACCTGAGAATTGCTTCATCATGTTCATGGATCAGTAACTTCACTGCAAGAAATAATGAGGATAATTTTGAGCATACCGTTCTTCTTGTAACCAAGGGCCTTATTTTCCACTACATCTCTTTCAATTAGCTTTGGAAATTCAACATTGAGTGGAACGCCGGTTACTTTGAATTTCTTTCGGGTTTCTTCTTCGTCTTCGAAGTTACTAACATGAACCTCGAAACGGCATTGTGGTGCAAGTTGACCCGTTTCATTTGGGTCACCAGAATCCGCCGTGACCCTTAAGGAGAGGTGGGTGCCTTTTCCACTACCGAGCCCTTGCAGGAAGAGTTCGGCTCTCATCTTCAAGTCCGAGGTTTCAAGTACGAATAATGATTCCCCCTGTTGCTTCAGAGAGTCGTAAGGAATAAAATGGGTTGAAGTGGTTTGCCGGTTGTGCTGGCGTGCCGCAGCCTGTCTTTTTTCAAGGGCCTCAAATCTTCCTTTTGACTTTGCTAATTCGTCCAGGATGAACCCCATCATCTGCCCAATATACTGGATCTCTTCTTGTTGTGAACTCACAGAATTCGAAAGTGACCTGATATCGGAAGTGGACTTCGTATGCCGTTGGTTGTTTCTGGAGCATTGGCGGATATAACCCTTCCTAAATCTTTCAAACTCCTCCGCACTTTTCGCGAGAGAGAACATGGTCGAACTGAAGTCGCTCGGCAGTGACTCCAAAAAATCTGCTCCGGTAATATCGGCTCCGGAACTTGGACGAATATCTGGGTTACGAAGATCGACAGCACTCGTCGAGTCCCCGTCGGCAATGGCTGATATCTCAGCAACGGGTTCAGGTACTTCATAACATTGTTGGGGACCGGATGATCCAGGTGGACTTCCTTCCTTCACGCAACTTCTTCCATCCATGGTTTTGTCCTTAGCCCCACTCCTGGCTCCATCCGTTGGTGAACTTCCCGTCTCACCTTCTCCCCTCCCTGAAGTCCCGTGTTCCTTCTTTGAATCTGCATTGATATGTATTGGATTAAGAGGTGATAGCCATGCAAATAAATAACAGGATTTGCTTTGAAGTATATCCACAGGTATGTGGTAATATAATCTTTATGATTTAAATCAAACTCAGCTAGCGATCTCTTTACTTGAAGTTCAAGGCTCAGCGTCAATTTTGAAAATAAATTCAAAGTCGTCTTCAAGACCAAAAGGAGAAGATAGCAGGAGGGTGTAAACAACCATAAAGAGTAAATAGAAGACCGATCCTGGTTAGACCATAGTTAGACCAGTCACCCTAGATTTTGTAGGTAGAAAAAAAAAATAGCATGAAAGGAGTGTGGGCGGGAGCGGGTCATAGCTATGGTGCTATGGGCATAATGGGTGTCGATTTGTGTTCGCGGTTTGGGGGGGGGGGGAGGGGTGACTGATGCCAAATATCCTCGACCTATCGGCAAAGCGACCGAACGGGAAAGGGTATGGAGGATAGACTAAATAAGCGGGGGGTGGGGGGGGGGGGTTGTAGGACCTGTATTTGCTGCCCTGTATCTCTTTATTATTAGACTTATCTACCGTTCCTCCAATTAAACTAACAAAAAAATTGTTTTCAAACAATATCGCAAAGGTACATCCTCATTACTTGAATGAGAACTTTAGGGGACTTGAACTTTTACTCAGAGCATGAACCATCCCGTTTTTTTTTTTTTTTTTTTTTTTATTTTGCAAACGACAAAGCGAGCAAGCCGAAAATTTCACTTTCCAGCTATAAAAGAAATGTTATTTGTCATCAAAGTACACTCAAGCGATATGTAAGATGTTTGATTAATTCAACATCTCGCTTGTCCAATATTATTGTTTACTTTCCTAAACCACCCTATTTCAAATATTACAAGTGAGGGAGGTGAGACAGGGGAAAACACACTCTTTTAGTGATTAAGTGTTATTTTGTCATCAAAATCCACTATAGGTCTATGAAATATATACATAATTACATATTCGAGTGAGCGCAGCGAGCGAGGAAAACAATTCCATTCTTTGATAGCCTTAAAGATATCTAAATAGTTTTTGACCACCCAACTGCTTTAATATGCTTTTTGGCGCATCGCTTGGCATCTTAAACCATTTTGTTTCTATGAGCGAGCGAAGCGAGCTACCGACAAGAAACGCTGTTTATTTGTAGTTAAACGTAGGATTTCCGGGAATTTCCACGAAAATGAATTAGATGTATTTTATAATGTACTTATTTCCATGTATTTGAGAAAAACGTTACACCTCGCTGTAAACATATTACAGTATTAGGACATGCTGCTGAGGGACTCATAAGGGCGCTTGCCTCCTGATCTTGTTTCTATGAGCAAGCGAACAGAGCGACCGAGAAAGGGCTTTTTTTCAATGACTGTACTGAGATTCTGAGAACAGCTAGGTTCTATTGTATTGTTACTCAAATTTTATGATTTTAATAAGTGAAACGTACAAATTATCAGCATAGGAATAGGCTACCGGTCACAGACCATCTCATGATTTTTTTTTTGTTATGGGCCTTTTTCCCGTTGGATCCTTGCAGTTATATTATAAAAAGTACATATATAACATTAACGGAGAGAAAAAAAAAAGAAGATGCAAACCAGTTTCATTTCATAATAAACCCTGATAAAAAATATTAAGTGGAACTGATTAAGATAACAAAAGATATTCAATGCGAGTAGAACAATAAGAGCATACTATTTGATGAAAAGACAAGATGCACATCGCTTTGCTATCGTAGAGACAGTATTATCTAACTCATTGGTTGGGATACTTAAAATGCGAGCGAGCGAGCGCTGAAAGCATTTTCCTTACCTTAAAAAAGTTGTTTCTTTGCTCTTTATTCTCTGTCTTTGTCTTCACATTTTTTTCGAGGATTCTAGGAGGCTATGAAATTTGTCACGTTTTTCATGGTGAATTATTGGGGGATGATTGTACAGGCCATCCCCCTGACCAAAATATTGGGGCGATATATCCCCCATCCCCCCCCCCCCTCCCCGGGATCGACACCCATGTACGGTGCATGTGCTGGGAACATGGGGAATGAAAAGGCAGGCGAGGATGGATGAACCGAGTACGATCGAAAGACAGGAAGAAATAAAGCAAGATGTAATGAAAAAGTTCGTAATTGGAACATGATATTTAGAAAAGGCAACATAGACAATAAGAGAAGTCATTTCTTCGGGAAATCCTTCAGTAGAATCTTACCTCGAGTGGCTTCTTTCTTGCCAGGGGTCGAAGTTTTCGGGAAGTCCTGGCCACCAACCGCGCCCTTTATGGTCTGACCTTGAACATCGGAGGTGTCAAGCAGTGCTTCACCGTCTGAAAATACCTCATCTCTACAAAACGAGAGTGGAAATGAAAATTCACAGTTTGATAGCTAGCTATTTCTCCTCATGGTGTACCTACAGGGACATAAGAAGATAAGGTCAAAGGGCTTTTTTCATTTTTTTTTTAAATATGAGAAGGCTTTAATTGAATGGCAAAAGACTTTACCTGAATGACTGAACTATTATTTAAAAAAAAAAATTAAAAAATAAAAAAGAGAGTGAGGGGTAAAGAAACACGAAAGAAATATAATGCCTCACCCTTACGCCCCTTCCCCTCACTTGATGCAATGCTTGTTCTGTATTCATCTAATAAGACTGGTTCCCCAAGATCTTTTGATAGCTGAGCCCCCCCCCCCTCTCCCCCACGGTATGCCACTGATTTCATATCATCCTATTTGAACCTTAGTCATGTTAGTCCCTTATGTTGACTCAGAAAATCCTAGAGGAACTGATGTTGAACACTGTTACCCTCCTCTCTTCCACGCCCTCTTCTTATCATTCGATCATTCGTATTGCCTCCCTTAATACTCCTATAAATCTTCACTATTATTTCACAACTTGCGGAAGCACTCTGACCTTATTAGATTAGAAATAAATTTGTATTAAAGTGTTTATTGTTAATAGGGATAAATCTAAAATTATATTGAGAAATTATATAAATCGAAAAGAGTTAAAATTGTTACATTAAGATTTTTTGATACTGGATTTTGTCCATGATTCCAGTCTAAGAAATTTGTAGTGAAAATGCTACCGCAGCTTTTTCAGGCTGCCTTTCTCACCCTACGTTCCATGGCACTTCAGTATTAAGGAATAAGATTTTAATTTATGTATGTATTATTATCATTATTATTATTATTAAGTCTTATTTATACAGGATAGCCTCTTCAGTGACATGCACTGTTCTCCCAGAGGGCCCTGTTGAAAAAAAGTATGCATCAAGATACAAATAGAATACGAACAGTTTGAGGTTTGCAGTGTTTATTATTGTATGTAAAATTTATTGGAGGATGGGCTAACTTTTAATAAACCTTCAGCGCAAATATGTTTCACGGGCATGTAACTTGAATGGGATACAAAATGACCAAAGTACATGTACATTAAACTTGCCCTTTTGCATTCTAATATAGGTTTTCCCGCCCATTTTTGTCATCTCTTCATTCCATTTCCAAAAATGTGCTCTCAATGTCGTCTCTGACCCTGTGGAATGTGTGAAAGCTTGTTTCAGTTTCGTCTTTGGCGGATCAATTTTGAAACATCGTCAATTTCGTGCTTTGTCACGTATTTTCGTCAATTACAATTCAAATTCACACTAGCTGAGCATGAGGCAGCAAAATAAATTTCGTCTTTTGGCATTCGTTTTCGTCAAAGATTCATTCAAATTCGTCGCCCAGATTATGGTCTACTGACAGACGACGATCCTGTCACAAGACACATAGCGTGTGGGCGGTGTATCATACGACATTACTTTGAATGATATAATTCCACATTATAATCATTTATATTTTTCAAAGAAATTCAAATTTCATCACGAGAAAGAAAAAAAACTAAAGACATGGTAAACCCTCCACGAACGAATTCGATCCGAGCATTCCTCATTCGCTTAGCAGTAGAGATGAATTTCAGTGACAATGACGAATTTGAATGTTGAATCTTTGAATTTGGTGGACCAAAGACGAATATGAATGGCATTTTAACGAAACTGAACCTAGGATTTGAACGCAGTAAGCTTCTGCGGACGAAACTGAACTGAAAATTTATTAAATTGAATGAAGAGATGACTAAAATGGGCGGGAAAACCTATATTGAAGTGCCTGTCCTCGCTTGAAACAAATCGTCCTTCTTTCTTAACTGCTATAACTGCCCCCGTTTTACACCAGATTTGAACTTTCACCTTTATCGTGGCGCTCTTTTACCTCCTGAAAATTGAGCCCATATCGCTTCTAATGAATGTCCAAATACATCATTGTGATAAGCGCCCTTTTTGTCTGTCCATTTTCGTTTTAATAGTGGCATTTTAGTGCAATTCTCCTTCTGCTAAGTGACCTCTTTCACCTCTTATAAGTTCTTTTTTTTTACTTGGCAAGTTCTCCATTTGACGTCTGATACATACCCCAGTTTACTTCTGATAAATGCCTTTTTTTCTTTCTAGTAGGTCCCATTTCTCCTTCTGTTATAAGTGCTATAAGTGCTTGCCCCTTATATGTCCTGGCATGTGCCCCTTTAAAAAAAAAATGATTATGCACACCCATTTCATTTCTGAAAAGTGCCCCTTTTGTTTGTGCAATTTCTTCTTAATATAAGTTCCCCCTCGAATCTGATAAGTTAATTTCCCTTTTCACTTCTAATGAGATCGCACTATTATAAGTGCCCCTTTTCAGTGTCTCTCTCATGTCTCTCGCTTTTTAGTAATTATTCATGTACACCTTCACGTATTGTGTGGTGGTTTCACGGTGTAGAAGTTCTGCCACTTGACTCTCATTCAAAGGAATGAACACAAACGTCTTTTGGCAAGACATTTATCCACTTTTGCCACTCTCCAGGTCACAGTAATCATATTAGGTGGGTACCCGGTAGGCCAGAAATTCCTGCATTTTATAGTGCCTTATAATAGCTTATGATCAAGGCAGAAATTCCTGCATATTATAGTGCCTTAGCTTATGTTCTTGGCCACCGGCGTAAATCCGTTTCGAGGAGGTGTGTGTGTGTGGGGGGGGGGGGGGGGGGAGGTTGGGAGAGATGATCGAAATATTTTGCAGAAATTTCTTGGTCACACTCCAATATATACACACACACCCTTTTGCCCGCCCCCTCCCCCGCCCAATTATATATTTGTCTATTTTTGCGAGAGAGCGAAGCGAGGGAGCTAAATTAACGGCTTTTACTGTATTAAAGAGAAGTCTTTTTTGTCATCAAAATACACTCTAGGCATAATATTTAAATGGCATACTGGGTCATCTCATTACCAGATATAATACCTCGCTGGTCCAATTGTTTGCTGTCCCAAACCATCATAGTCTTTTCATGACAAAGTAACATATTTTATCATCAGAATACACCATATGCCTATAAATAAAAGTAAAATACTTACTGGTCATCATCTAGTGTCTTCGTATTGAGTCCTGTGGGATTCTTAAAGCTTTGTAAGTACTGATCCATGGTGTTACTAAGTAGTTACAGCGAGAACACGTAGCAAAATAGGGGATAAAGATAAAGGATATTTGCAATTAATAAAGGCTCAAAAATTCATAATTAGATAGAATGGAGAATTTCCTTGAAAGCGGGTGGGGAGTGATCATAAGCATGTCACATACCTGGTGTTGTCATTCTATATTCAAAAGTGTAACCATGATCGTTCGGCAACCCAGAATTTGACCCCTATTTCGCGGTGTTTCAATTACACGTACATTTTCAGCCATTTTTACCCCTATTTGGCACAAAACGGGTACAAACTGGCCTTTAAAAACACCCCTATATTTCGCATTCCAAGTACACTTTTACTAAACCACTCCTTTCAAATTCAATTCACGTCTGAGTCGATCAAACACAGAAAATTGTAAACAAGGACAAAAAACACCCTTTTTTGCAATTTCGAGTACAAGCTCAAAAACACAGGTCTTTTTTTGTCGATTTCGAGTACAAGCTCATGAAAACAACCCTTAAAAAAAAAACCGCCAACATCTCATGTTCGCGAACATGCTCAAAGAAACAACAACAAAGACTCCCTTTTCACGTGAAATTTCAAACGATCATGCGTGCACGAAGTCAATACAGAGTGACAACATCGGGCACGGAAACAACTGATTCAGTGTATAATGAGTACCTTATTGTACAACTTAGTACTTTTAATTAATAAAAAAAAAAAGAGAGAAAAAAAATCAAAAATCCAGTCAAGGTTGTAGTCACATAATTAATATTATCATCCGATCATTCATATCTTGAATAGACAATTTATAACAGAATTTACCTTATCCGTAGAAAAGGGACAACTTCGTCATGTAGTCAGTTATGAATAATGCAGGTTCAAGTCAAATTGGTCATAACAATGTGTAAAGTTATCAACAATTCACATTTTTCGAGAACGTATCATAATCAGTCAATCATTGATAATTCTTATTCAGTTGGTTTCAAAGGGAAAAAACAAGCTGAACACATGATGCAACGGCCTATACTCACAAAGCAACGGTGTATAGCTTCAAAAGAGCCAATATTAGCTCCCTAATATGGCGGACACTTCATATCATCAGTGAAATATTCCACTTTATTATACCAGTTGCGCCAAATACCAATTTTGGATTGAAACGGTATCAATTAGTCTTAGAGATCAGGCTTTTATCACAATTGCACAAAATAAACTCTCAGTTCCTGCGAATCCGGTGTGCAGCCTTTCAGCGGCTGATTATAGGAGTATTCTTTTTACTATAGTAAAGAGAGCAAACGAAAAGAGTATCCTATGCATCTTATTCAGCAGCTTAGATATAGGCCATGGATATAGGTCAGCTCACGATTGCGTTTCTCCACATTTACTATACATGCAAAATGTTTGTATGCGCAGACTATATACTAGTACTTGGGATTCCCCGCGATAAAAGGCCTAGCTATTTAAATAGCTCCTAAAATTAAAATACTCCTACGTGATCGGGATTTTTTTCTTGTCCTTCTTGTTCTTCTTCCTCTTCTTCTTCTTCCTCCTCCTCCTCGTCTTCATCTTTCTTCTCCTTCTTAATTCTTCTTCTTCTTCTTCTTCTTCTTCTTCTTCTTCTTCTTCTTCTTCTTCTTGTTCTTGTTCTTCTTGTTCTTGTTCTTCTTGTTCTTCTTGTTCTTGTTCTTGTTCTTCTTGTTCTTCTTGTTCTTCTTGTTCTTCTTGTTCTTCTTCTTGTTCTTGTTCTTCTTCTTGTTCTTCTTCTTGTTCTTCTTCTTTTTCTTCTTCTTCCCGGGGGGGGGGGGGGGTCATTCACAGATGGAAGTGGTGCCCATGCTTGTCCAAAAAAAAAACAACAACAACAACAAAATCGAATAAGGGGCAGAATTCCGACCCTTAGCGTTGACGACGTTTTTTGGAAAAGGGGTGTCTTTTCAGCCGTACGTTCGACGTTCTTAAGAAAAAGGGTTATCATTTAACCGGTTCTTCGACGTTGGGTTCGATCGAGGTTCGACGCCTGGCTGCGCTACCCTGCGGGCCTTCGACGCACCGAACATTACGCTTACGAATTGCCCTGGCGAATTGCAAGTCAACATGAAGTCTGCATTAATTTATGTTTCTTCATTCTCAGCTTGAGCGAAAGACGCTATAGCGTCTTTCTATGACGCCCCTATGACGTAATACGCCCGGCGACCTCAAGGAGTGTCGCACATGATGCACAACCCTATGAAGAAATCCCGACTCTCTCCAAACCTTGTCCCTGCACCTTCGCATTCAGCACCGTCGCGTCGGTGCAGTTTGTATTTTAGTCGTGCAGTGAGTTAACGCGATTTTTTAGGAGAATAGTATATTTCCGCTGGATTGACCACAGCTTTTTGAAATTCACCATGTCATTTTTGAAAAAAATGAAAATATTCTATTTGCTATGTTCGTTTCAGAATGCTAAATACAGCCTGTATATGTGGATAACAGGCTGAGTTTGTTTGCTTTTTCTTCTATCATCTTCTCTTTCCGTCATTTCTTATGTTATTCTTTGTTATTCTTTCTATATCTTATCTTTCTGTCTTTTCTTATGTTATTCTTTTTTTTCTCCTTTCCTTTTTCCTCTCTTTCATTATGTTATTCCTTGTTATTTCTTCTATCTGCTTATCTTTCAGTATTTTGTTGTTATTTTTTGTTTTCTCCTATCATCTTTTCCGTCTTTCCTCATTTATTTTATTGTTTGTTATTCCTTCTATCTTCTTATCTTTTAATATTTTTCTTATGTTATTATTTCTTCTCCCTATTTTATCTTCTTTTCTATCTTTCCGTATGTTATTCTTTGTTTTCTCTTATCTTCTCTTCTATCTTTCCTTATGTTAGTCCTTGTTTTTCCTATATTCTTTTCTACCTTTCCTTATATAATCCTTTTCTTCTATATTCTTCCTTTTCCGTCATTTCTTATGTTATTCTGTTTTCTATCTTTTTCTAATGTTATTCTATGTTTTCTCCTTTCTTTTTTATCTTTCCTTATCCTTTCTCCTATCATCCTTTCCACATTTCCTTGTGTTATTCTGTTATTCCTTCTATCTTCTTATCTTTCAATCTTTTTCTCATGTTATTCTTTGTTATTCGTTCAATCTTCTTATCTTTCAGTCTCTTTTTATGTTATTCTTTGTTTTATCCCTTCTTCTTTTCTATCTTTCCATTGTTTTCTCCTGTCCTCTTTCATAATTATCTTGTTATTTTTTATCTTTCTATCTATTTTCTATTTTCCTTATGTTATTATTATTTTGATTTGTCCTATATTATTCTTTGTTTTTACCCGTCTATATTCTTTCTATCGGCATCCTTATGTTGTTCTTTGATTTGTCTATCTCTTTTTTTCCTATCCATATTTTCTTGTGAAAATCTTTTCGGGAATTATGAAATAACGACTACGTACATTTTTATGCATGTATACTGTGCCATCCAATTTACGCCATTATGGGGTGCATTTTCATTGTCCTACGTCATTTACGCCGTTTTACGGATATAATTTTTAGCGGTACATTTTGGCAACAAGGGTTACGCCATTTAAGGTCCAGATTTGAGGTGCTTGGACGAGCATGAGTACCACTTCCATCTGTGAGTGATCTCATCCCCGGGTTCTTCATCATCATCATCATCATCATTCTTCTTCTCCTTCTCCTCTTTCTTCTACTCCTTTTTCTTTTCCTTCTTCCTTTTCTTCTGCCTTTTCTTCTCCTTCATCGTTTCCTCCTCATTTTTCTTTCTTTCTTTCTTTCTTTCTTCTTCTTCTTCTTCTTCTTCTTCTTCTTCTTCTTCTTCTTCTTTCTTCTTCTTCTTCTTCTTCTTCTTCTTCTTCTTCTTCTTCTGCTTCTTCTTCTTCTTCTTCTTCTTCTTCTTCTTTGTTTAGCAGGATCAAGGCCCACATCCCCCCGGGGGGGGGGGGAGGGGGGGTGTTACTGATCAGATTTGCATGCCGGTTCTCACGGGGGTGTGCCGCTTAAAGCCTCTCTACCCTTGCCGTACATTTTAAGGGCCATATTGGCAGAAATTTTGCATCTCGAGTGTGTATTTAAGCGACAATTATAAATATGGGCGAGAATGTCATTTTGAACGAAAAGTAACCTATGTCTTAAAAAATTGCGGGGGCATGTTTAGGCGTTTTCCAGCCCAAAATCCTTACCCCATGTTTAGGGATTTCTTGCCAAAAAAAAAAGGCGACCCATTAGAGCGGCACACCCCTCATAGGCCTATAAGGCGAGCACTCCCCCCCCCCCCCCCACCCATCCGTCTCTCAGTCGCCTCTAGCTCTGGGCCTGTACATGAATGTGTATTAATTTTTTACTTCAATACAACCTAGCTTGTGTTTTTCTTTTTCCTCCGTTTGTTGTTTAGCGCTTGTTTTATTTATTTGTGAATTTTGTAGGTCTTTTTAAAGAGAATATTTTTTTTTAAACCCAGTAGACACCCCCCCCCCCTCCCGCTCCAAGTAGCCAATCCGATGAATAAAATAATTAGGTCTAGCTTGCCCAGATGGGTCCCCCCCCCCCCCCCCCATTCCCTGGCCGCCCGTAATTTGCAAGGAGGTCATAGCACTATTATGGACCATCCTGTGTTTATGGACCCATAATGGTGTAGAAATCATACATGTATTTGTTTACCTTCTTTGGAGTTTGTGCACGTGTATAGTAGTCTGTAAACACAGACCTTAGATGACACTTTATTGGAATACGATGCTTCTTGACTCTTGATAGAAGCCTAGCCTATCTGCCTACTGGCTGTGTCAATATAGGTCATATTTTTTAGTGCAAAACCCTTTGAACTGAACTCTTCTAGTTTCCTATTCAGACCTCAATAACGTAATTTTTCGTCTGATCGGTATTCTTTAGGCCTAGCAAACGACACTAAATCATGCCGGTGCGGATATAGGATGCATATGACTAATAATACTAGTCACCGTAACCAAGTCACCTGACGTAGCTAGACTAGACATGTACGTACAAAGCTAAGACTGAGTCTGAGACTGACCTCATGTGTGCATGCATGAGACAATTGCTTGGACTTTTTGGAGGAATGAGAATGGTCGTTACTTTTTTCAGTCTGTAGACGGTAAGATTTCTACATTTTTATTGCCTAATATCTCTCATTTCAGATCGACGACGACGGTCCGATACTCGATAGCTTAGCCTTTGCTTTTGTGTAAGTTGTAACTTAGACTAGCATTCGGTCCATCT
Organism: Echinometra lucunter; assembly: GCA_029962745.1. NCBI lineage: Eukaryota > Metazoa > Echinodermata > Echinoidea > Camarodonta > Echinometridae > Echinometra > Echinometra lucunter. The sequence continues at coordinate 11,201,700 of CM057163.1, forward strand.
GTCACATCTCTGGCCCCGACTCTGGGTCATTTTTCAAGGAGTAGACCCCATTCCCAGGGAAATCTGTATACCCATCCAATTCAAGTGCTTCCTCCATCCCCTTTGTTTTGTAGGCCCTTAGAATTTGGTATTCTCTTGCTCTTGCAGACACACAATAAAATTTTTCTTTTAGTTTTACTTGTAACATTTAAAAAGTTTTTTAAATGAACAATTAATTAATTAATGTTTGTGTTTACATGGAACAAAAGACCAACCATGGAAACTATACCGGAGGAACCTTCAACCTCAGTTGCATCTTCGCACGAGGAGAAAGACTTACCGAGGTCCAGGTCTAGGCTCATCTGCGTGGAACCTGTTGTGTTCCTGATCCTGGCCGTCCAAGGGGTCCTGGTCAATCTGAGGACCCAATATGTTGAGGCCCGTCTGGCGGCTGACTATAACTACACATTACCAGAGGCTGGAAACTGCTCTCTTCCCAATAAATCGGGTATGAAAATAAAAATGATCTTTATGTGTAACTATGTACATTACATTTTTGTAAATTTATACAGTCTATCAGGTTGAAAAAAAAAACGATACAACAACAACAAAAAAAAAGGATAATGGGGTTGGAAGGGGTGCGTCGGCAAATTTTTTTGTGGGGACAGGAGTCTGTAATTGCAATTTTGTGGTGCGCATACATTGAACCTTATGTTGATTTTTTTTTTATAATTTTAGGGGTGCGGACCACAATTTTAGATCGAAGTGCATGCATGTTAGTATCAAGCCCTGACTACAAATGCAAAGTCAAATTTTATTGATTTAAACCATATAGATCTATATCGGATTATTCTCAATTTTTCATAAAGTACAACAAAAATTTTACAAAATGTAAAGGGAAGCATGTATAGGGAAGCATTCATACAGAGGTGGCCCCCAAAAGGGACCAAGGCAGTGGTTTGACTTTTTTTTTAATGGATGCATGCTCTCATGATTTATATTCTCATTACCTTTCACAGCTGATGCTACAGGGAAAGAGATAGAATCAGAGACATCTATCTGGGTGATGTATATGAAATCAACTTCTGTCTTCATCCCCATCTTCACCGGGACAATCCTTATCGCTGCCTCCGACATCATTGGACGAAAACCCATTCTCATCATCAACGCGCTTGGCCATCTTCTTGCCTCCACAATTTTCCTTCTCCTAGCCTGGCTGCGCCTGCCGCTCATCGTCGCCGTGGCAGCAGAGTGCATCCTTGGACTCTGCGGAGATTCCATTGTCTCCATTAATGTTTCATTCGCATACATCGCGGATACGAGCACGGGCAAGTCACGTGTCACCAAATATGCCATCCTGTCATTCTTGATCTATGCAGGATTTGGTACAAGTCAAATTGTGGTGGACCTCATCTTGCAGAATACTGGTAACTACAATGTCACATTTGGATGTGCATGTGTATTCGCGCTTCTGAACTTCTTTTACGTCTTAATCCCCGGCTTGCTTTTAGAGACCGTCGCAAACCCCACAACATTTAGATTGGTCACGACGGTTAAGAATCTTGTTAGGAGCTTTGTCTTGCTTGTGTCAGTGTCCACAGAAAGACGGCGGTCAAGACTTATCCTCCTTCTAACCATGTACATGATCTATACATTAATTAATGAGGCTGTGTACAGTGTCATTACGATCTACGGACTTGGTCAGCCATTTTGTTGGTCACCTACAATGGTTGGAATCTACAATGTGATTGTTAATGCCTGTCCAGCTTTTGGTAAGTACTATATTAGGTATTTTAATGAGGGTGATATGGATTTGTGGTCATGATGGAAAATATTTCATACAGAATCAAAGAAACTTGTACTTCACCAATAAATGAAACCCTTTTCAGTGCAAAACAACTTTGGTAAAAAATGTTAGGTACCTCCTTCCTATGTACTATCACCAGTATTCATAATCAGCCATTCGGGTAATACCTTTTAGGAATTTGTACTTTCACATTTCAAAACAATTTGGCAACTACATGTAGTAATTAACATGACCTTTATATAGCTCTATGCTATGTATCTTTTTGTTAGTAAAAGTTGCCTTGCTTGTGATCAAGTCCCTGCAGTGTATGTGATCATGTAGCTTGATTTCAAAGTTAATAGACTTTGGGGGCAGTTAAGGGGTTTGCGCATTTTTGTTCCAGGCTATTGCTCTTGCTGCTATAACAGGGCTGATTGCACAGATTGGTTTTTAATTTCAACCTACAGATAGAGATCAACTTAGAAATTTACCTGTTAAATGCTAGACGATGTATGCGGGAGATAACTCGGTGACAACCCACTTCACTGAAGGACCACGAGACTGAAGGCCCACGAGGCCGAAAATAGCAAATTGTAATATATAATATCACAGCGCTCTAACCAATCCTGTGCCAGAAGGAAGTTTAAGAAGTATTAAAGAGCAGCGAGAATTCCGGAAACGAGGACTAAACATGCTAAAGGGGACATAATTATTTTATATACCGACAGCGCATTATTTGTGATGAAGGAAAATACACTATGAGAAAAGTCGGCCTCGCAGGCCTTCAGTCAAGTGGGCAGACCCCGATAACTCTGGCTGATGTCTGGAAAATGTTTTTACCAAAATCAAAACTTGCTCAATTAGTTAACCCTATTTCAAATGGGCTTTTCCACATTATAATATGAATAACATATCAGATTCCCATTAATACTGATTAATAAGTCACTTGTTGACCTCCTTTCTATTTTTATATTTCTTTCTGTTTTGTTTATCCTAGTTGCCATGGTTGTGATCAAGCCATTGCTGTTCTGCTTGTCTGGATACCTCATCATGCAGATCGGTTACCTCTCAGGTGTGGCCATACTCATTGTTTCCGCTGTTGCCAAGACAACCAATGTTCTGGTCTATGGAGGTGAGTTTTACCAGTAATCATTTGATTATTCTCAAGCTCAGGAAGCTTGCCCTGTGTGAAATCTTGTGTTTTGTCAAGATAATGTATGGAATGGATTACATGTACTTCATGCATAAATAGTAACAAGGTTAACTTTACATGTATGAAACTGGAATAATCTCAGTTCAGTTTTCTGTCGTCATTCTAGAGATACATGTATCCAACTAGTACAGGTTACGAGAACTTTAAAGATGCTAGGTCGTGGGCTTTCATGGGGAATTTGACACCATCGGTGCTTACCCAGTAACAGGTGTTGTCCATCACTATGAGTTTTATGACCAGCAGACCTTATGTGATGCTCTGTATATTCCACCCTTTGCCCCATATGGCAAAGTCATTATCTCACTTTTCCTGGCCCGAGAATGCCCGAAGCAGGTCGAAGAATGTTTATGGTGGGACAGCTTGTTTTGCTGTGCTCCAGAAATGTAGCTCTATTACAGGCAGTGCTTTACACAAAGTCTGGTGGTGTCAGCAAATTATGATTCACTCCCCATGAAAGCCCATGACAGAATGTCTTTAATGTAACTGTATTCCCCTCAACTGAAGGCCAGTAAAACCCTCATGATGACTTGGACTGTGTTATCTTTAGTGTGAAGGGTGACATACATGTAGCATGAAAAAGGCACTGACAGATATTTCTCCAGCTGTAGCAGTAGGCTCATACACTAGACATGTAATTCCCTACAGAGATATATTTCTGGATCTTGTTGTCAGCCCGTTCACTCGAATGGCAAACACAGAAAATAAATTGTTTTGTTTCTTTATTATCAGCTCAATAACAGACAGTTGTATTGCATTTCCTATTGATGTCAGGTCACTCAATACACATGTGAACCCAGGCAATCGGTTTATTTCTTTATCAACTGCATATAGGCTTATTGAATACTCATGTAGACACGGCCCAATTATTTAAACTTTCTTTATTTTCAGAGATCAATGTGATTTTGTTTATTTCTTCCAGCTGTAGGCCTATTCAATATCTGTTTGTAAATAAGAAGAATTGTTTGTATTATTCCCAGCTGTTGCAGCAGGTTCACTGAGGACACTTCCTGATTCTCTTGCTGAGTACTTTCTTTCAAAGATGGTTTCTAGTCATGAACAAGGTGAGAATTTTGACCATACTTAAATAAACTATTTTTATAGGGGGAGGGGGGGAGTTGGTGGGAGTGAATTTGACCACCCATTCACCCAAGCATTGTTATACCCCTTTCACGCTGCTTCCACCGGTGAAACACCTTTGAATTCTTCATTGAATTAAACAGTGGTTCACCAGTGAAAATTCTTTTCATTCTGGCAAGAATACGCCGGTAAATTTGTGTTTCCTGCTGGCACAACAGCCGACCTGTAGCGGAAGTATATGGTGCGCTGACAAGCGAAAAACCTGTGTATGACTAGAAACAAACCACATTCAATTGAAGTATTTCACCCGGTGCTTCATCGCGACAACCTTTCACGCTAAGCTTTCACTGCAGTGAACCACCACTAGTTCATTGGTGTTTACCCTCGACAATTGGAGGGTAAAATCTCAGAAAACTTAATTGATGTTTTCAACTGCGTTGCATTCGAGTTACCTTTCATGCTGAGACTTTCACCAGGTGCACTCAGGTGCAGGTATTGAAAATCTCCCCAGCATGAACAGGGTATTAGTATTAGTTAGTAGTATTACTGTAACATACTCTATCCCTAGCCCTTTATACCATGCCTTGCAAAGTAAAATGATGACAAATAAGTAAAATGAATTTAAACTTAAATTATGGAATTACTGGAAACTGAAGTAAAAAAGATTCAGCCCAGTGGAAAAGGTAATATCTGACACTATTTTTTTTTATATTGGATAAACAATTGGAGGATTTGTGTTACTTTTCTCCATAAATGCGATACTGTGTCATTCTTTTTTTTCACTTCGATATTTGATCCTTTTAACTTTTTTCGTTCATTTTATTTTTCTTTTGAATGATTTATTTGAATGCTCTGTCCATCTATTCACTTTTTAAATTAAAGATGATTAGATTTAAAGGGGTATCGAAAGTTATTGTTCATGATTTTATGCCATTATCTTGTTATATAATTGTGTGTTATTTTTCTGAATGGTTCAAAAATCCTGGACACTCTCGACTGATTTTCTTCTGCTAATGACAGGAACTGCCTTTGCCCTGATGTCTCTGGCATCATCCATTGGTAAAGTACTGTCTCCCATCTTGCTGAATGCTGTCTATGCAAAGGCTGTCCTTCTTGACTTCCCTCAACTCACCTTCTACCTAGCTGCTGCCATCTACATCTTCCCTGCCATGTTAACAGCGTAAGTAGTCCCATTTGTGAACCTTAATTTTTTTTTTCTTTTTTTTTGTTTTGTTTTGTCTTGTTAAGAAACACACACATGCACACCTTGGTATCAATGTGCCTATAGCATAATAATTCATTTAATATACAAAAAAAAAGCAATGGAGATGAAATGACTTTGCTAAAGGGCATAAGTGCCATGCTGGGGATCGAACCCCTAATTCTTGCATCTCCATTCAAGCGCCTTAAACCTCTCGACTACTACACCTTCCTAGAACCTGAGTTTTATCCAAGGGCCAGTTTCCTTTATTTCATCAGCCATGCAGTGGTTTTGCCTGTACCACACTGTATCTCTCATGGGGGAGATTTACCAAGGATTTAAGATTATGAAAGTGTTTCAAGTACAACATGAATCTATACAGGTTGTCTAAAGGGTTGTCATGCAGCTAATGAAGCCCTGGAATGAGTAACTTTGTAAAACTTTTGTGTTGAACGGAGCAGTTCATACACCAAATTCATGCATACTGTTTTGTGCTGTTTGGCAGATGTGGCAAACTAGTGACTATGCCAGTCAGCATTCTTGACAAATGAAAGGTTAAAAGCAGCCTCAGTAAAACTTGAAGTAGTATTCTGAAAACAATGATATTGTTCGTGTTAGCAGAACGATGTAAGTTATAACAAACCAAAATTAGGACATGTCAGTGATAAATGCCTGTGCAAAACATTACGAAAATCCCTCTTTTAAAATAGACCCCACCAGTTTAGCACATGATCCTATGCATCTTAGATGGGGTATAGCTACCCGCTATCCAAAAGGCACGTTAAAAGTCTTATCAGTACTAGCATCTTTGCACGAGAGGTGGTGGTTTTGGGTTACGCCTGCACTCCTCATCATCTTACGTAATAGTGTTAACAAACTCTTAACACCGCACTTCCTGAAAGGAAATGTGAAGTAGGAAATATATCTTTCACCTGTTTTAAGATATTGCCTTGTCCAAAAGTCACTCATAATTTAGATGAAAACCAAAATTAAACTTCGAACAAAGCAAAAAGACCCAGAAATTGCAATTCTACATGTAGCAACCTTTTTAACTCCATGAACTAGCCCCAGCGTGTTTCTCTTTCTCCCTTTTTCTCTCTCTCTCTCTCTCTTATCAAACTGTGAAGGTCGATCGTTTCTCCGGCAAGGTGATTAAGTTGTTCAGCGCTTTTGTTTATTTAGGCTTACAGCAATCTCACGTGTCTAGAAGTTGCAAAAATCAAATCGGGTTTCAGTTTTAAATGATGGGTTTTCGTCATGCTAGTTGAGTTTACATAAAAAATTAAAAGTTGCATCTGGGCAATTAACATCAAATGATCAGCATTTAATAGGCACACAGGTTGGTGTGACTATTTTCCTTTAATACTATGAAAAGTAAAGTCGCTTTTAGACTATGACCCCTGGGCCCCGATTCATAAAGCTTAAAGATCGCCCCTGCTAACTGGGTGCGAAGTCATGCAATGACTCCAAATGTTTGGCTCAGTTCCCCATTTACTGGGATCAGTAATAATTCTGAAATTATGAAATCCTATGAGCCCCTAAATGGCCCTTGGGAAAAGTTTTATGGGTGCTATTTGTGCTCCAAAGCTTTAACAAAGCCCTCATGAAAAAAGAATATTTTTTTCCATGTATAGTGTATTATATTGCTTACCATTTTTTGATGGATTGTTATTTTTAAGAGATGTATAATGGGTTATCCAGGAAATGAAGTGATCAATTAAAAATAATGTGAACTCTCTTCCTGTATTTTCAGCATCCTACAGATTTGCAGCCACCCTTATGAAAGACAGAAGATGCAGATTCAAGGAGAGACAGAGGATCAGAAACCACTGGTGAAAGAGTAACAGATGGAGAAAATTTTATACCAGGTTCAGGAGTACATTGGGGGATATTTTTTCGCTTAAAGCACAAAATGCAAAGCACAAAGCACAGAGCACAAAGCACAAAGCACAAAGCACAAAACACAAAGATAACAAAATTCATCATCTTGAAGCTGAAAGCAAATGAAGGAGGTCTGTGCAAAGTCCTAGCAATGTTATGGAGGTAAATTCCCTGCATTTTATTACTATTATTATTAGCATAGCTGTAATCTTTATCATCATTATTATAATGTCATTATTTTAATTTTTTGACAATTTATAATTACATGATTATTATTAATTATTATCATCATCATTATGCAGAATCATTTGATATCAGCACTTTACACTTGTTCATGCTATTACCTCCAGTATACATGTAGCCCACTTTTTAGGGTTGAAGGAGACACTTAACTGTTATGGAGGTAAATTCCCTGCATTTTATTACTATTATTAGCATTACTGTGATCTTTATCATCATTATTATAACTGTCATTATTTTAATTTTTTGACAAATTATTATTATATGATGATTATTAATTATTATCGTCATCATTATGCAGAATCATTTGATATCAGCACTTTACACTTGTTCATGCTAACTTGAGTTTCTTCCTCCAACATGGGTGTATATGAGCTACCTTTTCTGTAGTGAAAATACACAGGCATACATGTGATTTTTCTTGAACTCCTCCTGCAGAATCGAAAATCCCCACATGTTATGAATAGGATTTCATTTTAAATGTTGTCTGTACTACCAGTTTGATCTGGAAAATGTTTAAAACATGGTGTGAAATGTCATGACACAAGGGCTGGAATTTACGAAGATGGTTTAAAATTTAGACCATGGTTTAGGCAGATTTCGTGGTAAAAGTGCACTTGATTTAGCACCAGGCCCCTAAAGCTCCGCCATATTGTCCAAATTCATTAGAAGGCTGACCTATTTAGACCATGGTTTAGGCAGATTTCGTGGTAAAAGTGCACTTGATTTAGCACCAGGCCCCTCAAGCTCCGCCATATTGTCCAAATTCATTAGAAGGCTGACCTATGGCTATGCTCCATCAATATTCAAGATGAAAAATAAATAATTCATTTTGTAAGATGCCTACAACGAGTAGCTTGTGTTTGTACATGTTTTGAAACATCACGCCCATCAGATAACCGCATGCGCAATAAATGCTTAACTAATGCACAGCAAATGCGCATTAAATCAAACCGTCACAATGATACTGATACGCGCAATAGATATGAATAATGCAACAGTGTTGTAGATATCAAGGAGACGACGGGTGCTTATCACCCACTTCAAATGATCCAAAAGAGGCGAGGCTTAATGCCATTCACCTAATGATGTCTGCGTGTGCTGCTTTCCATCAAGTAAATTCTCTATTTTTAGCATGTACGCTAAGAAAGGTGCAATAATGAACGTGCGTGCATGGCAAAGGGTGCTCTTAAAATTTGCACTAATTTGCCATAGTTTAGACCACAGTTTATGTAAATTTGCACATGGTTTACTTAAATTGAATTTACGCATGGTTTATTTAGATTAATTTACATAAACCGTGGTCTAAATCATGGCCACTGGCATGAATGTAGCGCCCTTTGCCACATGCACGCGTCCATTATTGGGCCTTTCTAAGTGTATGCACTAAATCCAGAGTACTTACACCACGAAACTTGCCTGAACCATGGTCTGGATTTAAACCACCTTTGTGAATTCCAGCCATGATGTTGCACCCATTTGACTATGAGAAGTGGACAGTCTATACCTATGGGAATTAAAGAATGTGATGGTCATTGAGGTACATGTAATTATTGTACATCTATGGATAGTATGGATTTATGTTAGAGTTCAAGTACAATTGAAGCAGTCAGTTACATGAGCCTTTCAAATTCTGTAAGAATTGATACAAGTTATAAAGTAAGAGTCTTATCATGAAGTGAAACTCATTAGTACTTTAAAGTTTTACCATTCACCTGAAAGAGTAATGTGTGTACTGTTAGTATGAAATAAAACACCAAAACTGGCATTCTAAGGGTTAATGGCAGAGGAGTTTAAATGAAATGAAATAAAGAATAATTATTGACCACAGTAGGCAGAGCCGAATTGCCGTTTGATTCCATATTTGCCCTAATTTGTGTGTACATTGCCTAGTCAATTTACTACATGTAGTTGTTTTTATGTCTTTGATAGTGTCATTTTAACTTTTATAGAAGTAACGTTTGAACCTCATCTTTTACATGTAGGTATATCTGCACTGTACTGACATTGAACCCCTAATATATTGAGCAAAATGTGCTTTGGTGACTAGTACACTTTAGAAGTTTGTTTTCAAATTAAAATATAGTACTTGGGTGCTATTACGCAGCAATACTAAATTACTTTTTAAGAGTCTTAAAGAATCAAACCACTAATTGAGTACTAACTTCAGAGAGTGTTATTGTACATGTAGATAGCAGAACTATACATGCTTACTTCAAAGAGTTCTGATTTTATGATTTTATTTTATTTTATTATTTTTTTATGTTTTACAAATTGTTAATACTCAGGTACTTTTGAAATCAACATATCAATACACAGGGGTTTTCATTGGTGCTTGTAAGCACATGGTGCTCATACATGGCATTGGGTATGAGTGAAAGAAAATATAGATATGATGAAAGTTGTGATTTTTAATCTTTCAGAAATGTGACATTATTTCTTCAGTGCATTCTAAGGGAGAAAATTATTTGTTAAACTTTTCATAGGTTGTTTCTTTGATAGACATGATGCTTTAGCTGGGCTGTGTAAATAAAGGGTCACAAAGGTTACAAGGTTGCAATTGTAGAGGAGCTTTACTAAATATTTATAGTGATTTTAAGCATCTGACTTGCCAATCTTTATTGATCCCTTAGGATCTAGGGCTGCCATGTCACTTAATCCATCTTCTTCTTCTTCTTCTTCTTCTTCTTCTTCTTCTTCTTCTTCTTCTTCTTCTTCTTCTTCTTCTTCTTCTTCTTCATCCTCTTCTTCTTCTTCCTCCTCCTCCTCCTCCTCTTCCTCTTGTTCTTCCTCTTCTGTGCATATAATAAATGACCTTGTCTTTTTTTAATGCTTTATTTTGTTTGTTTATTTAATTTTTAATTACTTTTTTTGAAGGGTTGAGCAGTCATGGTGCCATGAATTTCAAAAGCTCTTTTAGAAAGGAAATAATATTCCATGATCATGTAAACAATATTTTATAGAATTATTGTGTTTACATTTTTTTTTTTTACATACACTGTAATGTACTTTGATTATGAAAGATAAGATGTTATATTTCAGAAGCAATAAGAGGACTGGCTGCCAAAGAGTCTTTAATAATTGTAAACCAATTTTTCAAACATAAATATATTTTGGACCATGACACTCATTTCTTTTCACAATATGATGCAGGATAGCAGATTGCTTTGTGATCTAGCCTATTTCTTATCAAGGCCCTGTTTCATAAAACTTGTTATCAATAGCACGTTCCAATAACTGTTATGAGCTAATGAATTCCTTGCATCTGATTGGCTGAGAACAAATTTGTCATGGAAATGTGGCATTTGTTACTGAAAACAAGTTTTATGAAATGTGCTGGAATATGTTTCCATTTCTGATGCATCATTATGATTTTTTAATACGTGAAGTAAAATGGTGTGAAGGGGAATGAGTCTGCCTGCCAAAGACTCACTAAAGCAATGTTGGTTACATCACATAAAATTGACATTCCACAAATAATGCTGAAAATGTTGAAGCTTGGTGGCAATTTGGGGGAATTCACAAGAATGACTGCCCTTACTGTGGACAATTTGGGTGTCATATATGGTTTCAGAAGCTGACTGACAACTTTTCTTTTTAAAGGGTCATAAGGCACATAATGATGTGATTCCAATAGTGCAATACTATTTTGTTCCTCCATTGTCTTTTTTAATTGTTTTTGTTTTGTTTGCCTTTTTTGTTGTTTGGGGTTTCGGGATGTTTTTTGTTTGTTTGTTTTTGTTTGCTTACTTCATATAGAGAGTTCCTTATATCTTCTGTTATTAACTAGTCGAAGATAAAGATTATAGAGATGATGTTTATTGGACTATTTAATGTATACATAACTTTGCCTGATACTTATTGAAGTTCATTACCTTTTAATCATAATATGTATAGCAGGATTTGATTGTCTTTCAGGTAACTGGAAAATGGCTTAAGAGGTAAATTTTTTATCGATATAACTGAAGTACGCACACGTAATTCATGATGCAAAAGCATAAAGTGCTTTGAAATACTTGTACTAATTTTATACTGAATTGTATGAATATATTTTACATAAAGCATTGGAATACATAATACTGATTTTATACTTGATGCATAAATATTATACATTACATGTTTACTAAACATGTGCTGTCTCGTGTCCCCCATTTGCACCTCTCCATATTGCATTACTGTGAATGGTGTAAGAGACATTTTTTTTTCTTCTTTTTGAGAGGGAGACAGATACAATGACGCGACAGGTGAAATCTGGAGAAAGAGATAGAGACGGAGATACAGAGAGAGAGAGAGAGAGAGAGAGAGGGGGGGTATAGGGGAGGGAGAGGGAGAAGAAAAATAATGACAGAAAAGGAGAGAGAGAGAGAGAGAGGAAGAACATAGAAAGGAAATGGGAGAGGGAAGAGGATGAGAGAGAGTTGTGAGACAGGTGGAGGCAAAAGGGGAGGGGGGGGCCCCACAGTAAGAGGGAGAAAGAAATGGCGAGAGGAGAAGTAAAAAGGGGAGAAGAGAGGACAGAGAAAGGGTGAGTGAGAGAGGGTTAGGAGAAAATGAAGAGAGGAAATTAGAGAGAAGGAAAAAGAAAAGGGGAGAGGAAGATAGAGTGGGGGAAGAGAGAGAGAGAGAGGGGAGGGGAGATATCGAGAGTAGGGGAAGAGCCCCGGGGGGGGGGGGGGGGGGGGGGGGGTCACTCTCCACATGACCTGCTACCCACCCGTGTCCAACAACCTCAGAAATGCACCCTAAATGGCGTAACTACATTAACCAAATTTGCAACCCTAAATGGCGTAACCCATGAGAAAAGCCACCCTAAGTGGCGGGAAGAGGGAAATCCCCTAATTTGATACCCTAAATGGCGTAAACATTGAAATCGATTAATTGGATACCATATTGATGACTGATGTTAACAGGTATGAATTCCATTTTTTGATTTATTGAAAGTAAGGCCAACAGGACTGGTCAAAAATTGAAAAAATAGAATCCATACCAGTTACTGTGTTGAAAAATACATACATTAATTAAACTTGTATCTTATTGGTCGGGCTTCCTATACTCAAATAGGCTGAACGATGAAGAGGATTTAGTGTCAGGGAGTAGATCTATACAGTTAAAACTGAGAATTCACAGCACAGCTTACCACGTATAGGAAATGTGCTTGCGTGATCTACTTATGACAACATCAACCCGTCTACCATCATCTGGTGCGCTCTGTAATTCATAACTTTGTAACTCTATAAATGCTGGAACCTGTTAATGGCATAGGTCTGCTCAAATTTGCCCAAATTTGCAACCCTCAATGGCGTAGGAATCTATTTAAATTTGCACCTCTAAATGGCGTAATCTGCATAACCAAATTATCAAAACTAAATGGCGTGAAGAGTGAGAAAAGGCTACCCTAAGAGGCGATTTACCAGCGAATGGTGCTGAAAAGCAACCCTTTTTGCCAAAGACGTCGACGACGCCTGAGTGCCTGAAACGGGACCCTTTTCGACGCTTTTTCTGGACGCGGGTGCGTCGCAGGCCATTTGGAGAGTGACCCCTCCCCCCCCCCCCCCCCCGGGGGGGGGGGGGGAAGAGAAAGAGAACAGCTGGAGCGGGTTGAATGGAAAAAAAGAAAAGACCAAGTAAGACGGCCACGGGTGGCTGGATAAGGCTAAAAAAGTAATGACAGTAAAATATCAAAGGGTAATCTTGCGAATCACCACCCCCCCCCCCCCCCCGAGATTTCGAAACCTTTATTCCATCCAAAGTGCTCATCAGATCATTCAATTTCTATTTTGAAATGCAAAAGCTCCCTCTTGTGGGAAGGGGAAACCCTCTGTCACGTCCTCCCCGCTCCATCGCTTGCCTGTGATCCCTCAAATAGTGAATATGATACCCCCCCCCTGCACACACACACACACGTACACGCACACACACACCCGCACACACACATACACCCACACAAATCCTGCGTATACGGCCTTGACGATTAAAAATAATGAACAAATATATTGCACCGCATGAGCATTATCAAATTCGCAATGATTGCAGCCTAGGAACAAATATAAAACCTAGCTCGCTTCTGAACTTGAATCTGGTCAAAGTTCTGCATAAAGTTCGGTTAATCAGTGAACAAAACTTAACAACATAAGGCATGTTATCAAGTTCAAATAGCGTTATTAAACGAGAGTGCATTCAAGTGGAATTCATAATGATCAAAACCAATAATCAAAACCATGGGCGTAGAGAGGGGCAACAAGGGGTCGACCCCCCCCCCCCATCTGCTTTAAAAAGGGAGGGAAAAACTAAGGGATCCAAATTTATTTCTCCCCCTACCACTGGTGATTGCAGGGTGCGTGTGCACATGTGTAACTATGAGACTGTAATTTTGTGTGTAATCCCCAGCCCCATCCCCCGCTCAACAAGTCTGCCTACGCCTGTGATGAACTTTATGAATCGTTCACTAGGTGCACACACTCATTGTTAAAGCCTTCGTGCTCTACCGAACCACACTGGTTTTTGTTTTTAAGTAACGAAAATGTTGGTGGCAGTAGTAGAGAATCTTTTGGCGATCTTCATACTTTTTGTGAGATTGCCCATCGCTTACTTGAGGGGGTTCTACCGTCTTCTCGTATGGCCCAACAGAGTCCCCATATCGGGCAAGGTCGTACTGATCACCGGTGGCGGATCGGGATTGGGCAGGGAGATCGCACTACGCATGGCCGCTGAAGGTGCACGACTTGTTCTATGGGACATCAACGAGAATGGTAATATCTGCGATCTATTATTATTTTTAAATAAGTATTCATTTATTTATTTAGTTATTTATTTATATAATTCATTCATTCATTTCTTTATTTATTATTTAATTTATTCATTTATCTGTTTATATGCTTTTCAACAGGCAACAAGGACACGGCCGAACAGATTCGAAACCAATATCCCGATTCCAAAGTTCATCTCTACACCGTGGATGTCACCAATAAGAATCTTGTCAAAAGTACAGCTCAGCAGTGCGTATCTCAAAGTTTGTTTAGACACTGATAAACGAAAATTTAAGCGTTGTTGTTCTTGATTGTTTAATAATTTCTTAGTGGGACGTGTATATAGTTCCAATATAGGGTGTTGTTATAGGAGAAAAGGAGAACATGTCTTTGAATATTAAGTAAAAATGATAACGGTGTTGCTGCTGTTTCTACTACTACTACTACTACTACTACTACTACTACAACTACTACTTCTACTACTGCCACTATACTCCTCCTCCTCCTCCTCCTCTTCCTCCTCCTCCTCCTCCTCCTCCTTCTCCTCCTCCTCCTCCTCCTCCTCCTCCTACTACTACTATTACACTACTACACCTAATTGCTATACCACTACTTTATACTATACTATTACTATGAGGAAAAGCTATTTGTTGTCCCCCCCCCCCCCCGGGCCCCTACATAATTTGTCTAAAGATATACATGGATATTTCTATATTAATGTAATGGTGCCAAGCTCTCACAGTACTGGTGAAGACAAAAGCTGTATTTGATTAGAATGTGTATGCCCTGTTCATTTGATAACAGCCCCCCCCCCCCTATAACGCCGATTGCATCTGAGATAGCATACGTTGGCCAGCTCTAACTGTATACCGCACCTATCCCAGGCTTGGCGTTATGGGCCGGTTTTATACATGAGATGTATCGCCAAATTATCAGCTGCCCATCCACATTCGGCACACGCCCAGCACCAAACCTTTGATACATCCGGTGTCAACTGATGAGATGTCTATCCGGCACCAAACCTTTGGTAGATCCGGTGTCAACTGATGAGATGTCTATCCGGCACCAAACTTTTGGTAGATCCGCTGGCATCTGACATGACTGATGAGATGTCTATCCGGCACCGAACTTGTGATACATCCGGTGTGAACTAATGAGATGTCTGTCCGGATAACATGACACCGGCAGATTTGATTGGCTGTTGAGCAACGTTACTATGGTAGTTACCATTGATGGCAAAGTTACTATAATCATGATAATAGCAAGTCTTGATGCAACGGCACCCTGTTTTAATAACAATAGGCTCACTTCATAGACAGGAGTTTCTGGCTGCGTGATGGGGAGCGCACAATTTTCTTGTTATTTTTACATTGGAAAACATCTGCCGGTGTCATTGTCATCTCATCCGGATGGACATCTCATTCGGTGACACCGGCATTTTCCCCTTAAGTATGTTTCCTCTTTTCCCCCATATAAACACTGGTATCTCTTACAACATATATTTCATAATCGTTAAACAAAAAAAAAAATTATGTATGTTATGTATTTCTTTCTTGTAGGGTAGCGAATGAGGTTGGTGAGGTGTACATGTTGGTTAACAATGCTGGTGTCCTGGTAGGCGAAACATTGCTTGACATTACTGAGCAAGAGATTGAGAGAACCATCAACATTAATCTCTTGTCACACTTCTGGGTGAATAGAAAAATATCATTTTTTGTCGTATTGTGCAGATATATCATATGTTATTGCGGGGTGGTTTTTTTTTTCATTTTCAGGAACGAAAACAGACAATGTAAGAAAAAATGACATTCAATGCAGCAAAAAGATGGAAAACAGCAATAACCCCAAAATAATGCCTGTGAATTACCGAAAGAAAACAAGTTTCTGCTTATGGAAGCTCTCCTCGTTATCTGAAGTTTCAAATTACGTATATGCTCCCTTCCCCCCCCCCCCAAAAAAAAATACATTTTGATTATGCTTCCAATATAAAATGTATCTAAATTTGATTAAGAATTTTAAAAAGATATACTTTAAACTCAGAAACAATTTCTTACAAGTTTTGATACAGCCAAATAATTTGGGAAAGTTGAATTTATGGAAGAAATTCAGCAATTATTTTGGTGTGTCGTATCATAATTATGAAAGACTTTTTGATTCAGAATACCCCTGACCCTTGTTCCTTTAAGATAAGAGCGATCTCCTCTATAAAGTGACCATATTTATTTCATAAATTGAATCATTTTCATAAAGGCTTTCTTGAGGAATTTAAGGCGATAATAGGCAGTATCATCATGATCATTATTATTGATGTTTGTTTTTAGGTTTGTTTGTTACCTTGTTGTTGTTGCTGTTGTTTGTTTGATTTGTTTGTTTGGTGGGTTGTTTTGTCATGATTTGTTTACTTTTATTTCCTATTATCTTTTTCTCATTTTCCCCCAAGACACTTCGAGCATTCCTGCCACAAATGCTGGAATCCAACAGCGGCCATATAGTGACAACCTGTTCAACCGCCGGTCACTCGGGAATGCATCGCTCCACGGACTACTGCGCCAGCAAGTTCGGCGTCTTGGGCTTGGAGGAGTCGCTGGAGTATGAACTAAGAGATGTGTACAAGAAGACTGGAATCAAACTGACATTGGTCTGTCCCCATGTTCTAGACACGGGTTTGATCCACTCTGTCTCACAGAGGTAAAGTGATTAAAATAGTTTACTTTTGATGATTAGACTGTACCAAATAAATCGAGTTATCTTGAGCTAAAGGAAACAAGAGAGAAAAGAAACAGGCAAAATACTAAAGCATGCACTGTTATTATTTTTGTCATTTATGTTGTTTTAGCAACCACCTTCCTTTTTTTCAAAAATTGGGGATCTAACTCGTCTCAGCACACGGCCATTTTGTTGATTTATATCATTCTGTACCCGACTCGAGATCGATGACAATTTATAGGCCCTGATTTTATGAAACTCAATACAGAATTGCTCACAGGCAGTTCAATTAACTCTAAGCCCGGGAGAATTGTTTAGCTTATGTATGAGCCATTACAGCTTTTCATTGCTGAAAGAATTTGCAATCATGGAATAATACCAAATGAATATGTTTCCACGGTTCACAAAAATGATGACCATTGTTGTCATTCACCGTCTCGTCCAAGTAGGTTAGGTTTAAAACATGTCATAAGATAAATTATGTAAATACTGCTGATTATGCTCTCTCAGTGGTCAGATTAGCCCCCCCCCCCCCCTCCACATTTCATTAATCACTAGATCGACTCAAGCCAAGTCTCCTCAACTCTTCGCCAATTCAATCCTCCCACCTCTTCTGGTTTACAGTCCTTTTCAAGACTTCACCCAGTTTCTAAAAAGATACTCTACCCTCCAACTTTCCTGCTTTCTCGCCTCTCTAATTTCACCTCCATCTCTATCCAGTTTATCCACAGTCCTTTAAGACTTACCACATGGTGAACCGTAAACCCTTTCTACGATTAGATCGCTATTTGGGTCAGTCATGTTTCAAGTGAATTCATATTTTCAAAAATTTTTCAAAATAATCACTTTTCAATAGAGTCGTCAGCAAAGCAGGTTCAGAACGATAAGTGGGCCTAGAGTAGAGGAATTTTGCAGTAAACGTAATTTCTGATCAATCCTCCTCTCCCATCCACCCCCCCCCCCGCATCCAATCCCTTTGAACGTGCATTTTACGTTAAAATGCGTTCTAAAATATTAATAATAAGCATTATTCAGGGGCACTACGGGGAGGGGGGCAGGAGGGCGACCGCCCGGCCCCTATGATTTGTCAAGCGATTTAAAAAAAATAGGAGAAAAAGAGAAAAAGAGGAGGAAGAAGAAAGAGAGGGTATGGGAAAAGAGAGGGCGAGTCATGTTATTATATCCGTATTTTGTCATTTAAAACATAAATAAATTTACCCATGGGTCATCTTGCCCCCTATCAAAATACCCTGGTGCCGCCCCTGACATTATTCATTTCCTTTTCCACCTTACATCTGAGCAGGTTCGAAACAATGAGCAGAGTTCAGGAAGCTGCTAATACCATCGTTGATCAAATCCTTCGTCAATTCCGCTATGTCTTCTATCCTAGCCACTATCGTCTGGCTCCCACGGTCAAAGGGTAATGCCACAATTCATGTTTATCAATTGATAATGATTATGCAATCGATTTATTGAATTATCCTAAGACTTATTGAATTTGGTGGAGGTGCCGTGGTCGAGTGATCTAAGGCACGTGTAAATGCATGTCGTTGAAAAAAACATATCGGGAGCTTTTAAAGATGCAGTAATCTCTAAGAAAAAAAAATCAAGGGACTTACTGAATTCACCCAAAGGAAGGGAGAAACATTAAAGATGATTCACTGATCTTTTCATATAAGAAGTAGAAAAATAGAGTGTTAAAGCCTTAATCCATTCATTTCGTTTAGACCACATGCCTCAGATATACGGAGCCAATTCCCCTTTCACCGCCTCCAAATTAAATCGACGATGCTTGGCTTAATGGAGTAATACTTTTTTCTATTCATTTATATATTCTTTCTTTTTTTTCCATTAAATCTGTTGTCATTATGGTGTCGGTCCCGTCCTCGTGAATGCACTTATGAGCATGATCAACGTTAAATCATGAACATTATTATGTAGGCCTACTTAAATGTGGGGTTTTATGTTTGTTTGTTTGTTTGCTTGTTTGATTGTTTGTTTGTTTTGTTTTGTTAACAACGATTCAAGAACAGTTTGCATTTATCTTCGATTATTTTGGTTTGTTTTTGTTTTTGTTTTTATCTTACAGAAACCTGACGCATGAAGGCCGCCTTGTGTTTATGGACTTTGTCAACGTCCAATTAGAATCTCAGAAAGCCAATAGACCACGCAGGGATTAGAAAACTATCGTATAATGCGTATCCTCAGATTTATTTTGTTTCTAACATTTCGTGGAAAGATTGAAATGTAGAAAGCATGTTAAGCTGAAAAATGAAAAAAAAAAAAAATCATATTTCTTTTGGGCAATACCCATTGCCCACATGGGCGTCAAACTAGGGGGTCAGGGGACACGTCCACCACCCCCCCCCCCCCAAAAAAGGGAGTCTTTTTTATGGGGTACAATTGCTAGCACAGGCGTCGAACCGGACGATTTTTTTTTCTCCGAGATTACGCACTTGAATCTATAACCTCGACTCACTTCTTTTTCTCTAATATCTCTGCAGCGTCAAAGTAAAGTGCCCTTTTTGTTCCCTCTCCAATCTTGAAGAGTAAACAGCAAGGTAAACCAAACAAAAATTAAAATCTTTCCTTCATAGCACTGATCTGATCTTGACACTCTTCGCGTTCTCTGTCGTCAGAAAGCCGACTTTTTAAAATCTGCAAAGAGGAGAAAATGAAGAAAAAAAGAGGAGGAAGAAAGAAGAGTATGGGAAAGAAAGGGCTGAGTCATGGAACTTATCTATATGTTTTCAATTGAAACGTAAATAAACTCTCCAATATGGGCCATCTCCCCCCCCCCCCCCCCCCCCCATCAAAATACCCCGGTGCCGTCCCTGACTCCCGGAGTCACCGTGATATTATTGAAAATGGACTTTTCGCCAGAACTTTTATTCATCGCTCTTTGCAACGTGTACATTTTTGTGCGGGCGAGACGGTAGCTGTTATACGTGTACAGGCGGCCATGCACTAGCCACCTCACAACTTGTTGAATGATTATTGAACAGATCTTTTATTTACCTTCCTGCGTTATTCATGTCCAAGTTTAAAAGAAAATTTTACAACTTGCAGCCCTCTAGAAACTTTTTTTTTCTTCTTACTTTCAAGGAGAGCGATGGAAATTACTATGTAAAACGGGTTAACGCCCATGAGTGCCAGGTCATAGTAATTGTTGTTTTTGTCTTGTTTATATCTGTTATTGTTGAGCGTTTTGAATAACGTACGAGCCTGGATATTAAATAAACATTATTTTATTATCTGGATTATAATAATCTGAACCTAACTGATTGAAATAAAAGCTCCTTCGTTGATATCCGTAAAAAGTATTATTTAGATCGTGTAATAAATAGGCCTAATTTACTTCCTTTGCATTTTCAGAAACAAAATGTTAGGCCTACATACACGCAATGCTTGAGCATTTTCTCACGTTTAGCATTGTACTGATGCAGTGTTTATTCCTGGTTATGTCTATGTTCATCCGCTAGCTGTCGATTACAACTCAATCGTGGGGGGGTACTAAAATTTTGTTCCGACGGTGGTGTGCCGCTGAAGCCTCCATACCATTACCCATTTTCAAGGGTCATATTGGTAAAAAAAAAAAGGGTACCCATTATTAGGGATTTTGCATCTCGAATGTATGCATGTACTTTATAGGTCTCATTGTGGGAGAGAGTATCATTCTAAACAATAAAGTTCCCTATTTTTTTTAAAAAGTGTGGGGCATGTTTAGGGATAACCATATACCCCATGTTTCGGGATTTCTTGCAAAAAAAAAACACGACCCATTATAGACCCATTAGAGCGGCACACCCTTGTATATTAGGCGAGTGCCCACTTTCCGGGGAATTAATCCACGCCGTCATTTTGTAGCTTTTTCTTTTATAAAAGTTTGTACCAATTTCTTATTGAATAAAATCAGTGTTTTTCGGTGGTTTTAAATAAGATATTGCACTGTGTTTCCTGTAGTCATTTGTCAACACGTACACTGTAAAAAATATTGGGTAAAATTGTAACCAGCGCGAGGGTAATTATATGTCCAACCAACTTTTGGGCATTACTTTGAGCATTTCTTTTTATCCAGTTTGATGGAAATTTTGCCCATTCTAAAGTAATTACTGCTTATTTTTACCCTAACTTGACAATATGCTTCCCGCATTGGGTAAAAACATTGCCCAAAGTTGGTTGGACATTATAATTACCCTCGCGCTGGTTAAAATTTGAAGGCTAATTTCACCACCGATATAATGCTAGGGGAAAGTGCGGGAAATGTCAAATACCTTTCTTTTCTACTTGTTACAGAAAATTCTCAGGCAATTTGCGAAAAAAATACCCGACACATTTACGAAGTAGACACATTGTAGGAACCGCAACAGCATTTCTATTGAACTTTAAACCCCGTTTAAGGCAGTTACAAGCGACAAAAAGAGCAGTCATTCGAGGTGGGGCTTTTCAGGCATATTGGCCCCGTTGCAATAAAACTTAATCGTGATGGTAACTTTGATTGGCTGCAGAGCAATGCTACCATGGTCATGATGGTACGTATAGTTAGTTAGTTTCCACTATCAATTTTAAGGCATGGGTCACCATTTATGATAAGTTTCATGCAACGGATTTGCTTTTATGATCCACCAGTGCTAAATTAGTAATATAGATCATGTGTAGAGGACAAGCTAGGGCGTTCATGTCTGCATTGTTTACGGTGTATAGCGGTGTATATAGCCTTAAAAAAAAAGAAAAAATCCCCCTCTGTTTTCGTAATATTGTCTTGATCTATTTTTGATTTGCTATTAAAAATCGTGGAAACCTGATTCTTTAATTTAAAAAGACAAGTCATTCTCCGTCGTATACCCAAACAACACGGTGTGATTGCACTTATTGCCAAGTATAACTAGCAGCAAAACGATGGCTACGGTTGATAGTAAAATTAAGAACAATAAGCTATGAAACAACATTAAGCAATTGGCTAAACATACATGTACGTGTGTTATTTTTCAATTATTTATACAGCTATATATAGACTGATTTATAATGTTGTTTCCATTTGTATATTCTTTATACCCATTTCGCTGAAAAATAAACACAAAATTCGTTGTCATCTTAGGTATGCAGGATTCATTGAGAAATCAAATTTACCTTTAGATAATCTTCCTTCCACTTTCTTTTAAACGGGGTGGGGGTGGGGGAAGGGTTGGACTAGACTAAAGGCAATTCGGCTCTATCTCTCCCGTGGTCGTACGCGTATATGGGGCAGTCCCCCCCCCCCCGGAATAGAAACTCCTTTTTATTTTTATTTTTTTACTTTTTGATTGAAAATTTCAAAAAGTTCCACTCAAAATGTGAGATCGTTCAATTCAACTCTTAAAGCTCCTGCTCGATCGCTTCGCTCCTCGATAGGGTGTTCTCTCAAATATTGAACATATCTAACATATCTTACCTCCCCCCCCCCCCCCCCCCCCCCCTCCGGAAAAACTCCCTGCGTACGGCCTTGAGCTCTATCTTCCCCTCCCCCGCCCCTTCTCGCTCTCTCTCTCTCTCTCTCTCTCTCCCCCTCTCTCTCTTTCTCCGCAAGATGAAAGAGGCGGGGCTCCGAGTCCCCCCCCCCCCGCCCGCGAATTTTTTTTCCGTACATGGAAACGCAAATCCTCCTTGTGCGCATGTGCGGGGACTTCGTTCTGGACCTTTCCGTTTGCATTTCACGCAATCCCATAGACTGTCACGTACGACCTATGCGTACGACTCAGTGACGATTGTTAGTAGTCTTCGCGCGCAGACCCATCGCTGATACTTGTTGCGTTCGCACAGGCACTGATTTTTCTCTCCTCAAATAATGCTCATTCTTTCTCTCGCTCTCTCTCTCTCTCTCCAATGTGCTCGCACTCTCTCTCTGTCACTCTGTATTTGTGCTACCCCTAGTACTTATTTCAAATGTTCTGCTAAGGGCCAGAAAGCCATGAACTAAAAGCGCAACAAAATAATGCTCTTAATTCTGGCTATCAACCAACTATGGGATCCATTTTGTTTGTACGAGTGGTACATAGTGAGGGGAGTCTAACGCCGGAAAAGTATCGAGTCAAAATACTAAATATACAGTTGAAAATATAATTGTATTCCCAAGTGTAAGGAACAGGTATCCATCACACCACCAGAAACTACAGGCCTTTAACAAAAAACAAACAACAACAACAGCTTAAACAACATAAAAAGAGGATGGCAGCTCAGAAAGTACCTCTTCTCTGCCAAAGCAGAATATAAGATTAATCAGGCAGCTTAAAGACATGGTTAACATTGTTATGATTTTAAAAAATCTTGTTTTGTTACTTGAAAATGGGATAAACATAAGGGTTATAGTGTCAAAATACCAGTCTGAAAGTTTCAAAGTATAATATCCACAGGAAGTATTTTTAAATATGAAAAATATGAAGCACTGTTCGAAAATATACGAGGGTCGGTTGCACAGAATAGACATAAGGAGTGCGCATGCGCATTTGACTCACCTTATCGTACTGTGTGTATTGGCATATCACGCGGCGGGAGGGACATAACGGCATTTTCAAATTCAAGCAAAATGGTCCTCTTAGTGATTGTCTCGTGAGACGAAGGATAATAAAATCGCCGTTTGCGTCTAACTTACACTTTTTCATTCCAAATTATGGTTGGTTTCAGGGATTTTGAGCACAAATACAAGTACTCATACACATGTTTCATCTTAGTTTGAGAATTTTTTAAATCAGCTACTCCCAAAGTTAGCCAATGCCTTTAAGATTGCATTCGGTTGCATATCTCCACATCAGTTTCATATTTATTTAATTTAAAATGATGTTTTCTCTTATTTTCGTTTATAAAAGTGCAACCAAACACACCACGCCGACTAGTGACTACAAGGGGCCGAGTGCTAAGGACTTATGGGTGGGGCAGACATCACCGGAGACAAAGACAGAAGGACATTGACAGCTTGAAGTCCGAGTTCAGTGGTCTTTTTTTTCTTCTCCAGGCTTGAATCACCACTGAGGAAAGAAGAAAGCGGGGTCACAATATCAGTTGCAGTTCTCAATTACAATCAATTAACAAGGAAATATTCCTAATATAAAATAAACATATAAACAGAGTCCGGAACAGCTGAATAATAAAACGTTCCAAAGCTTATCTCAATTAACATAATTTGATATTAATAATCCATGTTTCCATACATTAATTTGACAATAAGAAAGTTTTATAAAGAGTTTCTATAACTAATACAAGCCAATAGCAAGATTGTGTCTCGCCCACCCATGACTAAATAACACGAAGGTTTCCCCAAGTACATCCCTAACCAAGTTTGATATCGCAAAGTCTTGCAGGTAAACTTTAATGTTTGACCTCAAATGACCTTTGACCTCACCATGTGAACTCCGACAGCACCACAACATGATGTTACCCCTAGTGCATCTATGACCCAAGTTTGGTTGCCATTTGACCATCAGTTGTCAAGTTATGTGTCATAAGAGAGTCGTGCATGTAAACTGTAATGTTTGAAATAAAATAACCTTTGACCTTACCACGTGACATCCGATGCCACTATAACATGAAGGTCTCCCAAGTGCATCCATGACCCAAGTTTAGTTAAAAAGGGAGCAGACGTTGCAAAGTTACTTATCATAAGAGAGTCTTGCAAGTAAACTTTCACGTTTGATATAAAATGACCTTTGACCTTACCATGTGACCTCTGATACCACTATAACATGAAGGTCCCCCAAGAACCCTTTCACCTTATCATGTGAAGTCCAACAGAATGATAACATGCACTTCCCCTTAGTGATCTGCAACCCAAGTTTGACTCAAAAGTGTGACACGGTTGCAAAGTTTTGTGTCATAAGAGAGTCTTGCACGTAAACTTTAACCGTTCAACGTTTGACCTGCAATGACCTTTGACCTGACCATGTGACCTCTGACTGGACCATAACATGCAGGTCCCCTTAGTGCATCTACAACCCAAGTTTGATAGATAAGTGTCACACGGTTGCAGAGTTTTGTGTCATAAGAGAGTCTTGCACGTAAACTTCAACGTTTGACCTGAAATGACCTTTGACCTTACCATGTGACCTATGACTGGACCATAACATGCAGGTCCCCTTAGTGCATCGACAACCCAAGTTTGATAGATAAGTGTCACACGGTTGCAGAGTTTTGAGTCATAAGAGAGTCTTGCACGTAAACTTCAACGTTTGACCTGAAATGACCTTTGACCTTACCATGTGACCTCTGACTGGACCATAACATGCAGGTCCCCTCAGTGCATCTACAACCCAAGTTTGGTTGAAAAGTGAGTCACGGTTGCAAAGTTATGTGTGATAAGAGGGTGACAGCCCGCGAGACCGAAGGCCCGCGAGACCGAGGGTCCGCGAGACCGAAGGCCCGCGAGACCGAAGGCCCGCGAGACCGAAGGCCCGCGAGACCGAAGGCCTGCGAGACCGACTTTTTTTTTTTTTTTAAATCTTATTTTCCTTCATCAGGTGCCGCGGTCGAGTGGTTTAAGGCGCCTTGTTGCAGCGGCGTAACAGGTGCCTGTTATCAGAGGGGGGGGGGGGGGCAGAGCCAAATATTTCCCGGTAACTCCGTCTAGAATTAGTGGCGTAGCTGGGATTTCAGTAAAGGGGGGCGGTAGTGAGCACGGGAAGCGCGCTCCCAAGGGGGGTGCAGGGAGGGGGAAGTGTCCCCCGCGAGAAGAGCGGAAGCTCCGACGTTCCTTTGAATCGTTCCTTGTCTGCTCCCGCTCATCTTGATACGTCCTCTGCCTGTTATCGGGGGGGGGGGGGGGCAAATAATTCCCGGTAACTAAGTTTAGAATCAGTGGCGTTGCTAGGATTTCATTTTAGGGGGGCGGTGGTGGGCATGCGAATCGTGCGAAACACTTACTGAGTGCGCGAAACGGGCTCTCTGGGGAGGGGGGGGGGGGGTGCAGAGAGGGGGCATTTATTTAGGAATCAAGATGTTAACTTAATTGGAAGAGAACAGAGAGGGAGAGAGAGTAAGAGACGGAGAGGGGGGAATGTCAAGAGGAACGATAGGAGAAATTGAAAGTAAAATGAGCTGTGAGAAAAGTATAGAGGAAAAGAACTTAGAAGAATATCCAATTTATTTGAGCGTGCTCTGTGTCTCTCTCAGTGCGTGGGATGAGTGTGTGCGTTTATTATGCAAAATAGGGTTAGAATATTTCTTTTAAAAAAGAAAAGCTTGTAATTTGCAACAGCCCACTTCGGATGCGGCACCACTGTATTTTGGTTCATCAGTTCATTAAGAATTATGTTCTAATTGTTGTAACATTTTTTGGTTTCACCACGGTTGTGTAGATTTCTTCAGAGACTTTGGCATGATTTCGTTAGACGATGAAGTGAGAGACGGGATGGGGTGTCCGATTTCGTAGTATCATGAAAAGCATTTTTGCAAACTATTCCAAGTCTAATAAGTTAATACTCCGGCAGAAGCTGAAATTTTATCTCAGAAAATTGATATTAAAAAAGGAATCAATATTAATGAATAGCTGAATGAATGAATGAATGAATGAATGAATGAATGAATGAATGATGAATAAATAAATGAACATCTATTTTATTAATTGATTACACCCTCGTAGCAAAAAAGGCGGGGGCAGTCGCGCCCCCCCCCCCCCCCCCCCAAAAAAAAAAACGCCAACAAAAAAAAAGAAAGAAAGAAAAAGAAAGGGGAAAACGTAAGAAGAGCAAGAGCAGACAAGGCACAATTCGAAGAAAACATCGGAGCTTCCGTGCTTCGCGGGGAGGGGGAAAACTCCCCTTATAGGGAGAGCCTTTCGCGCGCTCAGTATTAAGTGTTTCGCGAGTGTTTCGCGTGCTCACTACCGCCCCCTAAAATGAAATCCTAGCAAAGCCACTGATTCTGGACTAAGTTACCGGGACATTTTTGGCTCTGCCCCCACCCCCCCCCCCCCCCGATAACAGGCAGAGGACGTCTTAAGATGAGCGGGAGCAGACAAGGAACGATTCAAAGGAACGTCGGAGCTTCCGCGCTTCTCGCGGGGGACACTCCCCCTTCCCTGCACCCCCCTTGGGAACGCGCTTCCCGTGCTCACTACCGCCCCATAAAATGAAATCCTAGCTACGCCACTAATTCTAGACGGAGTTACCGGGATATATTTGGCTCTGCCCCCCCCCCCCTTTCTGATAACAGGCACCTGTTACGCCGCTGCAACAAGGCGCCTTAAACCACTCGACCGCGGCACCTGATGAAGGAAAATAAGATTTAAAAAAAAAAAAAAAAAAGTCGGTCTCGCGGGCCTTCGGTCTCGCGGGCCTTCGGTCTCGCGGGCCTTCGGTCTCGCGGGCCTTCGGCCTCGCGGGCGGACCCCGATAAGAGAGTCTTGCACGTCAACTTTAACATTTGACCTGAAATGACCTTTGACCTTACCATGTGACCTCTGACTGGACAATAAGATGCAGGTCCCCTTAGTGCATCTACAACCCAAGTTTGATTGAACAGTGTCACACAGTTGCAGAGTTTTGTGTCATAAGAGAGTCTTGCACGTAAATTTTAACGTTTGACCTAAAATGACCTTTGACCTTACCATGTGACCTCTGACTAGAACATAACATGCAGGTCCGCTTAGGGCATCTACAACCCAAGTTTGGTTGAAAAGTGAGTCACGGTTGCAGAGTTTTGTGTCATAAGAGAGTCTTGCACGTAAACTTTAACGTTTGACCTGAAATGACCTTTGACCTTACCATGTGACCTCTGACTGGACCATAACATGCAAGTCCCCTTAGTGCATCTACAACCCAAGTTTGGTTGAAAAGTGAGTCACGGTTGCCAAGTTATCTTTCATAACGTTTGTGACGGACGGACGGACGGACGACGGACGGACGACGGACGGACGACGGACGGACGACATTTGGATCCCTTAGTCTCGCCTTCACCTCCGGTGGGCGAGACAAAAACTACCAAATAAAACAAAGCAGTCGACCTCTGGCCATATTCAAATCATTTCATTCATAAATTCAGACCCAAACCCCATTTCCACTGTCCATAGCGCCCTAACACCCTAACTACGTTTCACCCGAAAAAGGCCAACGGACAGTGCCCAATGCATGCGCCCTACGCTGGCCAATACACACTTAAGCATTATATGTGTAATCCATCGCACTCTCTCATTACATAACATGCATTTATAAATCGCTTAAAATGTACATTTTCTCACAACAAATATTTCACTCTCTAGACATAATCATTTCCTTTATGGCCATCTTAGTTTTGTCTCTCTGATACAACAATAATAAGAAAACATAACTGCAATTTCATCAAATAGTAAATTTTACATACAACCTCATCGAGGAAAGGAGAAAGCGGGGTGAAGGCACAGAACTAGAAAGACGTTCGGTTCGTTGGGTGAAGGTCACGGGACCAGGAACCCGCCACCATACACGTTAAATGTAGGCCAGCCTACATAACAAAAAGGTATAGAGAGACAATCTTAGTGTTTCATTTTACATAGACTATTTTTGGCAATGAAGAACATGAAATACTAATCTGCAGTTATAATATAATCGTTAAAGGGACTGCTGTTTTTTTTTTTATCTTTTCAATTCAACTGCAACTGCTGCTGCTGCTACTACTACTATACTACTACTACTACTACTACTACTACTACTACTAATATGCAACATTTATATAGCGCTTAATACAAATGTTTCTAAGCGCTGCATATCTGCATACTACTACTACTACTACTACTACTACTACTACTACTACTACTACTACTACTACTACTACTACTACTATTACTACAAACCATAGTATACAGATCTAACATATCTCACAAGCAGGTGTTTATGTATAAAATTCGGCCTGGAGGATTGAAGCATATTTAAATTGTCAAAATCATATTTATTCATTTCCAAAAGAAGTAGGTCTACAATGACATTTCCATGATTATAATCATACAAACAATATTAGTTCAAAATATATACACTATATCATTGTATATGTTTTACTTTGTGAATGAACATAAATGATAAGAATGAATTATTTAAATCTTCATTTTTCATATTTTTAGGGAAATTTAGATGTCACGTCACTTTGCTTCCTTTTGTCAAAGCAGCGCAGAAGGGCAGGCCCCAAAAGGCCTATAACCTGCATAAATATATTCATGCATGCAAACACTTAAAGGTAAATATCCGACACCTGAAATTATGAATCTGTGCGGTAACAAATCATGACAGCATTAATTTAAGAGTAAACAAAGAATAATTGTAGAAAGACCTACACAGACATTAAAATTAAACAAAGAATTCTTCTTAGTGCTCGAGGCCCCCCCCCCCCCCCCAAAAAAAAGTAGGTACATGGGCTTAGATCTATGATAAAGTATAACTCTGCTGCCATCCATTGTAGGCAAATTTAACAGTATAGGACCACTCTACCCACGCAAAGTTTTTTTTTTTTTGTAGTTTTTTTTGTTGTTGTTGTTGCTATGTAGTAATTATTGTTCCAAACTTTAGTGTTCAATGCCACACCAATCCACCATTTATAGCAGTTTGGAGGATATTATTTCGTCCCTGTTTTCACGAAGTGACGGATACGAGGAAAATTGCAGATTTTTCAATTTTGAGTTTTTTGCATTTTTGGACATCTTTCACTAACATCTTGAACCTCACAGAGTTTCAGACCGTAATAATGTCTTATTACGTAACTATGGCAATGACGTCAACAAGAAAATACCCCTTAAAAGGATTTTCTGTTTTCACGAAGTGACGGCTTTCAGCCGCCCCGTATGTTTTACGTGTGCGGCTGAGTTCCGTCACTTCGTGAAAAAAATAAAAGCGCGTCTTCGCTTTGAATACGTGATCGCGCACAATTAGGTCAAATGCGCGCTCATCAAGTCCCATTTGTTTAACACGCGTTTGGCTGAGATCCGTCACTTCGTGAAAACAAAATCACAGTTGGACCTTGAATTTTTTGTTTTCACGAAATGACGGCATTGTTTACACCTCGTTTTCTTCTAAAATATAAAAGGAATATGCAAATGATTGATAATGAACGTTGTCCAGAATATGCCCTATACGAGGGTATAAAATTTATTCACCCTTCATACATGAAAGAGGTTGAGATTGAGGTTTGAAACTTTGAAAGCGATTTACTCAAAACTAACTTTTTTTAAGTTGCGCGCTC
>CM057163.1:11236698-11309198 GCA_029962745.1 Echinometra lucunter
GAGCCAATCGCTCTGTACAGAGGGGTACACGTTGCCTCACCGCAATCTTTCAGTTCATCTTCACCCTTTATCTTTTCCTGCTAGCAAGTTTGCAATGACTGCCGCAAAAAACCAAAATAATAACTTCACACCGTTTGCTCCATAGAGATTTTTTAAAACTTTAAGTTGGGGCATACGAAAACATCCGTTAATGTAAAAAAGAATCAATGAAACAAATGAAACAAAACAGAAAAAACCCGTACTGAAACAGAAATGAATGCTTCATGGGTTTCGAACCCATGAAGCGAAATCTCCACATTGCGAGTCTATCGCTCGAGATGCAGAGGGCTACGCTGACCCTTTACGAGCCTCCAGGGTATTTTGGCACCCTTTATTCTTTCCGATTTGTAATGATTTTTCAAATACATCCATTTTGCGCCACTCACGATCTAAAAGCGTGTTTTACACCGACGAGCATACACTTGTATCTCTGTCATATTAAATGTCTCTTTAAGGGGAAAAAATGAATTTTATTTTCTGTACAATCCCAAAATAGCATGTACCTAAGGTCACATGCATGGTTTTTTGTTTTCTTTGTGGTTTTTTTTTTTTTTGTATTACCGTACATCAAGGCCTCAGTGACATACCAAAGATAAATCGGCTTTTGAATGTGTCTTTTCAAAGTGAAGCTTAAAGGCATTCAAACTAGTCTTTCATAACTTGAAGACTGAAAAGTCAATGTACCTCTTTGCTCCAGAGCTCTTCCACAATCATGACTGATCTGGGTTTCCATTGCAATGTTATTTTAAGCTCTCAGTAACGCCATCTTGTTGCCTTAGTGAAAGGGCTTTGATCATTCAAGTTTGAGCGGAGTAGTGCTTTTATTTCTTTTTACTCGCACAGTATTTTCAAAGCACAAAAAGCTGAAGTTGGACTGAAGTGAACCAGAGCTTGATGACAGTGCACTCTTTGTAATTGCCAAATTCCTTATGAAACAGATGGGTAGATGCTCTGAGTAACCAGACCTTCTGATCTTGACGGAGCAATAATCACTATGAACATGGTGGACAAAGAAA
This sequence comes from Echinometra lucunter, assembly GCA_029962745.1. NCBI lineage: Eukaryota > Metazoa > Echinodermata > Echinoidea > Camarodonta > Echinometridae > Echinometra > Echinometra lucunter. The sequence goes on from CM057163.1 coordinate 11,237,754, forward strand.
GCGGCCAAATAAACAACCCCTCATTCTACCCTTAACAATGGTTCTCGTAGTCAAAAGAACATCCCTTAACTGCTATTATCTAAAATATGTGGAACAGGTGTAACATGCATATTCACCTGGAACTACATGATTAAACATAATAGCTGTGAAGGGATGTTCTTTGACTACCCAAACCATTGTGAGGGGCAGAATGAGAGGTTGTTTATTTGTCCACTTTCTTTGTCAGTCATGTTCATAGTGAATACTTGCATTTTAAGGGATGATCCTTCTTTCCCCAAATTAAACGAAAGTCCAATATACTATGCATGTAAGTGGTTTTCACTGTATGTCATAAGCATTTATAACACATGAACAGGAAATGTGGTATCGGGCATCACACTAAAAACAGCAGGGGAGAATGATTTGGAATAAAACGAACCGGTGGAGAAAGTGCGATCAAGATTACACAGCTCACACAGGGTCGTACAATTAACATTTGGACTTTTGTGTTTGAATTTTTTTCGAATTCGACTTGCAGTTGAATATAAAAAGGCAAGAATAGAATATGAGATTGTGTATATGAATCAACTTATTCATGATTTTTTTAATAATGTATTGAAGGTGATTGACACTCATGTCCCTTTGATGAGGACCTTAAACAAAAGAAAAAATGAATTACTCTAGTGAATTTTACATTTTACCATGCATAAATTCGTCCGATGAACGTTGGTATAATTTAGCTTGCATTAATTCGTAAGCAAATACCATTTCTGCCAACCATTTCTGCCAACCATTTGGTAATACAATCCTACACTTATAGTCACATTTCATGGAGTCTTTAAAAAGTTGAATTGTAGCTTTAAGAAAACGTAGGCATTTCTAATCACCTCGGGTTAACAATGGATCGTTAGTGGGGCTCCGCATTGATACTTTTGTCCTAGACGTCTACAGGCTCTATTGAACAGGAGATTCATTCAGGACCATGCAATAGTGAGTGGATTTCGAGGAAATACAAGAACAAATCTCTATAGCTGGGGCTGTAGTGAAAAATAGGGAAAGCACCAGGAGAAAAAAAACTACAGAGGGAAATGAAAATGGATAAAAATTGGGCAGAGTGAGGTGCGCAACGCATCCTGCGCCAGCCTACGCTGACTGCCGGTCACCTAGCTGACTGCCGGTCACCTAGCTGACTGCCGGTCACCTAGCTGACTGCCGGTCACCTAGCTGACTGCCGGTCACCTAGCTGACTGCCGGTCACCTAGCTGACTGCCGGTCACCTAGCTGACTGCCGGTCACCTAGCTGACTGCCGGTCACCTAGCTGACTGCCGGTCACCTAGCTGACTGCCGGTCACCTAGCTGACTGCCGGTCACCTAGCTGACTGCCGGTCACCTAGCTGACTGCCGGTCACCTAGCTGACTGCCGGTCACCTAGCTGACTGCCGGTCACCTAGCTGACTGCCGGTCACCTAGCTGACTGCCGGTCACCTACATTATATAGGACAGCGAACTGGCTGAGCAGGTCTGCTGTTTAAGCTGTTGTTGTTGTTTGTTTTTTGTTAAAGGCCTGTATGCTTCTGGTGGTGCGAGGGATACCTGTTCCTTACACCTGGGAATACAATTATATGTTCAGCAATACATTTAGTATTTGGACTCGATACTTTTCCAGCGTTAGACTCCCCTCAATCCCATTTGTTGTGCTTGTAGTTGATGGCTTTCTGACCCTCAGCAGAACATTTGAAATAAGTACTAGTAGTATTAATACAGAGTGACAGAGAAAGTGCGAGCACATTGGAGAGAGAGAGAGAGAGCGAGAGAGAAAGAATGAGCATTATTGGAGAAGGAGAGAAAAATCAGTGCCTGCGCGAACGTAACAAGTATAAGCGATGGGGTCTGCGCGCGAAGACTACCAACAATCATCAATGAATCGTACATGACAGTCTATGGGATTGCGTGGATTGCCTATAGAATTAAGGTCCAGGAAGTCCAAGCACATGCGCACAAAGAGGATTTGCGTTTCCATGTACTGAAAAAAAATTCGCCCCAGCCCGTCATGGGCTAGTCATAGTAGTCTACTCACTTCAGAATAATGTAAAGCAAAAGCAAAACAAAAAAACGAATACAGGGTATGTGTAAATACAAATTGGAGTACCCGACAGGACTATGTTCTATTTAAAGAAATTCTATTGATTTGAACTTGAAATCCCCCGGTGAAATCCATTCCATTCAGTTAAGTTCTCTATTAATACTCGCTAAGACTGGATTATAGACTAGTGATACAGCTGATGAGTGACTCTGACATGTAGTCCTGTATGTCATAATTTTCATTAAGCTCGTCTGATGTCCATTTTCTCGAGATGCTTCAAGATATCGTTGCACTCTTTGTATTCTTTATTCGTGCTATTTGTGCATATTTAAATGCAATTTATCGCCTATTTGTCAGCCCATCCAAAGTTTCTGTTCGTGGGCGGGTCATCGTGGTCACAGGTAGCGGCAGCGGGCTGGGCAGGGAGCTGTCCCTACGCTTGGCCGCTGAAGGAGCCCGGCTCGTGCTGTGGGACATCAGCGACGCAGGTATGTCCCTTAATCACTTTATCATGTTTTTTCTTAAACATGAGTGCCCCCTTCTAGCTTGAAAAATTCTTACAGACTGTTGAGTCATTCTCAAAGTCATTTTGATTTTAATATTTGGGATTGTCAGTGTTTACTATTAATTACTTTGGCAAAGACAATGGACCAATGACATTCTTGATTCTGCATGTGTTTAAGTTAGATATAGAACGTGAGATCTACAGTACCCGTAGGGCCTAGACCCTATATTATAAACTATCAACTTTACTGTATGAGGATGTGCATGTTATTAAAAATGGAAATGAGCTCTCGATCTCCCTCAGGATCTGGTGGACTGCACCTCCTCAAACCGATGTTAACTCCTTGCTCAATCAGTATATTCAACTAAGAGCAAGGTGCAAATGCCAAAATGTAACTCCTTGGTTATACAGGTATTGTTTTTACCGGCTTATGCCGAAAGGGTGCGTGCGCAGAGCGGGATGGGAGTGGGGAGCGAACGGGGATGTCGACAGAAGCCCCCCCCCCTCCCCGGTTGTCTCGAAAGGGTGGGTTGCGTGTGGGGAGTGAAATAAACACATCCATTCGTGGAAACCTTGGGGCTTGTCTCGAAAGGGTGTATTGAGTAGTCTGATATACCAGCCGGGCGTGCATAATTTTTTTTTTTGCGTGTGTCGTAAAAACCATGTTGGGGGAGTATCCTATTACAGGTTCAAAGATTTTGCGACAAGCAAAAAAAAAAGTTGTACATTACATTTCCCATTTTGGCATTCTCCTTTTTTTTTTTTGCCCCCTTTCTTTTTCAGGGGGGGGGGGGGGCCGAGGTACCCCAAATGGTCAAAAATGGGCTAAAAAAACACAAATGTGGTCATGTAAATACCCCATTTCGGTGTTCTTTTTTTTTTTTTTGCCCCCTTTCTTTTTCGGGGGGGGGGGGCGAGGTACCCAAAATGGTAAAAAATGGGCTAAAAAACACAAATGTAGTCATGTAAATACATAGTAAATACAGTATGTAGCCTTTTTAAAACCCACTGTGAATACTCGGCACTTACCTGAGATAAACTTGTACATGTACTCCATAGTAGTCATTACGCCGGAAAAGCTTCAACAGCTTTTGTGTGTATTAATAGGCATTTTAGCTTGGTAGAAAATCATACATGAGAGGAAAATAATTATCTAAAATTTCATTTTCCACTCTGAATCCCAAAATTTGTGACATATTAAGAGTTGAAGAGTCCCTGAATCAGTTAACCTAGCAAATTTTAAAAATTAAATCTTGCTTAGGGCAACTTTGTTGTCTGTTTTTTACTGCTGCAACGGTGAATGTTCGCAACAGTCCAATACACACTTGGCCCTATGAGTAATTGTTACCATGTTAAATGTCTTCTCAGACGGTGTGGCATATAGAAATCCTTTGCTCATAAAGAGTTAAGAAAATAACACCTCATATTTGAAGTTTCTCATTCCCATTTTCATGAATGAATTTTGTCGCAGTGGACAGTCTTTGAACTCCTTATGATCCCTCTTTTTGCAGGCAATAAGAAGACTGCTGAACTAATCCAGACCAAGTTACCAGAAGCTGAGCTTCATCTGTACACAGTAGATGTTACAAACAAAGACCTGGTTAAAACTTCTGCTTTAAGGTATACACTGTCTACTTTCCCAATTTCTTTCTCCTTGCCTTCTCACTCATTCTCTTTTTCTGTATACTCTCTCAGAAACCCTCTTTCTTTGTTTTAATAATATCTCACTATCTCTTTTTTTTTTCTCCATCTCCTGCATTCTATCTTACCCCATGATTCTCTAAATTATGTTCTTGTGTGGCAACTCCTTTGCATGCCCATCATTCAGACCATGGATTAATGCGCCATAAAAGAGAGACGGGGGGAGAGAGATTTTATTTCTTCTACAAAGTTAAATGTTTTTGCATGAGGTATATTTAGGAGCTACGTTCAATTCAGTTCATGTCAATTCAATTCAATTCAATTCATTATTTCCATTAATAGTTTAAAAAATACATATAGACAAAGTATAAAAGCATAAGATAGAGGAGACAGCAAGAAAAGCAAAAGCTTTATGAACAGTAGTGTGTAGTTACCCTTTCATATTTCTGTGTCAGAACTGGATAAGTAACACTATTTTAATTCTGTTGCTTTTATTCAAGGTAAAGAATAAAACAGGAGCTAATTACTACCGTCAGAATGTGAGCTTGCTCTGTTGTGACCACTCGCCGTTTTTTCATCTGTTTTCTCTCTCTTTTATGACATGCAGGGATAGAGGAAAACAGCCAGGAAACGGCTACAAAATGGCTTTAAAACGGCTAGAAAATGGGGACAAATAAACATAATTTAACAAACGTTGTGAGGGTGAAGATGTTTTGTACCTTAAAACTCTCTCTTTTATCTCTCTTTTATCGCCGTTTTGTAACCGTTTAAAAAACAGCAAATTTTGTACCATACCTTTTCTCCATAGGAAATAACACAGGAAACGGAGACAAAACAGCAAATCTTGTGCATTCTGCACATTTTGGTTCTCTGTGCTAGCTGTATCTTAGTATTCTTCTTTCATAGCTACAATAGTTCGAAATAAATCTTTTCTCCTTATCATTCCCAATGTTGCTTAGAACAGCAATTTGTCAAAGGGCAATAATAAAAACTATTTTTTGATTACAAGTTATTTTAATTTTTTAGAATAGCAAATTGTGAAAAGGCAATAACAAAAACTGTTTGATTGTTCTTGCTCTGATTGCAGGGTACGGAGTGAAGTAGGGAATGTCTACATGCTTATCAACAATGCTGGGGTATTGGTTGGTGAATCCTTACTAGACCTTCGAGATGATGATATCAGACGTACTATAGAGATCAATCTTCTTTCTGCATTCTGGGTAATGGTCATTCCTCTGCGATAGACAATGTTCTCTCCTCTAAAGTGTACATACATTTACCATCGGTTTGTCTGCCGCTAATTCGGTTAAACCTCACATAAAGTATTGTATGTGAACCTGACTTTAAGTCAGGGGAGTGTTTCATGAAGTGTCTTGTCAGTGATATTTACTGACAAATTTGCTCTCAGCCAATCAGATGCAAGGATTTCAGAAGCTTATAACTGTTGTTAGTAAAAAATCTCTAACAAGACACTTCATGAAACACTCCCCAGAAATGACTAAGAGAAATTATAATATTCCTTTGTGAACCTTGATTTCATACTGAGCGTAATCACACCAGGGGCGTAACAGGTACCTGTTATCAGGGGGGGCAGAGCCCAAAATTTCCCGGTAACTAGTCTATGTCTAGAACCTGTCGCGTAGCTACGACTGCATTTTAGGAGGACGGTAGTGCTCCACCGGCGTAAATCCAATTTGAGGAGTAGGGGATGAAAAACTTTTTTAACGATTTTTTTTTCCCGCTCACACACATTTTGATATCTATTTTGCGAGCGAGCGAGCCAGCCAAAAATAACCACTTTTCTCGATTTCAATTGCATTTTCGGATGGAAATCCTAAGATTTTGACGAGCGAGCGAAGCGAGCGAGCCGAAAATAACCACTTTTTCGTTTTCAGTAGCATTTTCAAATAGAAATTCTAAAATATGATGGCTGTTTATGAATTTTTACTAAATGATTAATTAAAATATATTTTCTTCCTTAAAAAGTGTGTCTGCATGGGGGGAAATTTGTACACACCATCCCCCCTCTTCCCCAAGTGGGGATGATAGATCTCCAACCCCCGGAATTTACGCCAATGTAGTGCTCCCTAGAGGGGAGGGTGCAGGGAGGGGGGAGTTTCGACGCATAGCCAAAAATTTCCCGGTAATTAAGTCTAGAATCAGTGGTGCAGCTAGGATTTCATTGTAGGAGGACGGTAGTGCAAAGCACGCTCCCTAGGCATGATAGGGGGAGGGTGCAGGGATGATGATTTTCCCTTCCCGCGCGAAGCGCGGAAGCTCTGACGTTTCTTTGAATTGTTCGTTGACTGTTCCCGGCCTCTTACATTTACTGCCTGTTATCGGGGGGGGGGGGGGGGGGGGGGGGGGAGGGGGGGGGCAAAGCCGAAGATTTCCTGGTATCTAAGTCTAGAAATAGAATATGCGGTGGTGAGCCTGCACCGCGAGTTGCTTGTTGCGAAGCCCTTAGCGGGCGGGGCCCAGGGTTCTGGCTTAGGGCCCCTGATGGGGGTCTACGGGGAAAGCCACTGCGGGGGGTCCAGGGAGTGGAACACCCGGAAACTCTGGGGTTTTGGTACTAAATTTTCCCTCATTTCTTTTGTTTCCCTTTGCTTTTTCTTTTTCCCTTTTCCCTCTTTTCCCTCTCTCTCTTCTTCTTTCTCCCCTTTTTCCTTTTTTGTTTCCCGTTCTCCTTCTTCCTTTCCCTTTCTCCTACTTTCTTTCCCTTTTTCCTTCTTTCTTTTCCTTTCTTCTTCTTTCTTTTCCTTTCTTCTTCTCCTTCCTTTCCCTTTCTCCCTTCCTTTTTCTTCCTTTCCCTCCCTTTCATTTTTTCCCGGTGGTTTGGTGGATTTTCCCGCTGAAGTCCTTCAGGGGGGGCAGTCTGCCCCCCCTGCCCCCCCGGCTGTTACGCCACTGAATCACACATTGATCAGTTTAGCCTATTGGCACATTTTGATTTTGGCATAATACATGTTTTCCATAGACTTTAGCCCGAGTTATCTCAGGCTCCAGGGGTTAATATACATATATATGTAGAAGCAAAGAATCAATATTGATGAAGGTGATAGGACAAATTATCACTTATGAGGCAATCTGGATGTAGCTAGCTTTCCTCAGCTTCGCTTCAGAAAGATATTGTATATACATGTACATACATGTACATTCAGATTGCCGAGAAAGTGGTAGTTTGTTTCATTTCCTGAAACCAAAAGGTGATTATTTGCTTTATATTCCACATCTGATACCAGTTCAGTTTATTGCATAGGAAGAAAAGAATATTAAATTTACTTTTCTGTGAGAAAGAATTTTGGTTTACAAATTAAGCTTGAAAAACAGGAAAAGAAGTTTTTCTGTCTGCATGCAGTGCATGCTTGTAGCTCGTATCTTGTAACTGTATAATTGCGCGAGACCAGCTTTGCCTCGGCATGTGCAAGCTCATAGTGACGTCACAAAAGAAATAGAACAAGTCCTGTGATGCCATGCTCAATCACCCTGAAAGTTTGTTGCACTTGATGGTGGATAGTTATAATTAGAACAATTTGATTTCACTCAATATACTTCTAAGAGATATTTCCTCGTGCGTGTCCATGAACTTTTCAAGACAAAATTCCTCTGCTCTCTTACAAATTAGTTTATTTGATTTATTGTGATTGGATTGATATGCTGTGTTTACATTTAATTCAGTTTTTATGTTTTTATTTATGTTTTTGATAAAACTAGAGTATTCTGTCTGTCTGTCTCTCTCTGTCTCTGTCTCTGTCTCTCTCTCTCTCACTCACTGTAATGTATCAACATCCCAATTTGTTTCACACTGTAACTTATCCAAGGGCCTAGTGTAATCTGTAGTATGTGTATGTGTAAATGCATCCAAAATGTTTTTGTTACTTTTGCAGACATTACGAGCCTTTCTACCGGGGATGCTAGAGTCAAATTCAGGTCACATTGTAACCACCTGCTCTACCGGTGGTCAGAATGCCATGCATCGTCTTGCCGATTACTGTGCCTCAAAGTTTGGTATCCTTGGTCTGGATGAGGCTCTGGAATCTGAGCTGAGGGATGTCTATAACAAGACCGGTATCAAGCAGACCCTGATATGCCCCCATTTTCTGGATACCGGTATGATTCATTCAGTCGCTGCAAGGTAATTACCAACACGTAGGTCTGACTTTTGTCAATTTGCTCTCTTAAGGGCTTTTTTATCCATTGTGTGAGTTGAGGGTTGTGTACCACAAACCAGCATAAAGCAGATTCTAGGCCCTGTTTCATAAAACTTGTTATCAGTAACAACTGCCACATTTCTAAGACAAATTTACTTTCGGCCAATCACGTGCAAGAATTTCAGTAGCTTTACACTCATTGCAACTTGTCATTGATGACAAGTTGCTCCAATTTTCTGGATACCATTACAGTGGAAACTCACCATAATGACCATGAATGAAAATTATCTCGTTATCAGGCTCTGAAAAGAAAAGAACATAAAAACCTGGGCCTGTATTCAATAAAATTTTAAGAATATTTTCTTAAGTCTAAGAATTTTTCTAACTTAAGAAACTTGCCTTAATCGTATTAAAAAAATGTAAAGCAATTTTTCTTAGGTAAGACAGTAAAATGAGAAAATTCTTAGATTCAGTGATATCATTAAGACTTGTCGAGTATACAGGTTGAGCGACACAACTGCAGCCCAAATTTGCCTATGCATTTCGCGTGTTAAAATGAAAAGCGCAGCACACAAAAATCATGTACACAATGTATGAGAGAACCAAACACACCAACCCCCACTGATTTCCCCTCGAAAGAACGACACGATTTTGTGATTAACTGACTGGCACTCAGGTTAACTTATAAATGTTATGCCATGGATTTTGATAAGTCAAAGCCCCAATATTTCAATATACATGTATATCCACCGTCAAGAGTCTTAGCCACATTGTAATTTCGACTGGCAAAGCAGAAGCTTGCCGTCCGGCTAGCGCCGTAGCGGTAAAGTTAGCGCCCTTGTACTACTAGTCCTAGGCTAGACTAATTTAACAAAGACACATCCAACGTTAGATCTAGTATTTTGTAGAACTACTCAGATCATAAACATATTTCAACTCACCCTTCCATGCCAGGAAAGCAGCATTCTCTGTCTCTATAATGTTCCAAGAAGTATAACTTTAACTTACAAACAGTGTCCATAACATGACACTGACACTCGGGTCTCGGTGCATGTGTAGAGAAATTCCAAATCCTGATAATTTACATTAGATGCGCGTACGCGTCGCGTTGTGACATTATATATGAATTGAATTGAATTGAAAAAGGTTTTATTAAGATTGGACGTCGCAGCCAGAAGGCTGAATTGTGTGCAGTTTATACAATTTACAGGTTTATGAAAATATTTATGATTGTACAGAAACAGTTAATAACATCAAACTTGAAAACAATATACATGTATGTAAAATGCAAAAAATTGCGACTTGACATCGAACATGAGAAATGCAAACCAAAAGGAAAAAGTAGTAGTGCACTCCGGGTGGAGGAATTGCATTTAATGGATGTCTAATGGGGTGTTGCAAGAAAGTTGCAATCGATTGCAAGTTGCAACTGATTGTCACTGGCCTATCAAAATCATTGTTGCATGTATGTCTTCTTAAAAGGGCAGACCCTGAGCCAATCAGAATGTTTGTTTTAAAATTAGCAATTATTTGCAATTGATTGCAACTTTCTTGCAACACCCCATATGTTTATATATGTCTATATACGTGCACAACATAGGTCAGTAATCTGCGGCGGGGCATTCGTATACTAGTATTTATTCCATCGCGTAGGTGGCTGAAGCAGCCCAGCGGATCACTTCAGCATTCCCCATAGCATGCTTAAATATAGGGTAGAATTCTTAGAAATTTGTCATATCTTAATCTTATTGAATACAAAACTCCATTTAAGAGCTTTTTCTTAAACAAAATCTAAGAATATTTTCTTAAACCTAGGGCAAAATCTTAGCATGATGTACTTTTATAGAATACGTTATTTTGGCAAGATTTCTGTCTTAGCAAAAAGATCAGAAAAAGTTCTTGAATAGCACGCTTGAATAGTTTATTGAATACGGCCCAGAGGCCACCAAAATCAACTTTTTATATCAGGAATCTCTTTTTATCAGAGCTCTTTATATCAGGTTTTCATTGTTGAAGGCACTCTACCTACAAGGTAAATTTCCAGCTACTTTCATTGTCGTATCAACAGCAATAACAAGTTGCAGTAACTGTTATGAGCTGCTGAAATCCTTGAATCTAATTGGCTGAGAGCAGATTTGTCATAGAAATGTGGCAGTTATTACTGATAACAAGTATTATGAAGCAGGACCCAGGAGTTTGTCTAGCAGTAATGTCTGCAGTCAGCTCTTTGTTTTTGCCAATGAACCGGGTTTGATCGCACCCAGTCTGAGTCTGAGTCACTTCTTTCGGATGGTGACATAACTGACATGAGAGTTCAGTCCCCGACATAAATGATTGTATCCAATTGATTGACTTCTGTAAAAACCCAGTTACACAACATTGTATAATATAGAGTGATAGAAGGTTGTCAATGTGGAAAGAAGCCACTATCTGCCCAGGATTTCATTCTAGCTAACATACACTGTATTGTTTTTTCAAACTGAAACTGAAAAAAACACTGTATTGTCTATTAGTGTTGTGGCTTAGATTATCGTTTGCCTATTGTATGGAACTGATCTATGGAAGATTTTGCCCGAGGAATAATGTAGATGTGGGTTGTACAAAGTGCCTTGGTTTTGTTCCTCTTGATACATTTATCTTACCAGTAAAACTTGTCTTATTTTCTAATTTTGGCCAACAGAGGTTCTGGAATGAACAAAACAGAGGAGGCAGCAGACTATATTGCAGATGGTATTTTGAGGCAAAAACGTTATGTCTATTTTCCAAAGATTTTTACATTAGCATCAACAGTCAAAGAGTGAGTATGACTATGTTTGGTTCATAGTTTCAAGGAGATTAAATGTCCTCATTTCTCTGTTATCAGTAATAATTTGATAGGATAAGCAGCCTGCAGAGACTTAAAGAAAGAAAGGGGAGAGAGAGGAAGAGAGAGAGAGAGAGAGAGAGAGGGAGGGAGAGATGGGTAGAATGAGAAAAGCAAAGGAGAGATGAATTAAAGAGTATGCCATGAAGATTAGTGTATTTTTTTTTTTTTTTACCATTGATAAGAGGAGGCTTGAAACCATTCAGCAGGATTTGATTTGGGTGTAACATGTATTTTCCATAGAACTCGGCCTGAATTCAATATCTTGGGCATTGTATTTAGTGGGCTAATATATTGTTCTAATATCTCCTTGATAATTTTTGGTGTGATGAATTAACCAGAAGGAGAGAGAATCAGTTTGAGAAAGGGATGATTGGGGGAAAACTGTGGATGAAAACAGAAGTAGATACAGAGAGAGAGAGACACTGCATGGGTGAAAGAGGGAAGAGAGAGAGAGAGAGAGAGAGAGACTGCCAGAAAGATTGGGGGGGGGGGGGAGAACATAATTTATGTAGCGATGAAAGTCTGAACTTTGAAGCAAAGGTCAGTAGCAAGGCTGAAAGAATTTGGTAAAATCTACAAAGACTTGTAATATACTTTTAATGAATGTTCATGCCTTGAAAACTACTATGATATAAACCAGCAGAACCTCATTCCACATTCCACCTGTCAATCAAACTGAAATTGACTTTGAGGCAGGGTGAAATTTACAAGCAAAGCATCTTGATAAGTCAGTGAAATGTACGAAGTTTGAGTAAACAGATAGGAATTCAGGTCAGAGTTTGATGACCCTACTGATCATGTTCATTTGTTGGGAATGTTTTAAAAAAACGGTAGAGAAACACTAGAAAGACTTGACTTGCAGTTGTACAGTTGTATAGAAAAGTGGTTATTAATATGTATAGTGTTTTTTTCTTAATAGCTATTGAGAAACAACAACTGAGCCAAACAAAGCTATTAGGTCTTTTTACACAGTAGTCACACAATACAGGTTGATGCTAAGAAATTTCACACTGGCATCAGTATGTTACATGATAATTTGAAATGCTGTACCAATTCATTCTTCTTTTTCCTCCCTTACTCCCTTATGCATTAGGATGTTGCCCCATGGAGGCCGTCTTGCGCTTCTAGACTTCATTCAAACCCGGGTTCCTTCCCAGAGTGTGAACAGACCACATGAAGATTGACTCTTCTAGTGGTGATGTCCAGTGGGCTTACTTCCAACCATCGAGTGATCACGCTCATGTCACATTGCCGTGTTACACGGCATTTCGCGAATTATAGGTCCTAAACTCCCAAAAGTTAGGGTGTATACATTCCTGAAATATGCCCTTCTTACCTGCGAAGTGTAAAGTTTGAGATGTGAGTATCTCGTGTGAACATGATTACCCGATGGTTCAAAGTTCATGTAAGCCTGTCCAGTGGCATATTCAGGCCTTGACCAAGAGTGTTAAAATGTCTCAACCAATGATGATCCATAGCAAAGACAAAAACTTTTGGGCTCTCATTTTGCAATGCGTAGTATTCCATGTATATTTTTTTAGAGAAATCTTACAATTAACTTACCAATGCTTACCTACAATTAAGTCTGTATGAACTACTTACATGATTTCCATGTGCCACACTGTACTTCTCATGGGAGAGGTTTAACTTAGACGTTTAGATTTTAAATTGTATTAACCCATTCGTGAGAGAGGTCCACATTTTGCCGTTTGGCCTAATATCTTTTGATGCAAAGCCCTAAAAATCATACCAAATACATGAGCAGAATGAGCAACAAATTCTACACAAACTGTGCCCATTTTGGTTGCGTCAATATTCGTTGTTTGATGCTGAAATTTTTTAAAAGAAAAATAAGCATTAAAATCCTTAAATTGCTAATGTGATAGAAAGTTTAAAATCATCGTTTTCCCCTGCAAATTGGCAACTTTTTGACTTCTCATCATAATTTCTGTCAATTTATATTCTTTTCAGATACATGACGTTTTATAAGAAAAATGTAGCAATGAAATAAAAATGTTGGTGTTGCCAATTTGAAGAATAAAAGCTGATCAAATTAGGCTTTGAATAATTCCTGTCACGAATGGGTTAAGTACAAACTGAATCTATACAGGGTGTGAAGGGGTTATCATGGAGCTAATCCAGCCCAGAAATGGGTAAATGCCTTTGTGTTGAGCAGAGCAGTCCTTCCACCATTTTTTGTTTATTGTTTTGCGCCAGTTGGCATTCTTGACAAATGAAAGGTTAAAGGTATAGTCTCCAGTTTTCCTATTTCTAAAATGCAAATTCTGTGTTCTTTGGTGTTCTAAACTTCAAATTCCAAGTTCTTCCGTGACATGTACAAAACATATGACAAAGCAATTGTAAATAGTGAAGGTCTAAACAAAAAAAAGAAAAAAAGGCATGTAAGTTAACCTAATGTATATGCACTGCATTCAGTATAGGCCTACAACTGAAGCTTCGTGGACACATGCTAACACTGTGAACAGGTCTGATCCAGATTTTCCACTGATGCACGGTTATTTGTTTGATTGGATTTTACTTTGTTTTTCATGTTGTTCGCTGTATTTTACGTTATTCAAATTTTTTGGCCTAAGAAATCGCATTTTCTGTGAAATTCGATGAATTTTGTGTTCTTCCCGAATTCCATGAAATTTTTCTGTTTTCCACATCGCGGAAAACTGGGGACTTCAGTTAAAGGTTGCCTTTTTTTCCATGGTCAGAAATTTGTCAGAAGGGGCATGTTGCAACTTTTTGCCCCTCCTTCAAGTTGTGCTAGTGGCCGGTAAACACCAGTGCCTAACTCTAGTGCTAAAACTCATGCTATGCCGACAATTCCTTTAGCAACATTTTTTCCAGTGGCAGTTGCTCTAGCCTTTCTTTCTTCAGAATGGATGATTGTAGGGTATGGATTGCAAGAGTTTAAGGTTAGGTTTAGGTTAAGGGTTAGTTTTAGTGTTAGTCCAGGATTTATATGCTCTAGCCTTTGTTTCTTCAAACATGTGTGCTTGAGGTTGGGATTGCAAAAGTATGTTAGGTTAGGTTAGGTTAGGTTTAGGGTTAGGGTTAGGTGTAGTGTTGAGTTCAGTGTGGAAATGAAAATTCACCTTGTGTAAGATATTGACTGCTAGGGCGTCTTGTCTTTATGTCGTTGTGCGAAAGAATGCATCCGGAATGCAAAAACGAAAATTAGTTAAAATTCATTTTTTCAAACAATAGATAATAGTACATGTATCACAGGTAGCATGTGGACTTTTTAAATTGATATACAATCTTAATGTGGCATGATCTTTGTTAAAATTCTCAATTTCAAATACTGTATGTCAAAATAGATATTTAGATTTTTGCATTTTTGTCTTTTGTGTTCTGGACACATTCTTTCTCATTAACATCTTAGAGAAAATAAATATTGGAATAATGAATTCTTAAATGACGTACAAATATAAGAAAATAAGCTTGAACTGAGGTATATGCAAATCATAGTTTTAGGAAATGCTAACAGTTAAGATTTACGGGTATCCATTCACAAAGAGATGAAATTTTAGGGCAGCTGAGCATTTCTCAGCAATGATCCATGTGTCTCATGAATTAGTTTTACTTTCATTGACCAAAACAAAGGATAGTATTGAGGACAAACCTGTAGAATCAGGTATAACACAGAGCTGCCAATTAGTAGGATTTTATCCTATTTAGTAGGATTTTTAAGGGGAATATGACACTGAATAGAATTTTTCCCATTGAAATGGGATTTTTGAAACTTGTAGGAATGATTCTTTGATATGCATATTTTAAGGTTTTTTATGCCTCCGCCCACCGTAGGTGGTTGCCGGAGGCATTATGTTTTCGGGTCGTCCGTCCGTCCGTCCGTCCGTCCCGTTTTCGTTCTCGCGATAACTTAAGAACCGTTTGACAGATCAACTTCAAACTTGGCTCATGTATGCATATGGGAGGGACAGTGATCTGATTAGATTTTGGAGTCTCAAGGTCAAAGGTCAAGGTCATAGAGGTAATAATACACATAAAAATGGCTCGTTCTCGCGATAACTTAAGAACCATTTGACAGATTGGCTTCAAACTTGGCTCATGTATGCACATGGGAGGGATGATGATCTGATTAGATTTGGGGGTCACAAGGTCAAAGGTCAAAGGTCATAGAGGTCATTATGTACATAGAAATGGTTCGTTTTCACCATAACTCAACAACCATTTGACCGATCAACCTCAGACTTGGCACGGGTATGCATATGGGAGGGACAATGATCTGCTTAGATTTTGGAGTCTCAAGGTCAAAGGTCAAGGTCATAGAGGTAATAATACACATAACAATGGCTTGTTCTCGCGATAACTTAAGAACCATTTGACAGGTTGGCTTCAAACTTGGCTCATGTACGCACATGGTAGGGACGATGATCTGATTAGATTTGGGGGTCACAAGGTCAAAGGTCAAAGGTCATAGAGGTCATTAAGTACATAGAAATGGTTCGTTTTCACCATAACTCAACAACCATTTGACCGATCAACCTCAAACTTGGCACAGGTATGCATATGGGAGGGACAATGATCTGATTAGATTTTGGAGTCTCAAGGTCAAAGGTCAAGGTAAAAAATGTCATTGTATAAATGAAAATATAGCAACATGAAGTGCCATTTATTTCTGATCTGGTAATGCGGAGGCATAAAGTTCGACCACGCGTGGTCGAAGATTCATCTAGTTTTGTATATTTTCTATCAACATTGAAATTTACCCCACTGCTTATGTATTTTGTATGGTACATGTATGTAGATCATTTTAAGAAATACAATGTAGAAGAGTGAGGATATAAATAATTAAGTAAGCCCTGTATATTACTAATGTTGCATTTCAGTTAGAATATGCAGAGTGGCATAGGAATCATACTGTTGGATGTTTTGAAATTTGAAACAAAAAATAGGATTTTGGGCTTGAAAATAGGATAAAAAGAAGTAAAGAATAGGATTTTTTCCCAATTGGGGTTGGCAGCTCTGATAACATCTAGAGAAGGGTTTACTTTTAAATTAACAACATGTATACATCAGTTACAGTCTTTATGAATCATTTGGCTCTATCTTCTTCAATTAACACCTCTATTTTGTCATTCATTGTTTCACGAAATAGCTGCTGTACACAGTATTATGTTGAATGATGTGAATATCTACAAATTCGCCCAAAGAAAATTTGTACTTAAAAGATATGAAATAATGATTTAATTCCATACCTGGTTTTAAATTTTAGACTTATTAGAATGTTCTTTTTCATGGACAGTATTATTGTACTGTATTTAAGGGTGATGTTCGTTATTCCAATGGTTTGTTATTCCGAAGGTTCATTGTTCCAAAACACGCAAATTGCGTATCCCTAGATGTTTGTTAGTCCGAAAATGAAAAAGGGTTCGTTAATCTGAACATTTGTGGCGTTGCTCTGAAGGTTCGTTAGTCCGAAAATGAAATAAGGTTCATTAGTCCGAAAATTCAATAAGGTTCGTTAATCCGAAAATTTAATAAGGTTTGTTATTCCAAAGGCTCGATAGTCGGAAAATGAAATAAGAGTCGTTAGTCTGAAAACAACTCACGAATAACATACCTTATTTCGTTTTTGGATTCGACACAAGGACATTCATTTCTACATGTAGATAGACAGTGCCATACAAATGTCTATTGTTATTAGTGTTATTTGTATTATTTTATTCATGTCCTTGTGTATTCTGTGCCTAGAACTACGGTAAGCTGATACATTCCATGTGAAAATGTACATATAGTAGATATACATTTCAGATTATGTCCCACTGTATTGCGATCTTCCATAGAATTCAGTGGATTCTCAGCATGTCATCTGAATACTGTTTGTATCGAGTCTGTTAATGAAAATTTAAAAAGATGGAAAAAAAATGAAAAAAAAAAACAACATAAAAATCAGTACTATAAATTTGTATGAAACTTATGACAGAATGATTGAGATACCACTAGAGTACAATCTTTAGTTCCAAAATGATAGTGTTTGAATTAATATATATGGTACATAATTAATATTTTTTTAGATTTTATGAAAGCTCTGCCTTAATAATATTGTGTGTACTATTTTGAACCATTATCTATGCTGTGATGATATATATTTTTACAGTAAGAAAGAATCATGCATGAATAAATACTTTATGCCAGACTTCAAACCTTGTTGGCCAAATACTGCTGATTGTGTTAGGTTGAAACTTCTCTATACCAACTCTTTAATCTGCTAGTACTCTTCCTGCTATAACATGGTAATTTTTAATGGTCCAAAGGACCTTGTTATACTGAGTTTCCACTGTAGTTTGTACACTTCTACTTTTTCCTGTCCCTTTCTCTACCTTTCTTTGCCCTCTCCCTTTCCTTTCTCCCTGTTTGTTTCTCTCTCTCTCTCTCTCTCTCTCTTGTCTCCTTAAAAAGTCAATTCTTTTACAAAAACAAAATGCAGATACACATGACAACTAGAAATAGGAAACAACAGTTCATTATTATTTTCTCTATAATATATATGTTCACACTTTATTCTTATTTACATTTTTGCTTCAGTTGTATAAACCTTTATAGAATCAGATTCATAAATTTAAAAGCACAGCTGTAAGTGAAAGAATGCATAGATTGCTTAACAACATCTAGAAAACGTACACTCTCAAATGAGTATTGCTTTTTACAATAGAAACGAGTAAATAATTGGAATGATTGGCACAAAATGGCATCAGGAATTAATTTTCACTATAAAGGCATGTTCAATGATAGAAACAAACCTGAACTGATCAAGAAGTGCATGTACTCACTTGTACTCGGTGAACACTATATAATGTTGAGAGTTGACACCTCGAGTTAACACTTAACAAGGTTTTGTTACTGAGCAATCCATATATGACTGAAATTTCTGTAATTATCTATCATTCAAACTACATTTTCCTAATATATAAGATTTCAAAATAATGAAAACTCAATGTACAGTGGAACCTCGTTATAACAAACTCATCTGGACCAAGGAAATTACCTCTTTATATTGAAACTTTGTCATATCGGGGCTAAAAAACCCAGTAAAATACAAGGACGTGGGACCAGCAAAATTGCCTTGTCATAACAAGAGTTTGTTATAACAGTGTTCTTGATAACGAGGTTCCACTGTATTATGTAAATAGTGGAAATTAAGTTACTGTAGGAAAGCAAATTACTCCATTCTCTTAACGTTATCTCGTAGAATGCAGCAATACCTTTGGCAGCAATAATACAGTGAAAACTCGGTATAAAGAGATCTGATATAACAATATTCCTGATATAACAAGGTAAAATTCTAGTCCCAGCTCTTTATATTTTATTGTTTTTCAACCCTGATATAACAAAATTTTGACGGTCCCAAGGACCTCGTTATACTGAGTTTCCACTGTACAAAATACAGTGTAATATACAAATATTGACTGCTTTGAGGGGCATGGTTGGAACTATAGCCCAAGGTGATCTCGAAACTGTTCTATGTCCCGAGACGAAGTCGAGGGGCACAGTACAGTCTCGAGATCACTGAGAAGCTATAGTTTTAACCGTGACCCGAAAAATAAGCAGTCAGTATTTGTTTTATATACCGCATCCCACTTAATTTATGCTAAATTAAGGCATTAAAATGAAGTTGTCGTGTTACCGGTCAGAGAAATTAAAGTAATTAAATTTTCGCAATGCGTAAATATAGATACGCACGCAAGATACTTTCACGCATCTTACCCGGCCTACTTCTCTAGAGCTAGCGCGTAACAAACCATGCATTGTACACGGAGGTTGAACCTGAACTATCATGCCCAGTCAATAGTTTTTTCGCTATATGCCTGGCAGTCAGCTAGCGGTTTCCACTGGCATGACTGCCTCTTTGACCAATCAGAGGCCTAGAGTCTTAGAATAAGGTATATAAACAAATTATGAAAGGCTATACAAAATGGGAAAGGACTGACAAAGGTGAGCATAAGAAGCAAAGGGGAAAGGATGTCCACTGTTGGAATGTATATTTTACATAAATTTGAACACTTACATGTATCTCCCCCTCCCTCTTCCCTCCAAACTGGCCACATTGTCAATGCATGTATGAAGTCATAATTTCATTCTATATTTCTAGCAGAAAAGATAACAGAGTTGAAACAGTGATAAGTACGCTGCTCTACATTGGCAAAAGGAAGTTAGGAATACAAATTTTAAAAATGTGTTTTAATTTGTGATAAAAAGAAGTAATTCAGTTGGCTTTAACCTGCTTCCTTTTGACAGTTTTCCAGGCAATGCTGTGCACTTGCTTCCTTATGCCATCAAAATAGTTTAGAAATGAGTCAACATCAATGGTTGTTATCATTTTGCATGATTCAAGCAGATATTTTCATAGAGTATCAAGCTACCCTTGTCTTCACATTCATATTATTAGTAATGGAATGTTAGGAAAACATTGCATTTAGGGTTAAACATATAAGGAAAATTATATCAAACTTACTATTTTTTATGTAAACAAGATGACTTCTACATGGATAATGATGTAAACACATGTATATCTACCAAGTAGCTCTCAGGCAGTGTTATTTCTAGAATTGATCTGATTTGATTTGAAAAGATTTGATTTGATTTCATCTCATTTCACTTCAAAGACTGCTGATCTGTCCCTAAACAACGAAACAACATTTTGTAGATTCTTTGGCAAAAAATGTAGAGAATCGGCTTTCCTTGAGAGGGCAAAATGCCCTCCACTATTGCTTATGTCTGAGGCACAAGTACATTTTACTAAAACAAACTTGAGAATATGCATCGGGAGACTATTTTTAACATCTGAGATGTCACATGAATTGGTTTGACCTGACTACAATTGTATCTCTTCTGATTACATCAAGGAAGAGCATTCTCTGAAACAAAGAAAACCCCCAAAAAAAAACAAAAAGAAGAAAGGAAAGAAAAGTAAGGAACTGTTCTCTGCAAGGGCTATATCCAAATGGTTCTAGGGAAAGCCAAGAACAAGAGATTTGAAAACACGCTGCAAACAAATCCTGGAGCAGCCAGAAAACAACCTAGAGGTTCTTCAAATATTGCTATGGCTTTTCCAAATATATTTAAGTACAAAACTGACAAATTATAACAAGAAGTTATTCTAAAATCAGCAAAAGAAAAACAATCAAAAACACATGATTGAAAAAAATATGATATGGTTGTTGGTGACTTTTGAATAGATTGGACTCTAGGTGGCCATTGTAAACATTGTAGGAGTAACAGAATATAGCAAGATATTGAGTTGTTTAGACTTAAAACTACATAAGTAGCAAATTCATACGTACATGGCAGCAAAAATCACAATTTCTGTGCTGGAAGGAAAATTTGTAGTGCTATGGGTTAAGGGGCCCATTCACCATTATCTTCTCCCATACTACCCTTATTATCAGTGATATAAAGCTCACACCTTTCTGGTACTCTCTTGATCTCATGTTCCATTATTCATTACCCAATGCTTCCACATAAAACCCTGTGGTACATACTGGAGTACTGATGATCACATTCCTCACATCATCCACTCTAGACACATTACCGGCCAACTGCTTTACCTTGCCTGTAAAATAATAAATGATAAAGGTGTTGAGAATTAAAACCATATCAATACTTTCTCCCACATGTTGTGGTATAAACAACAGAGAAATTGCAGTCAATAGTTTGTACACATATGATATCAATCAATTTCTATTTATGTATGCTTCTGAAAGCGACTTTCAGTTTGTAGGTCGTGTTAAGCTTTTACTTCGTTGGACACTATAAAAAGCCCAAAATAACTTGGGCTTATAATCTAGTAGAATGGTCTAAAAAGCAGCTGCAATGGGGGAATACTACAAATTTCCAACTCTAGATATATGGTTCGGAGGGTTTCACAATGATTAATGTAGCAAATCGCAATTTTTGGTAAAATATATGAATTGAGGAAAATGCTGGAAAACGAGTCTATACTTATTTATTAATAATAAAATAATTTAAAGAGGGCGCTATTACAGGCAAATCCGTGGGGATAGTTGAGTTGATAATTGCTCGGCCATTATTTATAACTAAATTGGAAAGATTCATATGTAAACTTGAATAGGTAGCTAGACAACCACCTGTTTAGCCACGGTTCTTGCCTGGGAAAGTAATTTGCACTACAATTAGTTGTTTACGAAAATTGGCACTGGTACATTAAAAAATTCATGACATGTGGAAGTTTACATACCAAACCAACATTCTTTCGGGGCCTTAAGCTCCGCCCATTTTGAGCCGGATAGGTCACGCATTGGGCGTGGTTTGTGAACGAAACTGGGATATTATTGGTTGGGAACTTGACGCGGGCTGTTTAAAGGGACGCCTTTCCCATCTCTGATTGGCCCGTCTATCTCTCCGTGCAAAACACATGGGATTTGTTACACACGTGGTTTTACCTGACAGGTTGTATGGACAAGAGTCAGTTTAGTTTTGGATTCCGTTTGGTGAATATGTTCTCGCTGTAATACTTTTGCTTAGGGCCGCCCAGCCTTCAAATGTGACATTGACTCTGTGTAGACTTTTTCATATCAAACTGTGATACAACGAATTTTGTTATAATAAAGCACTGAAGACTTTTCATCGTATTTTGTTCTCCGCTTTCTGATTTGTTATTTATATTGTGGTGAACGGAGAGTATGACCATCGACTGCTTAAATCTTATTTCTCTGCCTTTCCACTCAACTCTACCGTATCATTACATCAAGATTGACTGAAATCGTACCTAACTATGGCTGGCCATTCATGCCATATTTTTTTTCACCACGGGTCTCTCATAGGAATTTGAAAGTCGTCAAAAATCTGCAGAATTTACATTCTTTTATAGTTCATTGATGAAGAAAACAAAAAAGGTGAATTTTTGAAATTTTTGTCCATGCTTATTACATCCCTTGAAAGACCAAGAGTGAAAACAAACAGTGGCATGAATGGCCTGCCATAGTTAAGTGCCATTTGAGTCACTCTTAGTCTTTGTGAAACACCTCCCTATACACATACCTATTGCATACAGTTCTAAAAGTAATGAATAAGCAACATTAACGTTCCAAAAGTGATTATACGTGTACAATATACCTTGAGTTTGTAGCTAATATGAGGTTCTGAACGGCCATGATGGTGGATGCTTCATTCTGTCCAGTGATGAGACAACGATCAACAACTACATGAATGGCACCTGTTTCACTGGCTGAAGGGTGAAGAAAATAATTATAATAAATAATAATATGTATGATTTATAATGCGCCAAATCCACTCTGTAGAGTGCTCTAGGTGCAGATATGATAAGAAATTAATAGTGACTGCTTATTTTTTTTGTTGTACAGTGGTGGTTTCACTATACAATAAAAAAATAAGCAGTCACTATTCATCAACCTGTGTATAAAGACCACTCAAGGGAGACAAGATAAGTGGTCTTTATAGGCAGGTGGTCTTTATGGACAGATTTCCTTTAGTAGATGCTCCAATGAGAAATGACATTCAAGGGAAACAGAAAATGTGGCCTTTATAGACAAGTAATTGTTATAGACAGGTGGTCGCTAAAGCAGGTTTGACTGTACATCGAAATTGTATTTCATAGAAGGCTGAAGTTAAGGGAGAAAGAAAAATTAGGCAAAAACAGAAAAACAATACAACTTGAAACTGCCATGTGCATGACTTGGAATCCTATCAGCAACTTCATTCAAGAATAGCTGTGATACTTAATTATTTCTGACGAAATAAACGCCATAATTATTATCAATAATAACAGCAAAAATAGCGTCAAGTGGGAATTGAACTTGTGCCTATATGTCAATAGCACGAAAATTATTCTATTCATCGCCTTTATTCACTGCACCATGAGCAGTCAACATCAAAAAAGCGCACTCTAAGAGTCTTACTTCTCAGACATGTTTCTAACAATTCAGTCACAGGCTTTACACGTGCTATTGGCCTCGCTGTGGTATGTTAAAATAAGATGCTGCCCATCTTTGCAAGATCATTTGTAGCAAAGGCTGGGGTCTATGTATGTTAGCTATGTTAGTCTCGTAGTTCAGACATTCTCATACGGTATACCTTTTAACTGATCAGCAGGGTGTGTACCTGCAAACTAGGAATTGTTCTAGCTTTCCTATGAAAGATGTGGAACCATTACGGAATTCAAGAACTGTTTGTAATCAATGGCAATATGTGACCCTCCATCACAAAACGACCAATAAGTCGCAACGGGACTTTCCACGTAAAGAGCCAAAATAGCCAAAATGGTAATGGAAAGTCTTTTTTTTGTTTTTGGTATTTTTTGGAAGTGTAACTATCGATGTACCATCTGGCGAATTTTCAGAGTCAGAAGTGAGGTGGAAATATGTTTTTTCTCAGTTTTAAAATGACTCCTTTTTTTCGGTCACAACCAGAAAAGGTTCGCAATTCTGCCGTGACATTGAAGCTTTGAAACAACTGCACTTAACTGAAAAACTATGCAATGTAAAAATTTCAAATTCACAGGAAGTTGAAATCAATATCTGAACAAAAGATGTGCCAAGTTTCATTTAAATCTGATTATCCCTTCATACCGGTTGCTAGGGAGTTTTGAGTCACCGGACAATAGGGCACGGCTCAGCGGTTCTGAATTGTCCCATTTCTTTAGAGCCGGTTTTCTCCATTATTCTGTTCATTAGCTTGTCTGACTTTCTGACATTCTTAGTAGAATTTGAAAGGGTTAGCATTATCCATACAGGCCAAGTTATATTACCATTTTAAAGCTTAGAATATGGGCTTTCAGATTCTGTCAGAATTAGGAAAATCAAAATTTACGACTAATTGGTCGTTTTGTGGTGGAGGGTCACATATGCATCTCTCATCACTTCCAGCTATCTAGTCATAATCTTGTGAGTATCAAAATTACTGAAGCATGGAGAGAGAGATGTACTGCTGACACGTCTTGACGTTTGGCCAATGGCCATCAGATTTACAGTTCAAGACAAAAATGAAAATTCTGATATTTCATGTGGATGAAGGTTTACAACTCATCAGCGATTGTGTTGGCCTTGATGATATTCTTAGTACATCCAAACAATATCATTTTGCCAAATGGACTTTGATCATTTGCCACAAGTGAACAAAGTGACGTGTTGTCTAAGAAAACTCATACATGTAAAGCAACCAACTTCTACTTATTGGGATATCCGTAAGAAGAAATGTGAAGTATTGAGTTAGATAGCTAGCCTAGGAAGCTTATAGTGAAATGGAGTTGCAGGAAAAAACATAGAAGGCAAACAATACAAACAGCACTACACATTTTGTTTTGGGCGTAGATTTTCAAGGCACTACAATTCTTTAAGCTACGTGGACTGTGTAGATATTACCTGTATATTTTCCTCCATTGTCTTTGATGAAATCCTCTAGTACAATAGGAAGACTGGCAAACGACGATGATCTGGCTAACTCATACACTGAGGGCTGGTAGATAAAAAAATAAAACATAAAGTATTGCCATTATCGTCATAACGTAATCATTATCAAATGTGACACACCACCACAAAACAACCAATAAGTCGCAATGGGAGTTTTAGAGTTAACAGCCTTCTCTTTGCACAAGTGCACATTCGGGCCTGCATTTTCTTCGCATTTCTGCACAAATCACAACGTTTACTATTCATACTCAAATAACACAAATAACACATTCGCATCAGCACTATGCATTGTTCATACACTCAGCTTTCGCAAGTGTGACTTTATAAATTGTAGGATATTTCGAGGTAAATGATTTAGCATTTCTTATTGTTCTGGCTTTGATAAAAATTCTAGCATCTGATCAGCCTAGCACCTTTGTGAAAGAATGCTCACTGCACAACCAAGCGTGCAGCTCTGGGGCTTTCTCTAATTCCCCCCCCCCCCCCCCTTTGCTTTCTCTCTGATGTAGGGGCTTTTCTTCTAGTCGGAACATGTTAATTCTGGTATCCTGGAAAGCTTATCGAAACATCTGTGAATATAAAACACTTGCCATTAACATAGGAACAAAAAGAAGTGTGTCAAAGTTTTGGTGTTAAAAAGGCCAGAAGTGAACAGATATTTACATAAAGAAAATACATGTTTTGAAAAAAAAAGTATCATACAGACAAAGAAACACTAATATACCAAATGAGGTGGATGTGGAGGAAGATTGTAAAAATTCTATGACTTTGCTATGCAAATGCTACAGGAAAAAGTTGTACATGTAGCTTTCTGAAATTACACTGTTCGTATGAACCCAGAACAAAAGGGCCAATTGCCAACATACTGTAATGCAACAAACATGTACAGGGGGGTTTCCAAGTGAATGCACAAATGAGAGCTTGGGGTTGAAAAGTTAATGGCTTTTTATATAAATTTTCTGACAGTTCATTGATTGATCTATCATTTGACCAAATTACGGGACCATCAGCAATGTAGATTTTTTTTCTTTGATTACAAATTACTATTTGAGGATTTAACCCCCCAAACAACAGTATGCCAACATGCCAGGGTAAAACCTTCATATCAAAATGTTGGCTGGGGGGGGGGGGGGGGGGGGTAGGGGAGGGGCAATGGAGGTGGTCACCTAGGAAGGGGAGAGTAGACAAGGAACAATGACAAAGAACGTCAAAGCTTTCGCGCTTCGCGCAAACTCCCCCCTCCCAGCACCCTCCCCCTAGGGAGTGTGCGAAGCACGCTCAGTATGTGATTCGCACACTTTGCATGCTCACTATCGCCCCCCCCAAAAAAAAAAAAAAAAAAAAAAAATGAAATCCTAGCTACACCACTGTAAAATGTGTATATATTTCAGAAGTTTTTCACTCTGTGGCTTTCAAAATCTAAAGCGAGGGAGAAGTATCTCTTTTGATACTTGTCCAAGTTTGAACCTAATCTGATAATCCCTTCATAGCCAATACAATGGAGTTTTCTTTAAATCTTGTAGTGAGACAGACAATAGGACACCAATATGGCACTCCTGAATGGTCACTCCTCTTTACATCCGTTTTTCTCTATTATTCTGGTGATTAACCTGTCTAACAAGCTCTCATTCTCATTGTAATTTCAAAAGATTTGCATGGTCTTAACAAGGCATGCTGTATGTTTGATATGCAAAAGCTTAGACTCCTAGCTTGCAGACTATGTTAAAATGTAAACATGCCGAATTTCTGACTTACTGGTTGTTTTGTGGTGGAGGGTCACAAATGAAGTGTTAATAAATAACATTTATACAAGATACCTGTTTCAATTGGTTTGACTTTAATAATTTGTTTTCTCAATTTTTATGTTGTGTTGGACTTTTTGGAATTGTGCTACATGATTTCATGTATTCCTTTTTATCATCCCATTCCAACCATTTAGATGGCAGAAGCTGTTTTTCAGTACTTTGAGAACTTACAGCAGTAAGGCAGTAAGATGCAAACAGCCACTTTGAGAATTTTCCTTCTGTCATCTTGGTATAGCAGAGAGCTGCCACTCCCGATCCAATAGCACATATCAGTTCTGTT
Source organism: Echinometra lucunter (assembly GCA_029962745.1). Classification (NCBI taxonomy): domain Eukaryota; kingdom Metazoa; phylum Echinodermata; class Echinoidea; order Camarodonta; family Echinometridae; genus Echinometra; species Echinometra lucunter. The sequence continues at coordinate 11,264,489 of CM057163.1, forward strand.
GGAAGAGAATTTTTGCCTCATTCTCAAACAATGCTGTATACCACAGGCATAGCCATTTACCATGATCAAATAGCAATTAATATGGATAAACTAATCCATAACATATGTTTACCTGTAAACATGCAACAAAACAATATAAAAAATGTCCATGTTCCCCTTCTTTACATACAAGCTTTGAAAATGGAAGGAGAAAATGCTTAAAGGGATCTGGTAACTTTGTGGAGGCTTGATTTAATAAATTGTTGAATTTTCATGTCTTTGTTGTACCAAGATATTCACAAAGATAACTAAACAGGAATAAAAAGGCTTTGATATATAAGATGATTTTATTAAGATATCAATCACTGAATTCCACCAAACTGGGTATGCTTTTGCTTTAACCCATTCGTGACAGAGGTCCACATTTTGTGGTTTGACCTAATAACTTTTGATGCAGAGCCCTAAAAATTATACCAAATACATGAGCAGAAAGTGCAAAAAAATCTACACAAACTGTGCCCATTTTGGTTGCGTCAATATTTGTTGTTTGATGCTGAAATTTTTTTAAAGGAAAATAAGCATTAAAATCCTTAAATTGGCAGTGTGATAGAAAGTTAAAAATCACCATTTTCCCCTGCAAATTGGCAACTTTTTGACTTCTCATCATAATTTCTGTCAATCTATATTTATTTCAGATACATGATGTTTTATACAAAAAATGTAGCAATAAAATAAAAATGTTGGTGCTGCCAATATGAATAAAAGCTGATGAAATTAGGCTTTAAATAATTCCTGTCACGAATGGGTTAACACTGCAGTCTCTTCCCCACTACACACTTCCTTCATGGAAGAACATCTTGTTCCTCTCTTCCTTTTTGAACAAATGAGAATATCTCCTTCTTCACTTACTCTTTTCTGCAACAAAGTGCCTGACGAGGTCACCCAAAACCCTGTCCTTGGTCAAATCATAGAGGGCACCTGTAGAGTCTGGTATCAACAAGGCTGTATATCTGGAGGCTGGGGTAATAATGGGATATAAAACATGCAGACAGCCCTGTGACAAAACATTCAGGTTACCAGATTAAATGATGGAAACTTTACAAGTATTTACTAAAAAAAAAAATACTAATTACCCCTTTGAAATCTATTCCTACTAGCAACTGCTCCTGTTATTACTCTAGATATTGGAACAATCTCATAGATGCTTTCCCCTTTACAATCATAGTTTGATTCTGATGATTACATCACTGCTACAACACAACACATCAGGCCTCCGTTGCATAAAACTTACCATTTATGGTAACTTTGCCGCGTACTTGTCTTTTGAACAAAAGTCTTCATAGGTACGGTAGGCCCTACATTTTTAAAGCACTAATAACAAAAAATGCACTTCCTACTTTAACTTTTCTTAGACGCATGTACTAAAATCTGGCAAATATGCCTTTTCTTGCCAGAAGTTGCAAAAATGGATCTAACCCCTTTTACAAGCAAACTCTTCAAATGCTAACACATGTCGATAAATTCTCCTTTATCATACCATGTAAGGGAACCTATTCCTTCTGTGCCACTATGACTGACAACAGCTATCCTTAAAGTGATTACACAATGGCAAACAAAATTTTCATATATGATTGAGAATAGAATTCTAAGAAGAATGACATTAAAAATATGATGATTTTCAATCGAAATCAATGCATTTTGGCTAATTTTCTCATGAAAAGTTATGAGCTGACCAAAAAAAAATTGAGTATGAGGTATGACGTAAAAGTGGGTACCCAGCTTCGCGCATTACAGTTGTGCTACGCGCTAGACTGTACAACATGTATTATACCTTGCGTGCATTTTGCTAGAAGTGCGCGACAAGGTACCCACTTTGACGTCATTTTGACGTCAAAGTGGGTACCCAGTTGAAACTGGGTCACAGCTGAGGGGTCAAAATATCCTGAAATCTTGCCACATTTGGGGGTTTCCTTGGCAACAGGACTTTTAAAAAAACTTTAGACAGATGATTTTCTGCTAATAAACTCATGCTCTTTTAAATGAACTAACATTGTTTCAGCATTGGGTACCCCCTAATAAAGTTTTGATAGCCAATTCCAAGACTAAAATCTTTATTTGTTCTTCTTCAAATAAAGACGGTATAATAAAGAAGAATTTATGGACATATTACATAATTATTTGGAGGTGTATCTTACGTTCTACAACATCCAGTCTAAGAGGCATGGAGTACGGTTTCGAGCGAAAATCACTTATCCATCTCTTACTGTTATCATCATGTCCTACAAAGTCTCCTAGTCTACCCTACAATAGTAGAGAGAGAGAGAGAGAGAGAGAGAGAGAGAGAGAGAAAGAGAGAGAAAAAAGAGAAAGAGAGAGAAAAATAATTTGTCATCTTTTGATAAACTATTCTTGTGGTTGGTAACAATGAAGCAGATAATAGAATCACATGCATTCATCTGATTGGCCCTACAGGGGTTGTAAAATGAGGCATGAGAATACGAAGATAAGATACACGACATGGACAAACTGTGACCATGATCAAGGAAGGAGAGAGAGAGAGAGAGAGAGAGCGAGCGAAAAGAATGAAGTGAAAGATATTTTCAAACTGAAAAAATAAAGGCCTCATTAAAGAAATCAATCAAGGTCTGTCCATATCTGTACCAACTCTTTACGAACTAGGTCTCATATACCTATTGTGCAGTTTGTGAGTGCGAGACTGAATTGCAAGCTTTAATTGAAAAAATGAAATGTAAGATCTTTGAGAAGAAGTTGTAAAATCAACTTTAACAACTACAGCGTTTTTTTGTTTTTTTTTCTCATCCTTGGCCTTTGATTACCTCAACTGATGTGAGCTGTACATTGAAGGCTGAATGGGCCAAGGTGAATGCATGGATGAAAGACTGAGCTTGGATTCCACCTGAGGAGTTCAAAAGAATTCAAGAACAGATAAAAAATAAATGCATAAGGATTTGTTTGAGCCTTTCATGTATATGATAAAATGTCTTTTCTTTAAAAAACAGTTTCAAAACAAACAAGGAAATATAAAATTACAAGAGACCAGTGGTGTAGCTAGGATTTCATTTTTTTTGGGGGGGGGGGGCGCCCTAGGGGGAAGGCGCAGTTTCCCCCTCCTGCGGGAACCGTGGAAGCTCTGTTTCTTTTTCACTGTTCCTTGTCTGCTCCTGCTCTTCCTATATTCTCTCACCTTTTTTTTCTCACTCAGGCTTTTTTTTTTTTTGGGGGGGGGGGACCTCCTCCACTGTCCCCCTAGCAATGCGGGTGCACGTAAGTTAATGAAAATGGATGCTGGTATCTTTCCTACACAGTACTGAAATAAAAATATTACCCAGCTAAATATATGCCTGCCCCCCTCCCCCTTAGGCTTCATGAGAAGATCTAAGTAAAAGCAAACTGGTAAGATTTCATTCTGTACGCCCCCCCATATTTGCTAAGGGTTTTAGGGCTAGGGTTAGAGCAAAAAAAAAGAAGAAGCAATATTATGGGGGGGGGGGGGGATGCTAGATCTGCTAGGCCATAGTTCACACTTTTACAGCCAGTAGCCTCCACCCCTTCCCCTTCCCCTTCCCCTTTGATCTCTGTATTGCTAGTACAGATATTACAGGGCAATGTAATGCAAGTTTGCCCTTACATGTACATTATCCCTCCTACACTGTAAGCACTGTCCTGGCATGACTATAAGCAGATTTCAGGATAGTCCACGAGAGGTTTTAGCATGTTGCTGCAACAGTATGCTTAAATTTTTTGCCCAGCATGCTAAACTTTTGAGCAACATGCTTAATGCTTAACCTTTGCACAAAATCCTTTAAAAAATATGACAACATGCTAAAAATTTTAAAAAGTATGGGATTACAACTGGCAAAACCACAGAGAATGCACAATCCTAGAGCTTTCCAAGCCATTAAGCTGGCCCTGGACCTCAGCGGCTGTAATTAAAGGACTTCACACTCTGTGCTCGTGATGTACCCTTTTGCATACAGGAAGATGCGTTTATGCAACATGCTAAAACTTCTGGTGGTGGACCACTCTGAGATTTTATACAAATAAGTCACCCTGAAGGCTCCAGCTCCTAGCTTCGGAGGGAATACTCACTCATGGCCATGTGGCAGGCACAGCACCTGCATGTACGCATTTAGTTAGTCTTAGATCCAGTTCACTTACACAAATGTAAGATTATATTAACCTGGGCTGCATTTCTTGTAACTGTCATAAATCCACGTTCACGGACATCCCAATGACACGTAATTAAATGCAGGTTAATTCTACAACGCACGTTTCAATGGGATGACCAAGAAGTTGGACTTATAATGGCTTTGAGAAGTGGATACAGCCACACGCATGTGTCTCCACCCTCGGCCACATGCTTGCGCCTGCATCCGGAGACCCAGTAGGGAAATACAGGGTCATACAGTCACAGAGGGGTGCGACTGGAAGGTGATATCGGGACAAAGCAGACTGCTTGTCTCTACGTTAGGCCTGTTAGTTCATTTTTGATAGGCATTTGAATATTTGATGGTGGAAGTTTGATAAATATTTAGATCTAAATCTAACGTTAGAGAATATTGTATTTGATATGACTGAATCTATTGACATTGTTACTATTAAAAGTGTTCAGTACTAACGTTAGGATACATTTCCAACTCTACCGACACTGTACTATCTGAGTGTAGACGGGTGTCTCTAGAGGTGACAGCCCACTTCACCGAAGGCCCGCGAGACTGAGGGCCTGCGAGACCGAAGGCCCGCGAGGCCGAAGGCCCGCGAGACCGACTTTTTTTTGTATATTATTTTCCTTCATCAGGTGCTGCGGTCGAGTGGTTTAAGGCGCCTTGTTGCAGCAGCGTAACAGGGCCTGCTATCAGAGGGGGAGGGGGGCAGAGCCAAATATTTCCCGGTAACTCCGTCTAAAATTAGTGGCGTAGCTAGGATTTCAGTTTAGGGGCGGTAGTGAGCACGGCAAAGGGGGCTCCCAAGGGGGGGTGCAGGGAGGGGGAAGTGTCCCCCGCGAGAAGCGCGGAAGCTCCGACGTTCCTTTGAATCGTTCCTTGTCTGCTCCCGCTCATCTTAATACGTCCTCTGCCTCTTATCGGGGGGGGGGGGGGGGGGGGGGGGGGGGGGGGTGGGGGCAGAGCCAAAAATGTCCCGGTAACTTAGTCCAGAATCAGTGGCTTTGCTAGGATTTCATTTTAGGGGGCAGTAGTGAGCACGCGAAACACTTGCGAAACACTTAATACTGAGCGCGCGAAAGGCGCTCCCTGTAAGGGGAGTTTTCCCACTCCCCCACGAAGCACAGAAGCTCCGACGTTTTCTTCGAATTGTTCGTTGTCTGCTCCTGCTCTTCTTACGTTCTCTGCCTGTTATCGGGGGGGGGGGGGGCAGAACCTGTGTCTATCAGTGGATGGGATGAGTGTGTGCGTTTATATGCAAAATAGGGTTAGAATATTTCTTTAAAAGAAGAAAAGCTTGTAATTTGCAACAGCCCACTTCGGATGCGGCACCACAGTATTTTGGTTCATCAGCTCATTAAGAATTATGTTCTAATTGTTGTAACATTTTTGGTTTCACCACGGTTGTGTAGATTTCTTCAGAGACTTTGGCATGATTTCGTTAGACGATGAAGTGAGAGACGGGATGGGGTGTCCGATTTCGTAGTATCATGAAAAGCATTTTTGCAAACTATTCCAATTCTAATAAGTTAATACTCCGGCAGAAGATGAAATTTTATCTCAGAAAATTGATATTAAAAAAGGAATCAATATTAATGAATAGCTGAATGAATGAATGAATGGACGCATGAATGATGAATAAATAAATGAACATCTATATTCATTAATTGATTACACCCTCGTAGCAAAGGGGGCGGGGGCAGTCGCGCCCCCTAAAAAACGCCAACAAAAAAACAAAAAAAAAAGAAAGAAAAAGAAGGGAGAAAAATGTAAGAAGAGCAGGAGCAGCTTCCGTGCTCCGCGGGGAGGGGGAAAACTCCCCTTATAGGAAGCGCCTTTCGCGCGCTCAGTATTAAGTGTTTCGCAAGTGTTTCGCGTGCTCGCTACCGCCCCCTAAAATGAAATCCTAGCAAAGCCACTGATTCTGGACTAAGTTACGGGACATTTTGGCTCTGCCCCCACCCCCCCCCCCCCCCCCGATAACAGGCAGAGGACGTATTAAGATAGCGGGAGCAGACAAGGAACGATTCAAAGGAACGTCGGAGCTTCCGCGCTTCTCGCGGGGGACACTCCCCCCTCCCTGCACCCCCCTTGGGAGCGCGCTTCCCGTGCTCTCTACCGCCCATAATTTAAATCCTAGCTACGCCACTAATAGAGAAGACAGTGAGGCCAATGCCGTGGCATCCTGAAATCCCCGAGCTATGCTTAGCCCTAGCCCCTCAACGTGATCTCGCATCATTCAAAAGGCACTAATTCTAGACGGAGTTACCGGGAAATATTTGGCTCTGCCCCCCTCCCCATCTGATAACAGGCACCTGTTACGCCACTGCAACAAGGCACCTTAACACGACCGCGGCACCTGATGAAGGAAAATAAGATACAAAAAAAAAAGTCGGTCTCGCAGGTCTTCGGCCTCGCGGGCCTTCGGTCAAGTGGGCAGACCCCTCTCTAGATCTACTCTAGATCTAGGCCTACTCTACGATCTACGTTGGTCATGTTACTTGTTAACAATAACAGTTAACACTTAGTCATGCATGGTAGTAAAGTATGCCTCCCGCTTTTCATAGAATTTAACCACCTGTTTAGAGTTAGGCCCCCCCCCCCCCCCCCCACAGTCACACTGCACCGACCCCCCCCCCCCAAAAAAAAAAATAAAGAAAAAAAAACTAATGCTTTTTCCTTCTTCATTGTTGGCAAGTAGAAAATTCACACGTTTTGCGTGCTCCCCGCCCCCCCCCCCCCCCCCCTCATTTTTTTGCTCCTCAGACTGGCTCAGAGTCAGACATGTCATGCATGTCGGACTCGGATTCGCGTTCGGCATGTTCGGTTAGATTAGAATCTACTAGTAATGTTACCTTCTGAATTTGAACTAAGCAGCAACAGACACTGTGGCTTCGCCATATCCCATGTGAAGAGCAAAATATATCATTCAGAATGACATATCCTTCTCACGAAACATTTCTGAGGCAGCCTAAAACTTTGAGTTAAATGTTAACTTAGACATGAACTACATGTACTACTATTACTAGTTAGCTTTAGACTACACCGAAGAGAGTACGTGGGGCTGGTGAAAAAGCGTGTCATGAAATGAATGGCTCGATCAACTGCTAATGTAAAACATATTATATTTTCAGAGTTTGTAGTGTCTTTGTTTTAAAAAATAAAACAATATTTTTTAGAGTTTCTTTATTTATTTTAGTGGCAATGTTTTACGATATATTTATTAAAAGTTCATTTAGCATTAAATTGATTGATTATTTTAAGGTGCACAATGTAAGGAAAAAGGACGCTGCATGCGCTGCGCATATAGCGCATGCGCATGCACTAGTAAGAGTAGAGTTTGATAGAGCGCTGATCGAAAGTCCGTATATTTCACACAAATTTCTAATTAAAGTTTAATAGAAAGCCGAGGCAAAGAAATAGATCGTCAAGAGTTACATCTCGTTTCAGAGAAGGTGGGAGTCAGGAGTCTGATATGTGATTTATATCATTTTAAGCACACGAACTGAAAACATGACGCAGTATTTGCCTCCAAATTTGTTGGCTCTGTTCGCTCCACGCGAGCCGATACGCTATCTTCCGCCTCTGGACAAACTACCCGAAGAGAAAAGGACCGACGGATACAGCGGAATAGGAAGCTATGTCCAGCTTTTTGAGGTATCTTAATGACCGTTATGAAAGTATAGAGTCTATAGAATTCTTTATCTTAAAACAATGAAAAATCTCATTCCTTTAACGTTAGATCTAACTCACTCGTCACTGGGTGATTTCAAATTCGGTGTGCGGTGTTGTTGGTGTTGGTCACTTGCACGAATGCCAGGTTATACTACTTAATTATGGATACTTATGGATGCTTCTGAACACAGGCTTAAGCCTCTATATTCAGATCCAAATTCCGGCGTCTCTTTAGGTTGGCAGGATCATGACCAGGTGGGTCGGCATCGAAGTGAAACTTTACTGGTTCATTTCTCCAGAATCTATCAAGACCATTTTCGAAGCTGTGGACACTGGGTGCATTAACTATATCATTACTTAGACTATTCCATGGTTTTCTCATTCTCATATAAAAAGAATTTCTACGTTTCACCGAGACTGACCTTGGGATATCATCAGATAACCTTGCACTGAATTAGGCCTGTACAGTGGAAATTGCTGACAATAGGAAAGTAGTGTTCTCTGTCACATTTCTGGGACAGAGGAACAAGAGCAGTGATCAGAAAAAGATTTCTCAAAATTCATTTGATGAAGATAATTTAGATCCAATTGAAGGAATGGAATGAAAATAGGATATGTTATCATACTGGGTGTAAAAAGCAAACATTTTCCAAGAATTTGTTGATTATTTTAGTGATTTCTATCTCCAACTATAGAGGGCAGCATTTCACATAAATTTGCACAGCTCACCATACCAATGGCTCCCTGAGTGGGTGTTGGTGTTGAGCATGTTGAGAGCGTGAAAAGGCTGCTGAACCGAGCTCCAACACCGTCGGTCAGTTAAGAGGGACGATACCCCTCTGATCCGATTACCTTATCGATACCTCAACACCGAGTAACGTCATATGCTATAGACTCTAGCGAAAAATCTCGACGATAAAATCATTTCCCCTCAGAATTTCTAATAAATCTACATCTTATTGGATTTGAATTGCATAATCATTTGAAGAATCCAAGAGGAAAGTTATCACTCTTCCAAGGAAAATAGACCTCTATATGGTTTGATTATTCCAAGTTGTTTTGACTGCAAAATGGGTTTAACCACCAACATGTCACAAGTGGCCGTAGCAAAAAGTGCCGCCTGCTCCGCGAGGGACAAGCAGCAATAACATGTATGATTACAACACCAACACCAACACCATGCTTGAAATCATGAATTTCCTTATCCCTAGGGGCTGGTGTTGGTGAATGGGGAAATTACATGTAAATCGTCAACACGAACCGTGATACTCGGTTCAGCAGACGACATTCAACACCAGAAAGCAACACTGACTACCGGAAATACGTCAAATCTTGCAAGGTCAATCCCAGCACCAGCCTGATTTCAAGTTTGGTGTTAAGGCTGGTGTTGGTGTTCTCACAACACCAACACCAGCCTCCAACACCGTACTTGGAATCACCCATTGTATCATGTGTATGGTCTGATGCCCCTTGTCTGCGCATACGTGTAACTGTGCGATTCTATCATCACAAAAGACGCAACGAACACAATCATCTTTAAATTAATTTTAGTGATATGTATCACTGAAAAAATGGGCGAAGGGGGTCTATTTTATGTATTTTTTACTCACATGCCTTGAAAATGCCACTTTCATGCAAAAATCCTGACAAGGGCATCTTCCTCTTTTTAGCATCAAATTTACACCATTTTCTGGTAAAAATTACATTGATCTTTTTCGATTTCGATGAGATTTTCGGCACAGTTACTCCCTAGGATATGAGGATTAAAATGAGGTCAGCCATTAGAGGAATAAAAACAGGAAAGTTTGTCAATTTTAAGTGAAATACATGTATATTATAAGGTGCGCAGACAAGGGTCCCCCCCATCATACTAGTGTTAGGGCTCTGAGTCTAACGTTCCGGGGCCTGTTTCTCGAAACCGTCATACATGTAAGTCAACTTCTCAGCTAAGATCGCCGCTAGTTGGCTAGTTGTCAGCTACGTGTTTCACGAAGCCGTGTTTGCCAAGATGAACGCCAACATCCCGACTAAGAACTTATGACGCCTCTGACGCTGTCATATCTTTTTTCGTTGATATGCAGCTCCATCACATGTCACTAATTTGGTAGATTATGGCTGGCCGAAATGGAAGCTACATAGATTTAAAAATAATTCAAATCTATCTTTTCTTCAGGTTCCTGATATCAGTAATTCATCCTTGCTTATATACTATAAATATTATATTTTATGTTTCATATGAAATGATCTGCAAAAAAAAATTTTGTGAAGCCATGGCGCTTGATAAACATCTAATTTGCCCCTTTTTTACGATCATGAATGTAAGTGTTTATTTTGAAAATCTGCCCCTCACCGAAGTGGCCTTTCCCCAAAAAAATCCTATTTTGAGGCCTGTGAAATATTAGGTGCGCAAACAAGGGTCCCGCATCATACAGCCACACGCTTGTGTCTTTACCTTACGGCCATACCATGTGGTTGTATCCACACCATCGACACGAGGATACAGCCACACTCGTTGGGATTCCCTTTTGTACTCTGTGCCGCAACAGCTAGCTACAAACATGTATAGTATATGCACTGCATAAGCGATGTGTATTCATGCAACAGTATAGCGGTAGCCCTAAGGCCTATGCTAGATCTATGTGTTGCAACTTGCAAAACTTTGATCATCACGAAGGTTTTATCTTTTGATTTCACTCATTGTACAAACAATATTTTCACTTCATTCGCACCTGATCGGCAAGCAGGTGACAGTAGTGAAGTAAATATACTCTTTGTATGTCATTGAATTTCAAGAGATAAAACCTTCGTGACGATCCAAGTTTTGGTGTTTTGCATGAATGTACACATCGCTTGTGCAATGCACTAGCGATAGCGCCGCGGCACAGAGTATAAGTGGGAATTCAGATGAGTGTGGCTGTATCCTCATGTCGATGCTATGGGTACAACCACATGCGTGTGGCTGTATACACTGCCAAAAAAAAAAATGCTAACACTACTTAATCTCTATGGTGCCTGGCATTTTTCCCTATCTCGCTAATGTAGTAGCCATTTTGCCACTTCAAAACAACCCGATGAAAATCACTTTCCCATGGCTGGGCCAGTGACACTACCAGCCTTGTAACTATCAGCTGCGGTCATAATAATAATAATATATACTATTTGTTAGGCGCCATATCCATCTCGTAAGAGATGCTCAAGGCGCACAAGTGAAGGGGGGGGGCAAACAAAATTACAGGTAACAGAAAATCATTGATAAAATAAGTTAAAGAGATACGTTTTTAGTTTAATCTTAAATGTTTCCACCCGGTTGCTATCCCGGATCTCTCGTGGGAGGGAATTCCATAGTGAGGGCCCCGCACAGATGAATGCCCTTTCCCCCATTTTGTTTTACATTTTGGAACTCTAAGAAGACCAGAGTCACTGGAGCGTAGAAGCCTAGATGGTGTGTAGGTGTGAATGAGAGCAGAGTTGTACTGTGGAGCAGAGCCATGAACTGAGTGATATACCAGTAAAAGGATTTTGAATTTGACACGTTCACTCATGGGCAACCAATGTAAAGATTTAAGAACAGGCATGATATGGGTAAATAATGAACCCGACTGACACTTGGGACTAAAAATTTGACATGTGAAAATCGAATTTTAGACAAAAATTTACCGTAGGGAAGCTGGTAAAAACTCACCACTGTTTATGTTTTTCTGCCGTCCATTGTAATGCAGATTGAAAATGGCAACTATCTTGTGCATGTGTATCGTTTTGCATCTACATGTACAGTGCGAGCGATCTTGCAGATGTTTTCTCTAAATTAACGGTGAGATTTGCTCCGTGGAGAGTAAGTAGCATTAGCAGGGTTTTTTTTTTTACTCTCCTGGAGCCGCCAGGCTACATGCAAACTGTGTGCCAACTTCCAAGCATGATAATCCCATTTCACTGTTACAGTGTTTGATGATAAATCTTTGCTTCCTCGTTCTTCTGTAGGATCCTGCAGATACCCCTCCTCCAGCTCGAGGAGAGACAAGGGAGGAGAAACGTCTTCGCAAGATGAAGGAGAAGGAAGAGTTATGCAAACAGAAGCTGGAGAGTGAAATTGCAGAATGTAAATATAGCTTAGTATTTATGACATACAGTACATTTACACCGGAAAGGAAACATGCAACAAGCTCTGTTTTATTAGATATAAACAGGGCCTGGGCTTGGGGTTTTTAGTGAAGTTGAAAAGTTACATATAGCTTGAGGGTTAAGCCTTCATTAAAATTGGGTTTTAGTATAGTTTTTTCCTTATTTTTAGTGTTGAAGTTAAAATCAATTAATATTCTACATGTAATCTCATCTAATTAACTGATATGCTAAAATCGCATTTAGCCTTAGGGTTAGGCCTTTATTAAAATTTGGTTTTGCTATAGTTATGTACAGTGTACATGTACATACAAACATAGTTTTAGTGATCAGGTTAAATCATTAAAATACCGGTAAATACTCTTAATGACCACGTACATGTAGCAATATTCATCCTTGACTGCATTGCATTGCTGAATCAATACCATCCATGAAATTGGATTGTGGTTTTTGAAACAATAGGAAATGAAATAAAAAGTCCTTGGTACGTGTACATGTGCATAGAAGTGTAATTGTTTCTTCCATAACAGTTTTACTTATCCTTCACATCAATTTTTTTTTTTTTTTTTTCGGTCGAAGGTCCTACATGTACATGTATGCTGAACCTGGCTTTTTCGCATGTCATAACAGCTTATGATATGATGTGTAGTAAACTCCAGGGAGAGTAAAACAAGTTATTGGAGCAATACTTTCTCCTCTGATTGATTTTATCCTTAGGAACATGCTCTCATAACCACATAACGAGTACGCTGTACACTGCAAGGCATGGTTGTGCACTTTGATGAATGTACAGTGTACTCGTTATCAAAGTTTTCAAACAGTGCCAGTGTCTACAAAAGAAAATGTGTTTACTATATGACTGCTCTGAGTATTCTTCATTATTTGAGCAAGTACACATGTACATGTAGGTTGAAGAGTGGATTGCATTACTGCATTTATCCTACTTAAATATATATTATCTGCTTTAACAAGAGAGCCAAAACTATTACTGACTATTCGTATGCATGACTATTTATGGTATCTAAATTATAATTGAAAGTTCTCTTGCTTCAATGCTGTTTAAAGCAAGAGTTCTCCGTTGGCCTTATTCTTGACTTTTGATTTTCTTTCCTACACCCTCTCCCCTCTTACAGGGGATGCCCATAGCAACCCAAATGCTTCATCCAATGCCTTCAAGACACTCTTTGTAGCTCGTGTGGTAAGTAGTAATCAGGCCCCTAAAGCTCCGCCATTTTGTCCAGATTCATTAGAAGGCCGACCTAAGCACCATCAATATTCATGATAAAAAATGAATAATTCATTTTGTACGATGATTCCAACTAGTAGCATTTGTTTGTATGTGTTATGAAACATTACACGCATCAGCTTACCGCATGCGCAGTTAATGCACAACGAATGCACATTAAATCAAAATGTCAAATAAAATTGATAATGGGTGCTTATCAGCCCCTTCAAATGATCCGAAAGAGTCAGAGCCGAATGCCATTCGCGTAATGATATCCGCGCGTGCTGCTTTTCGTCTAGTAAATTTATTGTATGTATATGGTAGTAATTAGTAAAACTTGCTTTAGCAACCTAAATGTATACATGTAATCTACTTGTATAAAGATCACTTGTCTGTAACAGGCAAATTTTTCTATTTTCCCTGAATGTAGTTTTCTCATTGAATAAAGATCACGTGCCTAGAAAGACCCCTTTTTCTCCCTATGTTCACACTATTATCCAAGGGGAGAACAATGCCCCCTACCTCGGAGAATTCTCCTCCAATCTGATAGTCTGAATGGTCACGGAGAACTCTCTCCCCTCTCCCTTGACAGTTTAGGGGTTCGGAGACTAAAATCATGCCTTAGGGCATAATTGATGGCGCACAGCTGTTTTCATGGAATGTGCGGATGCACGAAATGTGATGGCCTGCTCACCGTACACTTTTTGCAACGATTGTCTCTGCGGCTAGGAGACAGTCTATGCAGGTGTGAACAGTCAGTTGTAAAAAAGATAAGATCTCTGGAGACAGTCTCCTCCCCTCAGATAATAGTGTGGACGTAGGGCTTGTCTCCCGTGAGTGATCTTTATACACAAGTGTCACTGTATTACAAATAATAACAGCGATTGTCAGCATGGTGATGATGACAACAGTGACGATTACAACATTATCAGCACTGATTATATTAACCCTTTTCCAGTTTCAAGGGGAAAAATTGATAGCTTTAAATATTTCTTCATTTACTCCGTTAGTGGATTTAGATATTATATTGCACTTCACATACATTAAATGCATTTACATTTAAGTACCAACACCTGGATCCTTTTTTAAAGAGGATTTTAAAAGTATCACCATTTTTTGCATTATCCTTTCTGAAGGATACAGCAATACCAAGCTTCTAATATGATGTCATTTGACAAGGCATTAATTTTTACTCCTTCCTTTTTTTCCCCCAACAGAACTATGATACTACAGAATCCAAGCTGAGGAGGGAGTTTGAATCATATGGTCCAATCAAAATGGTAAAGTAGCAATGATTCATTTGATTAATTCTCTTCATAATCTATCCTAAATGTAATATAAGGTCCTAGAACCATTCACAATTCTACTTTTCAGTTGTTTGATCATTACTTTATTTCTACCATTTACGGCACGATAACATACTGCATTCACTTGCATTTAAAGATAAACATGAGCTCTGTGCCCTGTCGCATAAAACTTACCATCAATGGTAACTTCCATGGAAACCTTGATTTGATTGGCTGTTCAGCAATGTTACTGTGGTAGTTACCGTTGATTGGAAAATTACCAGCAGTGATAAGTTCTATGCAACGGGGCTCGGGTCATGCAACTTAATTGTGAAAGAAATCGTTTCAAAGCAATTGGAAATGAGAAAGTTGCTTTATTTTGAAAGGACATATATTGAAGCATCTATTTAATTAATGTATACATTAAATATTGATTTGAAAATTGTTGGCATGAAACTTTTCATTTACTGTAAATGAAATTGCCTCTTGGGGCCGAATATAGAGAAAAAAATTTAATTACACACTGAGGTTTTGATATTATCACAAATTCACAACAATAAGAAATCAACTAGGTCTTATTTGAAAGCACATGCTTTGCAAACAGAAAAGGGATGTATAGGACTACATGCTCGGAGATGTAAAGAACACATGTTCAGAGAGGACACTCGGTCTGTTTTTAATCATATTACGAATATTTAGGGTATATGAAGTAAGTAGTAATCCCTCTAAGAGGACATTTCTTCTATGATAAGCTTCCAAACTGACATGAAAAGACTAAGAAAGCTCACAAAGTATAATGTATTTCTCATCTCCTTTCTTTCTTTCACCTCGACTATGCCTAGTTGAATAGACTTGCTCACATCTTTCACATACGGTAGTGAAATAATATTTATTATATTTTGGATCAGAAATTTATCCTTTCATGATTGGCTTAAAGACCTTCACGTGATCATTGGTATTTTCAGCTATTTCAGAATGTTGGCGTGAAGGTTTACTATTTGGGAAATGACGTCACTCTTATGACGACATTTTCCAAATAGTTAGTATATACTATTTGTGAAATGACGTCACAGTACGCAAAATCTATGCGCGAAATGAAAATTCAGTGGGGCGTACGAGAGCTCGAGTGCGCACCATGGGGAACTCTCGCGGTGTCACGGCTACTGCGTTTTTCAATTTCCGATCACTTTGCAGTTTATCTGTATGGCAGAGTGATCTAACTTCGCGCACAGGACCATATCTCAAAAACTAGAAAAGATTGTGAAAAACTGGTAGCACCAACGGAAAGAGCACCCTAAAATTACCTTGGAAATTACTTTCCTTTTGAAATTAGAGATGGAATTTTGAAATTATGAATGAAAAATCGGCAAATTTGGCAGCGTTTTGCGTTCGTTCTGACAAAACTGGACTTGTCGACAAGGGTCTAGAATTCCTCTTTTCGAGAGACAATGTCATCAAAATAGTAAGTAAAATGTGATATCAATTTATTCAGTGGCATTTTGCCTTCCTGGTAGTGCAATTATCTTACCTTTTATGGATCTCTATTTTGTATTAATCACTTGAAAACTGGCGTGCGCGAAGTTAGGTCGACGTTATTTTTTTAACACTTTTCCAGGTCCAGAGCGGTGCGATACGACATCGAACTTTGCGATCGCGATATCTTGCGAATTCTTCGTATCAATCAAGAAAAATATAAAATAAGAAAGTAAAATTCATGTACAAAATACATATAATCTTGATCCAAAATATAAAACAAATATACTCTGCCATAATTTCGAGTTTCTGGTTAAAACTATGGGCCTCGGTGACTCGAATAGTACCATTCACTTCGGGGCTGCGCCCCTCAGTGAATAGTACTATTTCGGAGTCACCTCTTGCCCATAGTTTTAACCAGAAACTCTCAAGGCAAAGTATATTTGTATACTATCTCAGTCTAAAATATGAAATATTTGTCTCCTCTTTTCCCGTTACAGATCAGCATTGCCCATGACATCAACACTGGGAAACCTAAAGGTTATGCCTTCATCGAGTATGCCCATGAGAGAGACATGCATTGTAAGTATATCATAATCCAAATACATCCTCTTTGCATGCTGGGCATAACAGGCATAACATGTGCCTTTTTGCTGCTCATCCTCCCCAAATACATTTTTTGTCCGCTCTCAGTTTTTTCCCAAATATTTTTCCCCAACATTTCTCTTCTGCAGGTCGTTGTGAATATTTACTTGTAATATGCAACAACAGGTTTAGAAGTAGAACTAGAAGGAAACTTGTACATAAGTCATGTATAGTAATAATATCCTTCATGCCCTGGCTTCTTAGTCAGTATGTTCTCAGTTGAAGGAGAGTGACAAAAAATGATTCATTCACTCTTTCTGTTTGTTTTAGGTGAATATGCTGTTTACGAAAGCAATGTCGATATTACTTATAATCACATCTCCAAATCAAAACGAGCAAAAAGAAAAAGCAAATGCAGTATTTATAGTACTTACATGTATAGTACTTAAATACAGTACATGACAAAAAATATGGGCACTTCACTCAAGTAAATATGAATTCTCTAGAATTTGAGATTTTAGAGCTGTAATATTCATCTTCTAAGTGCATAGGGACTTGAAAGTATTTTTGTGATATGAGCTTTGCAGGAATGGTTCATTATTGTTATCATTATTATGATAGCAGTCATGTAGTATACAGAATAAAACATTTATTGGGTGTTTGAAATTGATATATTGGTAAGTGTGTCTTATAGTGTACATGTATCAGTCTGTGTGTTCTTTTATTCATTCTTGTATTAATATGAATCCGGCGGTGAGTTTTCAACAATGTTGGTTACTGGTAAGAGGTACAAGTGATGAGAATGTATAATAACAAAGAGTGTATGGTGAGTATGGTATCTTCAAATGTGCAATATGCATTGAATTATTGTAATGTAAAATGGATATTTAGGGAAAAGAAAACAAAAATGATTGTCTTGTGTCTTGAAATGCTTCCTATAGCTCCTATATTATGGAAAAGGAGTAATCTACATGTACGTGTAGGTTATGATAAAAGAATATTTTGTAAATCTAAGTTAGGGCTTCTTCTTCTTCTTCTTCTTCTTCTTCTTCTTCTCCTCCTCCCTCTCCTCCTCCTCCTCCTCCTACTCCTCCTTTCCCTTTTAAAAAAAAATCTCAGTATCAACAGTATTACCGGTAAAACATTAATGGTCTCGTCTGTGTAAGGTATGGGAACCTTATTTGCATGTTCAGAAGTCTTTAAGAATTTCAGACATTTATAATCACATATCTTTTTGGCCATTAGACTATTACAAATAAGACAACAGTATTCCATTTGTTGCTAATACATGAAAGCGTACTGATAGGAAAACTGAAAGGTATACATGTAACTTGTTCTATATAAATGTACATGTACATGAATTACTTTGACTGTGATAAATGTCATGTATAGATCAGACTAGCTCTATCAAATCTTTCTCTTTTTGTCACTCCCAACACAGCCACGCAATTTGAACGTGTGCGCTGCTTGCTCATTGGCTAACGCTCAGCCATGCTTCATAATGATTGGCTAGTGGCTAAAGATACATGTCAACCGTTAGGTTTGTATGTTGGTAAGACTGTTGTTCAAACGAAGAAGGCGAGAAAGAGAGAGTGCATGCAATTGGCCCAATCAAATCAAAGGAAGATAGCAAAAAAGGAAGATAAAATCAAAAGATATAAACAGCTATTTAGGCTAGCCAAAAAGAAAAAAATGGCCACCACTGTTAACAGAGTTGCCACATGTCATCACTCTTGCAAATATTTCCACTTGTAATTTTAACTTTTTTCTTTTTCGAATTTGCAAAATGATGCCATGATCATCTTACATACATGTGTAAGAGATTGTTTCCTAGTTTTAAGTGAAAGCACAATTACCAAACTTAATTAGTTTTTAAAATGCTTCCAAAATAACGATTTTTGTTCAACTATGAACACGTTGCTATTTTGAATTCCACAAATTATTTATTTTAAAAAGAAGGTGATGTACTGCAAAGCTTGAACTAGTGAGATAAGACGGTCATTGATATTCTTGGAAATAGTTCTCTATCATTTATAGAAATTATCCACTCTTTAAGGAACTGTAATTGTAGATTCTGTCTGTGTACGTGAAGAGGATGTATTTTACAAGGTGTGATATATGTCTGTAGTATTAAAAGTAATATATTGCTGCAAAGCAATCTGAGTTATGATCCGAAAGAGTGATGATGATGTGAGAAATTTTTGGAAGTTACATATGTACATGTATGTAAGAGTTTAAATGTTGGTTCTTTAAGAGTAACACTGTAAGATATGTGATCAGTGAAATCAGGAAAGATGCTGTTGAAGATGTAATTGAGTTGAATGTGTGGATAATGCGGACAGATAGTGATCAGGTTCAAAGGTCATGGAGATGGCCAGATCATTGATTTTCAAAGGTTACGGCAATGACTACGGCTTGTAGAGTTTTAATCCTTTTGTTTCAGCGGAAGTCATTGGATCAGGTACATGCACCATATTACATTAGTTGTCATCAGGTTCATAAATCGCTGCGGACAGGTATCACATTCAGCAAGTTCGTTTTTCTTCGAGGTGTATGAATTCTCGGTGTGTCATTTTTGTTGAAGACAGTCTGATTGTGAGAAGCTGCGAGTATGTTTGAATGTATGTCTGGGAGTCTGTGTGTATCTTCATGGTTTCAGAAGGCAGAGATGCACATTTTTCTGCAGAGATTCAAGACAACAGGAAAGCAGTATTAAAAGTTCTTTCATTTAATATTTTTACTATGAATGTGTTGCAGGATATTTTTTTTCTTTCTTGATATAATTATTTGTAGATCACTTGTCTTTGAGTCAGATTCATCGTTAAACTTTTTATCAAAATATATTAAAGATTTACCTTATAGATTATTTGAACTGTCAGAGCAGAAAGTTTTACATGTAGAAAATCTCTAGTACTAATATTTTCACTGGCTACTTCATACATGTATATATGCCATTAATGTAAAATTTGAACTTATTTATTCATTCATTTTATGGGGTGGGGTTAAGAGAATATGGTCCTTGAAGTACATGTAAATTGTAAGTTTGTCCTAGATTTGAAGAAAATTGAGATTAATTTTCTTTCAAGGTGGTTGATATATACAGGCAAACCTCGTTATAACAAACTCCTCTGCAGCAAGGAAATGACCTATTTATACCTGATCAAAACCCTTGTTATATCAGGGCTAAAAAAAACAAACAACAATAAAATAAAATACAAAGAAGTGGAACCAGCAAAATTACCTTGTTATAACAAGAGTTTGATATAACAGTGTTCTTTATGCTTTTCCTCCTTTTTAAAACTTTTTTTTTCCGGGAAGCTTTTCATCATTTGATGTAAATGATTTTTCTCTAATGTTTCACAGGAATTTGTGCTGTGGAATTGTCTGCAATCAGTCTAGCTTTATTAAATTGTGTATTCATGAGATTATAAGTTCCAGGACAGGAAAATGATATGAAGTCCTTCACTATTTCAATGTGTGAGAACTATTAGTAAATGGTTGACATCTGCACTTACCTTATGTCAATTGAAAAAAAAAAAGAAAAGAAAAAATCTATTGCTGTCTCATTTCTTACACTGGTTTTAAGAATCATCGCCCTTTTTTATTTCTTTTTTTGTGTGTTAATTTCAAGACAATTCTTTTTTTTTTGGGGGGGGGGGGGGGGGGTGTTTTTTTTTTTTTTGGGGGGGGGGGTTAGCATTTCTAGAATACACCTTCATGTACTTAAGTAACAAATAATAAAGAGTATTGGTAAGTTATTTGTTGCCACAAAAGTTAGCAAATGACTTCACAAACATTTGGTAAGCTAAATATCCAACGCAAAGTGCATTGGTAAGTCCTAAAAGAAAAAAATAAATAAATAATGCACTTACAAGTGTGTTCCTGAAAGACATCCTTACTCTACACACAGCCATCTCATACTGCTAATGTCAGATAAGTATAATATCAGATAAGTATAAAATGCAAAGAGATTGGTAAGTCTTTCGTTCACACAGTTTGGATGTACAGTGCACGGTCTGTGATGAAATCCTTGCTTATTAAAAGGAAAAAAAAATGTTAAAAGAAAAATCCTTGTTCAGAAAAAAAAACCAAAAAAAAACTCAAGATTGTTGAGTATGAAACCTGACGGTGTTTAGCTTGGTTTTGGGGGTAAAAAGTTTTCTTTTAAAAAAGATATGAAGTTGAACAGTAAGAGGGCTTCCTTCCCTGTTTCTACAAGAGATATCTGTAAGAAGTATGATGTGTTGGATATTCTGGTCGTTTTAATTCTGTTTAATCCTCTATTTGGCAAACTAGGCAAAAAGCTGCTAGTATTCTTGTGTTACATAGAGCTGTTCGTAAAAGTTTTTCCTCATTTTTTTAACAAAGTATGACTACATTCCCCATAATCTCAGTAAAATTGTGGCAAGTGATATACTTCACAAAAATGTTTGTAAATATAGTAATGATAATCTACAGTGGTATATCTAACCTTTAGCTGATGCGATTTATAACGATTGAGAATCCCATTTGGCTTTCCTTATTCAATTCATTTGTAAAGGCATTCGTAACTTTATGACCAGCTTTATGATACACCCCTCTAATCATTGATTGTTAACCAGTCCTAAAACACTTCAAAATATGCAAAAAAAATCCACTTTTAAAGAAAACCAAGGGAGTACTACTATTCATTTTTTTTTCTCCTGAATTTCCTAATTTTGAACATTACCTGAACTTGTTGGTGGAAGCCCTCTTATGTTCACACCAGGTTATTGAACATTAAAGGACTTGATTTAAACATGTCTTTCTTTGCAGGCAGGGAAGTATGTAATTAAACATGTAGGAGGAAGCAGTGACTATTCCAATGTTTCTTTCCCTCTCTCACACAGCTGCGTACAAGTATGCCGACGGTAAGAAGATTGACGGCAGGAGGGTTCTCGTAGACGTTGAGAGAGCTAGAACTGTCAAAGGATGGTTACCAAGAAGGCTAGGTGAGTCATTTTTTTGTGATGCTGCTTAACATTGCCAATTTGAAACTTCCCTGTTGTGATATTTGTTCATTCATGTGGTTTCACTTTTTCTCACATCCAATCGCTGATTTTTCTGCTTTCCTTTAAAGCAACTTGCTTTCATTTCCAATTTACATGCATTTGTGTGACATTATATTGCTATAATGGAGGTACCATGTCAAGTTGTTTGGTTTATTTTAAATTCCAGAGGCTCTGATTTATAAGATGGGTTGCTTAGCTAAAGCACTAGCTAAAAGTGGATCAGCAAACAAAATATCTTCTTTTCCAATTAGCAAATACTGAAAATTCACCCGATACCCACTTTATAGTTTTTGTGAGAATAGAAGTAGTTTAGAAGTAAAAGAGAAGGAACAGTGCAATTCAAAATCAGAATAACATGCCTTTTCGGAAAAATATGTTCATAATTGAGGAAATATTTTGATAATAGAGGACATTGTTTCTTTAAATTTAGGATACATTTTTGTTGAGTTTTGTTTGACAAATCAAAGTATTTTCTTTGTGAAAAGGTACTTCTGAAGTTAACTAGGATCTAAGACTTTCAGAAGAACTTTCATAGTATAGGAAATTGTCTTTCCAATGTTATGATGTAAATTGATATTTTTCTTGTATTACATGTAGTAGTAGTTCTGTAGTAGTAGTACTACTGGTATTGCTTCAAGCGGCTTTTCCATTTAATTTAATAAATTTATTTTTGTTAAGTTTTGTTTGACAAATCAAAGTATTTTCTTTGTGAAAAGGTACTTCTGAAGTTAACTAGGATCTTAGACTTTCAGAAGAACTTTCATAGTATAGGAAGTTGTCTTCCAATGTTATGATGTAAATTCATATTTTTCTTGTATTACATGTAGTAGTATTAATATTACTACTGGTATTACTTCTAGCGGCTCTTCCATAAGGCCTGCAGTAATTACAGTAAGGGACAATTACATGTACAATAATCTAATATGAAAAAAGCAAAAGTCATACAACTACAAACTGCATAGAAGATATGTGTTTTGAAGGCCTTTCTGAAGGTAATAACAGCTAAAGACAGTCTTATTCTGAGTGACAGATTATTCTAGTTCATACACCTGTGATTGTGGAATTTCTGACCGAATACCCATTCTCATTTATTATTTCTATAGGTGGTGGTTTGGGGGGCACACGTAGAGGAGGACCAGACATCAACTCCCGTCATTCAGGCAGAGATGATCCTTCTGGAAACAGGTGAGTTAGACAATTCCACAGGAAATGTTCGCTTTCCCAAATTACTGAATTGGAATTCCACAGATATGAGAAGAAAAAGAAAGAGAGGTTAGCTCGACTTGGCTGCTGATATGCTCTTTAAATTGATGAGAGTGGCAACTGACAGTAGGCCTTTTTAAGAAAAGATGCATGCTTCACTATCTCTACATAGTCTTGGACATTTGCCTCAACATGTTCCTGTTTAAAGCTGACAACTTTTGTTTTTACATTAACCAAAAAAAAAAGGCATATTCTTATTCTACTTTCATCAATCTCATTGTTAAGTTCTGTTTCATATCCTTTTCATTTATATGATTAGACACCATACCAGCCAAAATACTACTTTTCTGTATTTGGATATAAGATAAGGTCATTTCATATCAACCTTTTTCTTTTCTTTCAGGGATAGAGATCGTGACCGAGATGATGATGACAGGGATCGTCGTGAAAGAGATGATGTGGACCGAGACCGCGAGAGAGATAGAGATCGTGAGAGGAGACGCGAGCGGGACAGAGACAGGGACCGAGATCGTGACAGGGACCGTGACCGACGTGACAGAGATCGTGACCGCGACAGGGATCGTGAGCGCAGGAGGAGAGGCGAGAACGAAGAAAGGGAGAAAGATCCTGATAGGGAACGTGACAGGGACCGTGATCGCGAGCGTGATCGTAGCCGGCGCGACAGAGACAGGGGCGATCGTGACCGTGACCGCAGTAGGCGTGATCGGGACAGGGGCGATCGTGATCGCGATAGGGATCGAGACAGAGACAGGGATCGTGATCGAGACCGCGAGAGAAGAAGGGATCGCGATCGGGACCGGGGTCAGGAGGAGGCGAGCAGGGATGAGGGACGGGATGAAACCAGGGAGGGGCAGTTTGAGGGTGATGATGGTAGGAAGGGTGAGTATGGGGATGAGAGGGGGCAGGAAGGGGAGGGATACAACAGGGAGGAGGAGGAGGAACAGGGTGGGTATGGAGGGGCAGGAGAGGGATATGGGGACCAGGGGAATCAGTACGGGGATCAGATGCAGGGAATGGATTACGGGGCTGAAGATTACAGTGCTAAGCTCAAGGAGTTCCGTGGGATGGAAGGTGGGGGTAACGACAGACAGGATGAAGATCAAACCAACGGTCTTGAACAGCAAGAAGATGATGAAGCTTTTTAAGCTTTCTCACAACTTGTATAAACTGCTTCATCCTGAGTTCATATACATGTATGCCTATCACAATAATAATTTTAAAATTTCATAGCATAGTTCAGAGGATGATCACATTTCATGAAAATGAAAGGCTAGTGCTTGTGCCAACTGCATTGTATTTTAGGTTATTGATACAGGTTTCTTGCTTTTCATTATGTTCAAAGTGTTGGGTAAATGTTCTTTGTCAAATGTCAGTGCTTTTGAACAATAATAGCATGAAGTCTGTTTTTTGTTTTTTTTTACTTTTTAAACTTAAAACCATTGGGCTTTTTTTCATTGTGGGGGGGGGGGGGGGCTTTTTATGTTTTAGCAGACAATCATTTTAAAGATTCTTAGTAAGAATGGATATTCATCAGTGAAGAACACACTGTCTGCAATTCGCAAAAGAGGTTTAAACCATGGGTTTGTTAAATCCCTCATGTTTTTTCAGCAAACGTGCACACTGGCTCCTATCAAGTTATCTGTTTACTTTAAGCGTGGGCATGGCCAGTATGTGCCTATTTACGCTTATTTTAGTGCGCTTACAGATGTTTAAACCAACCCATGGTTTAACCCTAATCAAGCTGGGCTGTTTTTGCTATGCTATATTTGCGATCTTGGTCATCGATGATGCTATCACACCGAAAATCGGCACGCACGTCGTCTACAGCGTAATGTGAAACCTTTTTTGTGAATTTACACCATTTTGCATAAGCTATAGATATGGAGAGATTACAAGTTTCTTGTGTGTGTATTCTTATCAAGATGTTGGTAATTGAAAGTGGATACTGGATTTTTTTGAGGAAGGTTTGTATAAGATGATTGAAAAATTCTAACAAATTTTTTTCTCCCCTCTTGAAAGATAAGGTCCTATAAGTAGTAAAATGTGATCTAAAACTAATACATGGGAGTTTGTAGCAAAACTCCAGCTTAAACGGTGTTCATATTGTATATACGTGCTGTATTTCCCATCCTTTTTTTAGACCTTTTGAATTATTGTGTAATTTGTACAAATTTTTATGCATCATGGTGACATATACTTGATTCCATAAACAATAACTTATGAACTTAGTTGAAAATTGTGTTTGTGTGAACTTAAAACAAAGGAAAAATTGCATAAATTACAAAAAAACAACAAAATGGCATCCAAAATATACATTGTCTTTAAAGGGGGGTACCCAGTGCTGAAACAATGTTAGTTCATTTAAAAGAGCATGATTTTGTTAGCAGAAAATCACCTGCCTAAAGTCTTTTAAAGAGTTGTGTTGCCAAGGAACCCCCAAATGTGGTAAGATTTCAGGATATTTTTGACCCCTCAGCTGTGACCCAGTTTCAACTGGGTATCCATTTTGACGTCAAAATGACGTCAAAGTGGTTACCTTGTGCAATTCTAGCAGAATGCGCGCAAGGTATAATACATATTGTACAGTCTAGCGTACCCACAACTGCAATGCGCGAAGCTGGGTACCCACTTTTACGTCATACTCGAGACTTTTTATGAGAAAATTAGCCAAAATGTATTGATTTCGATTGAAAATCATCAAATTTTTAATGTTATTCTTCTTAGAATTCTATTCTCGATCGTATATCCAATAAAATTTACCATTTTGTAATCACTTTATCCCATAGCAGTTCGGTAGAGGATAGTTCCTGCCTTTCCCAGTTACAGTACCTTGCAATTTGACGTCAGAGACATGTGATAGAAACGTCTTGGAAATGAATATGTATAAGCACATGCGTAGGAATTTCCATGTGTAAGTTTCTTAAAGAACCCACTGCAGTGTCGACCGCTTGCGCAGCTCGGTGAGTTACGCGTCGGTTTACTGGCTCAAGAGCCCAAGTTCGAATCCCGCTCTCATCCTGTGCATTTCTGCTGTAATAATTGATAACAATGGCGTTTATTTTGTCCGAAATAGTTAAAGTATCACTGCTATTACTGATGCTATTCATTTCTGTGACATCAAATTGGATGGTAACTGCAAGAGGCATGAACTATCCTCTTCCTCCTCTATCCTCTACAGTAGCCATTCAATTTTGCATTACTGCTACATTCAGAATGTGACGAGGAATGCATTGTAAGATGACCTCAAAGTTTTTATTCGAATACCGTTTACAAATACAGTCAACTCTGCATAAGTCGAAGTCGCATAAGTCGAATTATCGCCTAAGTCGAAGGTCTGTACTGAGTCCCATTCCTTTATTTTCTATTGTTTTGACCCCTCATAAGTCAAATTTTCTCCAAGTCAAAGCATTTTCTTCAGTCCCAAGAAATTCGACTTAGGCAGAGTTGACTGTGCAATCAATTTGAGTGTACCTAGTCATTAATTTCTCTTAATTGACAAGGCAGTGGGAATATATAATCACTATTTTCATGCACATAGGAAGTTTTGTATTTGAAAGTGCAATTTTCATTTACTTTATCATTAAAGTCATATACATTTTGAGTTTTTCAAAGTAAGGAAAGGAGGGGGGGAGGGTAATGGTTGCCAACATCAGTATCTTAAGAAAGCTTTTTACTGATAAAAGTTGATAAATGAAATGCATCTAATTCAGGTTGAAAGAAATCCATCTTGTTTTGATAAACATTCAAAGAATTTGTTCTTATTGGTGGTAGGAGTTATCAGTTTTGTGTAACATAAAACATACAATCAATCTTACGATTGATATCAATCGGAAGTCTATGGTAAACCATGTACTAAAGAGATACAATTGATTGTAAGATTGATTGTATTTTTTTACACCCCCTGGAATATTTCAATATTTCATTTCATAGCCCTTTAAATGCCATTGGCTTTTCAACTCTCTTGCAGATTGAATACTAGTAACAGTTATTTAGTATGAATTATTTTTTAGATGGCTTTAAGCTAAAAGAAAAAGGATAGAATAAAACAAGTAAAATGTTAAACAAGTAACTTTCCCCACCTACTTTGTATTATTTTTTATCATGTATATAATCTTATGTTGTAATACGAGATCCGTATTTGCTGAAGAAGACAATAGTCAACAAAATAGCTGTTAATATCATGTTTTATTTCTTGTGATGTCATCGTCTAAATGGAACCTGAGAACATTCTTTGGGGTCGTATTTCATGAATAAAAGTCAAATTTGTCAATTCTGTGGTCTTGCGAGCTATAACTGCGTATTATTTCAGAGTACTAATAGTAATAGTAGTAGTAGTAGTAGCAGCAGCAGTAGCAGCAGCAGCATTAGTAGTAGCAGTAGCAGTAGTAGTAGTAGTAGTAGTAGTAGTAGTAGTAGTAGTAGTAGTAGTAGTAGTAGTAGGAGGAGGAGGAGGAGGAGGAGGAGAAGTAGTGGGAGCAGTAGTAGTAATAGTAGTAGTAGGAGCAGCAGCAGGAGCATTAGTAGTAGGAGTAGGAGAAGTAGTAGTAGTGGTAGTAGTACTGCCTTTTTGTGTGTGTGTGTGTGTGAATTCAGACTGAAGGAATAAGTGATAAAAGTATGAAGAATCGGCTGGGGGCGGGGATAACGAGTGAGATAGATCAAGAATGGGGTCTAAAAAGAGGTGGGGGGGGGGGCGAGAGGGAATAGGGCATGTAAGAGAGTTGAAAAGAGAAAGAAAAAAGAATGGAAATAAGAGATGTCCTGAGTCAGAAAGAAAGATAAACAGAGAAAATTTGCAGAGAGGGAGACAGAAAAAGAAGGATGAGTGTATAGAGATGGACAGAAAGTTGAGAAGAAACTGGGAGCTGGGATTGAAGTGAGAAAGTTTAGACCATGAGACATGAAGTAGAATTACAGAAATGAAGGAATAGAAGATGGAATAGAGAAAAGAGACACTAATACATGTATTGAAAGGGAGAGAATGGTTCAGAAAATTATACAAATTAAGAAAGAGTTAGACCCAGGGGGAAAAGTGGCAAGAGACAGGCTTGTAAAGTCCTATGAGAGACTTACGCAGACAAAACAAAACAAAAAGAATAATAAAAAAAAATAAACGGGGGGATATAGAATAACAGAAATGAGACAATCTGAGCATTCATGAGCAGACTTCATTTATGACAAAAATCTATAACCCACTATTACTTGACACGTGCTAATAATATTATTGAGCACCCATCATGCCCATGGTGCATTCCATGATACGTAGAAGAATTCTTTTTCAAAGGGCCGGGTAATAAAAGCTATTCATGAGGCACCTCTGTCACTTTACTATGGGATTTTAAGCGCACAAAATGTTCGCTTTCAATAGAAATAGGGAGAAAAACAAATCTGTGGACATATGAGCTAACTACGAACTGGTCTTTACTTTGAAATCGATAGGAAGTGTTTCAAAAAGCAAGGCTTGTATAATACATCCGATAACTTGAATGAATTTGTCAAGTCATTCAATAATTTCATGAAACATTATTTCGAGTAACGAGATGATGACAAAAAAAAAATATTTTTTAAAAAGTGACCATGTGTATCGGTGGACAGTTAACTCAAGTCAAAAGGAAATAAGTTAAAAAGTAAAGCGAAAGAACTAGACGGTGTTGAATAAAAGATATGAAGAGAAGGATGAAGCCAGAGGATGGGGAAAAGGAAAGGGAAGAACAATCGGGGTACAGTATGAATGCAATTATATAAAATTGCGCATTATATATAATGAAATTACACATACAATACGGAGAATCAAGTCGAGGGAGTGTAAACACAAGTACAGTTGTAAGTTCCAGATAATCTTGCAAGGTTTGCCCAGACTATTTTAATGATAATTATTCATTTATGATTGCTTTAGCCATACAGTTCGCCAGGTTGTATCTCTTTTCTCAAAAATAGTTTCCTTTACAAGTATGTTACATCCGGGTCTTTCACTTCTTTCTTTCTTTCTCTCTCTCTCTCTCTCTCTCTCTCCCTCTCTTTCTCTCTCTCTTTCTCTCTCTTCTCATTTCGACGCCCCATCTCTTTAACCTATTGCATATTGGCACTCATGCACGCCAATGACATCCTCCACGCAATGACGATATTTCTCCCCATTCCATCTTCGACCCACAAACAGCACAAACACCCACACTAAAGCTCCTTAAGCCCCTTTCACAATTGGCGCCTCACTCGTGCGATAATTTTTTTTTTTCGAAAATATTTTTTCCGTCCTGTTGTAGAAGTCTTTGAGTCGCAAGCAATATATAAAATCGTACGAGAGGTGAACGACCACTGCACCAGGATACAACAGTCGTGAGACGTAATCGTGCGATTATTTTCATGTTTCCGGGTGCAACAGTCGTACAACGGCTGCAACGGTTGAACGATGATGCGACCAAGTCGCACGACATATGCGTTTTGTAGCGCCATATGTCGCGCGACCTAGCGACCCGTTGTACGACTACTACAACCGATCGTACAAGGCTACGACCCATTGTGCGACACACCGCACCACCTGTCGCGCGAGGTGTTGGCCTATAAATACGACACGCGATGCGACTTTCTTCATTACAACCGCTGATGCCTGACGAGACGCTGCAACAGTGAAGACACAACCAAAATACAAGCATCGGCATGGCCCCAAAGAAGTCAAGGAAAAAGAGGAAAAATCAGCCTGATGAGGAGGAAGGGCCCCAGCCTATACCCGTGGCCGAGGAGAAAGCTACTGCTTCTGTCATAGCTGGTGATGAGGGTGATGAATTTGGTGAAGCCCAGACCGAGGATGATGAAATGCTGCAGGAAGGGGGCCAAGATCCACCAGCCGCCGCCAGTGATGAGAACAACGTGACAGATGGCCATGCTACCTGCGGTATCACCAAAGCCATGGAGCAGGAGCTGGCCGAGTTTTTCGCTGACAATGAGTTCATCTACGACAAGAGCAAGGTGGACTTCAAAAACTCTAAGAAGAAGGAGCGCAAGTACATGGAGATGGCGGAAAAGCTGGGAGTCACCGGTAAGTAGTAGCTGAAAAATATGCACATTCCGATTTATTGATGATGTTTATTACTTAAACATGCCAATTTTTTGGATGTTGACTAATTTCTTGCTTCTACATTTTGTATATTTTCAGTGGCCGACATCAGACTATGGTATAAAAGCCAGAGGACCATCCTGGGGAAGATGAAGACCGCTGGAAAGAAGAGTGGTCAGAAGGCCATCGTCCTTACCCCCAGGCAGAGATGGGTTAATAACAACCTTGGTTTTCTGACGAAGCACATAGTCCATCGGTCACAGGGCTGCCAACTGGGCCACCTCAGTGGCCAAATTACTGAAGCCGCCTCCGACGAAGAGGGTTTAGATGAGGAGGGTCCAGATGCCAGCCAAGCACCCAGCTCCAACCAAGTCTCCAGCCAGGGGGCTGCACCTCCCAAGAAGAGGCAGAAGAGGGGGTCGCCCACCGATGTGGACAAGGCCCTTGTGGAATTCATCAGAACATCCACCGAGCAGACGGCCATCCGGAGCCAGGTGGATGCGGCACTCACCCAAGGTGAGGCAGGCCTGGCTAGAATGGATGCTGCAGGCCGTCCGCCCACTCCCAAGACCCCTCTGGCGAGAGTTCACCAGGGACACTTTCAACTTGGTGAGCCGCTACCAGGATCGGGCGGACCACCTTTCCACCACCCCAGTATCTCGCCCCAGCACTCCCCAGATGATCCAGCCACTCAGGCCTCAGTCAGCGCCGATCGGCTTCACCCAGGACGCTCCACCTGCTTCCTTCCTTGGGATGCTCGGGCCAAGCAGCACCTGGACCCCTCAGAACCCTCAGGGAGGATTTCAGCAGCCCAATTTACAGGCCCCCTTCCAGCAGCAGGCCCCCTTCCAGCAGCAGCGTGCCCCCTTCCAGCAGCAGCACCCCCACTTCCAGCAAAAACAGCAGGCCCCCTTTCAGCAGCAGCAGCAAGGAGGCAGCAACAGCGCCAACACATCAATCATCACCCAGTTGAACTTGTCAGATGAAGAAGATGAACAGTGAACTTTTGTTAGGATTGTTTTTATTGTTACTTGACGAACTCTCTCAACTCAAATTATAATTTGACTATTTTGGAACATTTATTTCAAACTTTTTTAAACATTTACTCGGTGAATAGAATTCATTTTCGTTAACAAAATGTCTTGGAAAAAATATATAATGTTTAAAACAACATGATTAATGACAATATAAAATTTGTTATATCTGTACATCTTTTTTATTCTCATAAATCACGTTTTTTCAAAAATGTTCTTTTTTTAATTTCAAATACATGCTATTAAAGGAGAATCAACTTTTATTATTTCAAACATTTCATTGTCAAAGAAATTTTTGTTTAAAATAAATGTTGACATGATCATTCATTTCTTCTTTGAAATGATTCATTCCACTAAATCAAGGAGGCAGCAACAGCGCCGTCACATCAATCATCATCCATTTGAACTTGTCAGACTTGTCAAATAAAGAAAATGAACAGTGAACTTTTGTTTGGATTGTTATTGTTACTTGATGAACTCTCTCAATTTAATTTACAACTGACCCATTTTGGAACATTTATTTCAAACTTTATTTTAAACATTAACATGGTTAATAAAATTAATTATCGTTAATAAAATGTCTTTGAAAAATATATATCATGTTTAAAACAACATGATTAATGACAAAAGAAAATATGTTATATCTGTACATCTTTTTTATTCTCATAAATCACATTTTTTCAAACATGTTCTCCTTCATTATTTTATTTCAAACACATGTTATTAAGGAGAGTTAACTTTTTAAATTTCAAACTACCTTTCGATGTAAAAGTAATGTATGTTTAAAATAACTGTTGACATGGTCATTCATTTCTACTTTGAAATGATTCATTCCACAAAATCATGATCGAAGTTTACATGCCATTTTTATGGCAGAGTCTGTGCTGTATCCCAAGTAGTGCGCCAAGTGGCATTCTATATCATGTGTTGTTGCCAGGGCAGGCTTCCAACTGGACTGTTGTAGTAGTGCTTCAGGTAAGTTCTCAGCTTCTTGCCCTCTTTGTTTGCCTGGTAGCCTCCGCCAACTCGTTCAACATCCTGCAGAACTGCTGCGTTTCTCCATGCCCCAGGGATGTGGTTGCCCAACTCATCTTCATGGTCAACGTCAATGTTCTGAAGCCCAGGAAAACGATCTCTCATTAGGTTGTGGAGGCACATGCAGGCCATAATGACTGTCCTGGCTTTTTCTGGATCGAGCTGTAGGGTACTCAACAAGCATCTCCAGCGATGGGCAAGGATGCCAAAGCTGTTCTCCACCACACGGCGAGCCCTCGAGAGACGGTAGTTGAAGATTCTCTCCTCGTCGGTCTGCTCACGGTTGGAGTACGGCTTCTGCATCCATGTCCTGAGAGGGAAGGCGTCGTCCCCAATTAAGAAGTAAGGGGTGTCTCGGTCATCATCTGGCAGGGGCTCTGGATCTGGCAGGCCAAGAGTACCATTCTCCAGTCCACGTCTCAGCGGGCTGTGGTTGAAGACCTGGGCATCCGATGATGAACCGGGATTACCAACGTCAGCCCAGAGGAACTTGTAATTGCCATCAACTAGGGCCAAGAGGATGAGGCTGTAGAAACCCTTGTAGTTGTAGTAGATCGTACCAGAGCCTGGTGGATTTCTGATGGCCACGTGTTTTCCGTCCAAGGCTCCGCAGACATGATGAAAGTTCCATCTGTCAGCGTAAGTCCGGGCCACTTCTCTCCATTCATCTGGGGTAGTTGGACAGGAAAATACTTCATCTTGGTATTCACTGATGATGGCCTGGCACACCTCTGGTATAAACAGAGAGATGGTATTATGGGCAACACGGAAGGCATACTGCAGGGTTTTGTAGCTGTTGCCGGTCGCAAGATATCTCAAGGTGATGGCCAGTTTGAGCCCAGGATCCAGTGGCTGCCGGTAGCGATAGGACTTCTCTATCCTCGGAGTGATGCGCTGCAACAGTTCAAGGAACGTTTCTGGTGGCATCCTCATGTAGTTCAGGAAGTCACCCTGACATTCTCTCTGCAACTCCGTCATCAGATTATCATACTGTCCAAACAGCACACGTCTCTCAATCCAGGGTTTGACCCACCACCTTCTTCTTTGCCTTGCATGTCTTTGACGTCTACGGATGAGCAAGGCCATCAATATGACATGTCTGTCTTGAACGTTTGGATTTGCCTTCTCAGACTTAGCAAATGCAAGAGCCTCCCAGGAGCTATTGGTCGAGCAGCAGCCATGTTTACAGTATGGATGGTCCAGACATTTGGGATGAAAGCTCAGGAGTTCTCGAGCTTATATTGGGGGTGAAAAAAAATCGTACAACGTTGCAAAGGGGGCAAGACAGGTCTTCCAATAGTCTTAGGGTGGTACAACGGACTCGTACGACAGGATGCATCATCGTACGACATGAAAATACTCGTGCAACACTCGTTCGGGGTCTTACGAGTGCGTGCAAAGTCGCACAACACTCGTACTGCCTGTCGTGCAATTATTTTTCATCGCGTCAGTCGCTCAAAATATCGGAGCAGCACGGTTTTTTTTTCGCGACCGAGATGCGACCATTTTGTCGCATCTGGATCGTACAATAAGTGGTACAACGGCTACAACGAGTCGTACAACGGGAAAAATTTCGAGTCGCAAGCCGTTGTAGTCTGTTTGGCAACAATTGTGAAAGGGGCTTTACCCACTTACACAGTCATTATTCTTCCATTGAATGCAACGATCTAACCGTGTGTGTAGCCGCATCGATCTGATTCGTTTATCTCTCGAAACACAAACACATCATCCTTACATTTTATTTATTTTGATGATGATGGTGTTATTAACAAAACAACAATAATAATAATGGTAATAATGATCATGATAGTAATATTGTATTAATAATAATATTTTTAGAGCGCACTTTCAATAAAAGTACCAATAAAGGCCCTATTACAAAACCAAGTGTAGCCCGTTAACCACAAAAAATTCTAACATACACACACAAACAAAAAATAAAGAAAATAAGAAGAAAACAAATCATCCCTAGTAGAACTGGATAACGGAGATTTTCTACTCTGACTCTTATACCACTTTCTTTCTTCTCCTATACCTCCTTTTTTCATGCACACGAAAATATGCTCAACCGCCTAGGAGTGAGCCCAGTATGTGGCAGGTAGCAAATAATGAGCACAAGAAGTATTGCATATCATGGCAGTTGCACGTTTCCCCTTTTTAGAGAAGATAAACGTTGAAAAAAGAGGTAAAAAAAAAGAAAACTAAACACAGATCAAACAAACAAACAAACACTAAACCATCTGAAACCCACGCGTATGCATTTAGCTAGGCTACTCACATTTCTAAATAACAGAATAAGGAGGACAGAGGTTTCATGGAGTTTTATAAGACACGATAATGATCTGCATTACAATATTGCAAGAAACGATGGAAGAGTTGATAATATTATGCAGTTTGATAAAGGTTTAAAGTCAGGGTGCAAAAAATTAGCTCACTGCACCCTTAATGGTGCATCATGTTTCTTTGGGTGCTAAGTTAAGGAGCTCCCAGGTGTTGCATTTGAAGGGTGCAAACTTGAACCCTTTAATCATATCCTCTCTCTATATCTATCTATCTATCTATCTATCTATCTGTCTATCTTTCTCTATCAACTTTGGCGATCACGTCATTCCACAACTCTGTTTCTATATCCCCCAATTAGTCGTCCCCAATTAGCTGCATAATCTGTGTTTTGCTGTTGTTGTTTTCTTTGTTTAAAACTCCTCTCTCCCTCTCCTCCCTCCTCTGCTCTACTTCCCTCAAAGTCAATTTTTCTGTCAATGCCGGACTCTCCAGTCTTCTTTTTTGTTCTCAAACCTTCTCAAATCCTCCTTTTCTTGTAAAGATTTTGTAAGATAATATACAGGGTAAAAATATATATATATTCCAACTTAGGCTTCCGCAATTACTGGCACCTAGTAACATCAGTGTCGGCTTATTTACCATTACCAAATAGATCAGCCATACGGATCCTGAAATGCGATAAATTAAAATAACTGAATTAATTAGTAATTCATAAAGTCGGACCATACAGTAAAAGGTATTGCATTTGGAAAAGCTGGGGCTAGTAAGAGGTGCTCATAATGATATAATTCAGGTTCACTGGCACAGTGCACCCCCCTCCCCCCGACGAAAAACCAACTGAAACCAGATGAACACCCAGTGAATTTCTATTGGTCTTCAATTGGTTTCAATTGGTATCAGTGGATTTTAATAGATTTCGATTGGTCTAAATTAGATTTCGGTTGACGTCCTACTAGTACTGCCAGCCATGGGGTCAGTCCCAATTAGTCTAATGGGATGTTAATGGGAGAGTTGGCTTCAATTGGTCCAATAGGGACCAACTGCCAATTGGTTTCAATGGGAAAAATTGGGACCAATTGGTTCCAATGGGGAACAATTGGAACCAGTTGGTTTCAATGGGGACCAATTGGGACCAGTAGCCAATTGGTTTTCAATGGGGATCACGTGACCGGTTTACCTCATTTGCATATTTGCTATTTTTCTGGAAAATTCAACAATTAAAGTAAAATACAAATGCAGTCATATTCCTTTTTACGTATATTTGTTCCAAATATTTGTGTGAAATATTTCACAAAGAAAATGTATGACTTCCCATTGCATATTTCAAATAACAATAGAAAGATAGATTCTCTATTAAAAAAGCATGTAAGTACAATACGCTCATCATGCTATACTTTTGAATTTGATTTCCTTGCAGGCGCAAATATTCTAATTTACATGATTTAGTAATGACAATCGCCTTAAAACCCCAAACCAACCAACCAACATTGATTATAAGTGCAATACACTGATAATGCTATATAAGAAATGATTGAATTTGAATTCTTATATACATGATCAGGCGCAAGTATTCTAATTTAGTAATGACAAGTGCCTCAAAACCCGAAAACCAAATAACGTTCAAATGCGCACTAAATAATTCTATTTCAGTAACGATAAGCGCCTTAACCCCCCCCCCCCCCCCAAACCAACCACCAACCAACCAACGTTCTATGGACTTCAATTGGTTTCAATTGAATCCCCTGACCCCACTGGACATACCAGTTGAAAATTTAAGTTGCAGTTACAAGACCAACGCAGTTGGAAATACCAATAAAAAAATTCCAGTTACAAGACAGTGAATACCATTGAATACCAATTAGCGACTGAAAGTATATTGAAGGTGAAACATTGAGTCCCTGTTGAAATCATTTGGCAACTGGTCCCCATTGCTCCCCATTAAAACCAATTGGCAATGGGGACCAATTGATTTAATGAGGACCCATTGTGTTCACCAGTTAATCAGTGGGGATCTCCAATGGGGATTCAATTGGATTTCCGTCCTGGGCCCCCGAAAATACATTCGGCCGAGGGGTTGGCTACGGTGTTGGCAGGGTTTACAATATTATTTATACCTGTCTTTATACCAACTCTTAATCATAGACCTGTCTCGTATAATATATCGATATTGCAAACAATTATGGTAAAGTGAGTAGTAATACCCAAAATGAAAAGGCATACAGCTAAGTTGCAAATCAGGTGTATTCTCTCATAACACTTGAAATGCAATCATTCACTGAAGGTGAATGCACTATTAATTTTTCATCATGAAGTATAAATATACACATGTTATTTGAATATTCATGGCAAATCAACCTTCTACGAAGTATTTGAACTTGAGCAATGAACCGTCCTATGCAAATCGTATCTGTGGGCACAATTTGAATAACAAGGAGGCGGGGGGATAATATTCAACTTATTTAACTGAGTTTGGTAATGACGTGCACGTCCGCTGATCCTATGCAGGCAAATCTATAGGGCGCGGCAGGCTATAACGATAATCATAACATTTGTGTGCTCGTTTGAGAGTAGTACTACTTGGTTAAAGGTATTCTGGTTGGTATTTAATATGTGAAATCATCAGTTAAACATCGGCTAACAACAACACCTGAAACAGTTGTTATTTTCTAGGAATAAGTGCTATTTGTTGGTGATGTACTTCTGAAACTGCCTTGTAAGTATTTTTATCATTACTTCCTGGTATTTAGTAAATTTTCAATTTCAGACTGACGTCATTGTTCTTTATATACCACTTATTTTCATATTCATATTGTCATGAGAGATTTGCAATGAATGATTTAAAGGCACCCGTAATTAGGGAAAACGACCTCCCAACTCAATGAAATGAGAGGAAAAAATTATACTTATGAAATTATGATTACATTTGTAGCACAAGGGAACCACACAATACTACAATCGAGAGATTGAAACCAAGGCTCTTTTTTAAAAGTTACTTGCTTGTATTGTTATTCAAATAGGCCTAACCTTCACAAGTTAAAGGAGAGAAGGGGGTATAAACTAATCTAATGGGGGCCTAGTTAGTTACACAGTCGATTACAACACTTTTAGTAAGAACTGAGAAGAAGCGTGCTGCGCCAAAATGACTCAATACCAACACCTTTTCAGCATATTGCACAAAGGGGCCCATTTAAAAAAAAGTTACGGGCACCTAATCTGTATTGATATCAGCCGTCATTTATCCGAGGCCTGTGTATACTTTCAGACATGACCAACCCTTTGCGAAATAAAGATATCCACAAAATTGGCCGCTATATTGATAAATTTTTAGAAAAGGGGTCACAGGCCGATTGTTAAAAAGGGGTCTTTTGGATACGAGTCTTGTACAAGAAAGAAAGTCAAAAACACCTTCTCTTTAGTCACTTGCAAAAGTTTAATTCAAGCCACCAACATGACCACAAATTTGTTAACATTTCTGTCACTGGACCTGGGATACATTTTCACATTAAATGATAACATTATTTAATGTACGTCCTTTTACTTTAGATCTGAATAATTCAGCATGGCAAAGAAAGACAGTATACCCCCCCCCCTCCCTTCCCCAATTACCCTCCACCAAGGCCAGCGTCTATTCCGACAGTGTGAATGCATACCTTTTCAAGCTTTTAAGAAGATGGTTTATTTTGACTTGAAAAGAGCACGTATAATAAAGACCATTGTCAGGAGCAGTAATGTCCAGGTTTTCAGGAGATTCTATCATGACAATCATACCACACGGGTGCTGTTATAGTTTGATTACATTTTATTCATTCTGCACCTAAACCATTCAGTATCATACTAGCCTGCATACAGAAGGGCCCAAAACATACATGGCAGTAGAAGTAGTAGTAGTAGTAGTAGTAGTAGTAGTAGTAGTAGTAGTAGTAGTAATAGTAGTAGTAGTAGTAGTAGTAGCAGTAGCAGCAGCAGCAGTAGTAGTAGCAGCAGTAGTAGTAGGCCTAGTAATAGTGGTAGTAGTAGTAGTAGCAGCATCATCAGCAGCAGCAGCAGCAGCAACAGCAGCAGTAGTAGTAGGCCTAGTAGTAGTAGTAGTAGTAGTAGTAGTAGTAGTAGTAGTAGTAGTAGTAGTAGTAGTAATAGTAGTAGTAGTAATAGCAGTAGAAGTAGTAGTAGTAGTAGTAGTAGTAGCAGTAGCAGCAGCAGCAGTAGTAGTAGTAGCAGTAGTAGTAGGCCTAGTAATAGTGGTAGTAGCAGCATCAGCAGCAGCAGCACCAGCAGCAACAGCAGCAGTAGTAGTAGGCCTAGTAGTAGTAGTAGTAGTAGTAGTAGTAGTAGTAGTAGTAGTAGTAGTAGTAGTAGTAGTTGTAGTAGTAGCAGTAGTAGTAATAGCAGTAGTAGTAGTAGTAGTAGTAGTAGTAGTAG
Organism: Echinometra lucunter; assembly: GCA_029962745.1. NCBI lineage: Eukaryota > Metazoa > Echinodermata > Echinoidea > Camarodonta > Echinometridae > Echinometra > Echinometra lucunter. The sequence continues at coordinate 11,303,088 of CM057163.1, forward strand.
TAGTAGTAGTAGTGGCCGTAGTAGTAATAGCAGTAGTAGTAGTAATAGCAGTAATAGTAGTAGTAGTAGTAGTAGTAGTAGTAAGCCTAGTAGTAGTGGTGGTGGTGGTGGTGGTGGTAGTAGTAGTAGTAGTAGGCCTAGTCGTAGTAATAGTAATAGCAGCAGTAGTAGTAGGCCTAGTCGTAGTAGTAGTAGTAGTAGTAGTAGTAGTAGTAGTAGTAGGAAAAAGGTTAGAGAATGATGACTTCATTATCGTTAGGGATTTGGAAAAACGAACACAAGGGCAATTTCAATATTGTCGTGATCTTATTCACTCTACAACACAAGTTTGCTTGGATATTATGACTCTGTATGATTTGCATGTTTTCAAAACCTGATATAACAAGTTTTATTTGGGGAAGATTTTGCAAAAGCATAATCTTCTTGATTCTTAAGTGCTGCTTTGATGATGTTTTTTTTTCCCCCGAAAAATATAAAAAATCAGAATTTTCAGTGGTTGAGAATGAGATGCAAGTCAGTAACACATTTTAAATTTGCATGATGTTTGACCACGATTCTCTACAAACTGTAGATTTTCAAAACCAGTAACTAGCATAACCACATGAAGCTTTGATTCTCTCCTCTTTCAAGTTCTGTAAAAATGTAACAAGTGGTAAAGTCCAATCTCTCATCCGATTGGTATTATTACATTATGCACAAACTAATTTTGTTAGAATGAAACAAGTAAAATGTTAAACAAGTAACTTTCCCCAACTACTGTGTATTAGTTTTTCTCATGTATAATCTTACGTTTTAATACGAGATCCAATGTTGCTGAACAAGACAATAGTCATAAGAAAATTGCTGTTAATATCATGTTTTATTTCTTGTGATGTCATCATCTAAAGGGAATCTAAAAACATTCTTTGGATGCTAATTTCATGAATAAAATTCAAATTTGTCAATTCTGTAGTCTTGCGAGCTATGACTGCGTATTATTTCAGAGTACTCATAGTATAGCAGCAGCAGCAGCAGTAGTAGTAGTAGGAGGAGGAGGAGGAGGAGGAGGAGGAGGAAGAGGAGGGGGGGGGGGGGGGGGGGGGGGGAGTAGTGGGAGCAGTAGTAGTAATAGTAGTAATAACAGCAACAGGTGCATTAGTAGTAGGAGTAGGAGAAGTAGTAGTCGGAGCAGTGGTAGTAGTATTGCCTTTTTTTTTTTGTAAATGGACACAGAATGAATAGGTGATAAAAGTATGAGGAATCGGCTGGGGGCGGGGATAACGAGTGAGATAGATCAAGAATGGGGTCTAAAAAGAGGTGGGAGGAGGAGGGAGAGGTAACAGGGCATGTAAGAGAGTTGAAAAGAGAAATGGATGAAATAATTATGACAGATAAAAAGAATGTAAATAAGAGATGCCCCGAGTCAGAAAGAAAGACAAACAGAGAAAATTTGTGGAGAGGGAGACAGAAAAAGAAGGATGAGTGTATATTAAAGAGATGGACAGAAACTTGAGAAGAAACTGGAAGCTGGGATTGAAGTGAGAAAGTTTAGACCATGAGACATGAAGTAGAATTACAGATGAAGGTACATGTACATGTTTAATGGAATAGAGGAAAGGAGACACTAATACATGTATTGAAAGGGAGAGAATGGTTCAGAAAATTATTCAAATTAAGAAAGAATTAGACCCAGGGGGAAAAGTGGCAAGAGACAGGCTTGTAAAGTCCTATGAGAGACTTACGCAGACAAAACAAAATTAAAAAAAAAATAAAAAAAAAATAAACGGGGGGGGGGGGATATAGAATAACAGAAATGAGAGAGACAATCTGAGCATTCATGAGCAGACTTCATGTATGACAATAATCTAAAACCCACTATTACTTGACATGTGCTAATAATATTATTGAGCACCCATCATGCCCATGGTGCATTCCATGATACGTAGAAGAATTCTTTTTCAAAGGGCCGGGTAATAAAAGCTATTCATGCGGCACCTCTGTCACTTTACTTTGGGATTTTGAGCGCACAAAATGGGAACTCTCTTTGTTCGCTTTCTACAAAAAATGGGGAAAAAAATCTGTGAACATATTTGTGCCATGAGCTAACTCCGAACTGGTCTATACTTTGAAATCGATAGGACGTGTTTCAAAAAGCAAGGCTTGTATAATACACCCGATAACTTGAATACATTTGGCAAGTCATTCATTAATTTCATAAAACATTATTTCTAGTAACGAGATGCTGACAAAAAAAAAAAAGATTTTTTAAAAAGTGACCATGTGTATCGGTGGACAGTTAACTCAAGTCAAAAGGAAAATGAAATTAAAATGTAAAGTGAAAGAACTAGATGGTGTGGAATAAAAGATATGAAGAGATACCGGAGGATGGGGAAAAGGAAAGGGAAGAACAATCGGGGTACAGTATGAATGCAATTATATATAATTGCGCATTATATATAATGCAATTACACATATAATAAGGAGAATCAGGTCGAGGGAGTGCAAACACAAGTACAGTTGTAAGTTCCAGAGAATCTTGCAAGGTTTGTCCGGACTATTTTAATGATAACTATTCATTTATAATTGCTTAATCCATACAGTTCGCCAGGTGTATCTCTTTTCTCAAAAATAGTTTCCTTTACAAGTATATTACATCCGGGTCTTTCACTTCTTTCTTCTCTTTCTCTCTCTCTCTCTCTCTCTCTCTCTCTCTCTCTTCTCATTTCGACGCCCCATCTCTGTAACCTGTTGCATATTGGTACTCATTGGTACCAATGACATCCTCCACGTAATGATGATATTTCTCCCCACTCCATCTTCAACCCACAAACAGCACAAACATCCACACTAAAGCTCCTTACCCACTTACACAGTCATTATTCTTCCATTGAATGCAACGATCCAACCTGTGTAGCCGCATCGATCTGATTCGTTTATCTCTCGAAACACAAACACATCATCCTTACACTTTATTTATTATAATGATGATGGTGATCTTAACAGCAACAATAATAATAATGGTAATAATGGTCATGATAGTAATATTGTAGTAATGATAATATTTTTAGAACGCACTTTCCAAAAAAGTACCAAGAAAGGCCCTATTACAAAACGAAGTGTAGCCCGTTAACCACAAAAAAATTCTAACATACAGACAGTACAAACAAAAAAATAAAGAAAACAGGAAGAAAACAGATCATCCCTACTGATAACGGAGATTTTCTGTTCTGACTCTTATACCACTTTCTTTCTTCCCCTACCTCCTTTTTTCATGCACACGAAAATATGCTCAAACGCCTAGGAGTGTGCCTAGTATGTGGCAGGTAGCAAATAATAAGCGCAAGAAGTATCGCATATCATGGCAGTTGCACGTTTCCCTTTTTAGAGAAGATAAACGTTGAAAAAAAGAAGAAAAAGAAAAAAGAAAACTAAACACAGATCAAACAAAGAAACAAACAAACACTAAACCATCTGAAACCTATACGCGTATGCATTTAGCAAGACTACTCACATTTCTGAATAACAGAATAAGGAGGACAGAGCTTTCATAGAGTTTTATAAGACACGATAATGATCTGCATTACAATATTGCAAGAAACGAGGGAAGAATTGATAATATTATGCAGTTTGATAAAGGTTTTTAAGTCAGGGTGCAAAAAATTAGCTCTCTGCACCCTTAATGGTGCGTCATGTTTCTTTGGGTGCTAAGTTAAGGAGCTCCCAGGTGTTGCATTTGAAGGGTGCAAATTTGAGCCCTTTATTCTTATCCTCTCTCTATATCTATCCATCTATCTATCTATCTATCTATCTATCTATCTTTTTCTATCAACTTTGGCGATCACGTCATTCCACAACTCTGTTTCTATATGTCGTCCCCAGTTAGCTGCATAATCTGTGTTTTGCTGTTGTTGTTTTCTCTGTTTAAAACTCCTCTCTCCCTCTCCCCCCTCCTCTGCTCTACTTTCCTTCAAAGTCAATTTTTCTGTCAATGCCGGGCTCTCCATTTCAGTCCTCTTTTTTTTTTTTTTTTTTTTTTTTTTTTTTTAAAACCTTCTCAAATCCTCCTTTTCTTGTAAAGATTTTGTAAGATAATATACGGGGTAAAAATATATATATATATATTCCAACTTAGGCTTCCGCACTTACTGGCACATAGTAACATAATGTAAGCCTTATCAGTGTCGGCTTATTTATCATTACCAAATAGATCAGCCATGCGGATCCTGAAATGTGATGAATTAAAATAAATGAATTAATTATTAATTCATAAAGTCGGACCATGCAGAAAAACGTATTGCATTTGGAAAAGCCGGGGCTAGTTAGAGGTGCTTATAATGATAAAATTCAGGTTCACTGGCACAGTGCACCCCCCCCCCCCCCCCTTCCCCCGACGAAAAAACAACTGAAACCAATTGAACACCCAGTGAATTTCTATTGGTCTTCAATTGATTTCAATTGGTATCAGTGGGTTTTAATAGGTTTCGACTGGTTTCAATTAGAGTTCGGTTGACGTCCTACTAGTACTACCAGCCATAGGCTAGTGTCAGTCCCAATTAGTCCAATGGGATGTTAATAGGAGAGTTGGCTTCAATTGGTCCAATAGGGACCAACTTCCAATTGGTTTCAATGGGTACCAATTTGGACCAGTAGCCAATTCGATTTCAATGGGGATCACGTGACTGGTTTACCTCATTTGCATATTTGCAAAAATTCAACAATTAAAGTAAAATGCAAAAAATGCAGTCATTTTTCTTTTATGTATGTTTTGTTACAATATTTTTGTGAAATATTTCACAAAGAAAATGTATGATTTCCCATTGCCTATATCAAATAACAACAGAAAGATAGATTCACTATTAAAACAACATATTACAAGTGCAATACACTGATCATGCTATACGTGTGAATTTGATTTCTTTGCAGGCGCAAATATTCTAATTTACATGATTTAGTAATGATAAGCGCCTTAAAACACCAAACCAACCAACCAACATTGATTATAATGTGCAATACACTGATCATGCTATATAAGAAATCAAATTGAATTTGATTTCTTATATAGCATGATCAGGCGCAGATTTTCTAATTTAGTAATGATAAAGCGCCTCAAAACCCCCAAACCAACCAACTAACGTTCAAAGGCGCAATAAATAATTCCAATTCAATAACGATAAGCGCCTTAAAAAAACCCAAACCACTACCAACCAACCAACGTTCTATGGACTTCAATTGGTTTCAATCGGACCACTTGAACCCATTGGACATACCAGTTGAAAATTTAAGTTGCAGTTACAAGACCAACGCAGTTGGAAATACCAATAAAAATCCAATTACAAGACAGTGAATACCACTGAATACCAATTGGCGACTGAAAGTATATTGAAAGTGAAACATTGAGTCCCTATTGAAATCAATTGGCAACTGGTCCCCGCATTCAATTGGCAGTGGGAATCATTTGGTTTTAATGGGCATATTTCAATGGGTCAACTGCCAGTTGGTTTTACTGTGGACCGATTGATTCACCAGTTACTCCCAATTGCCAATTAGTAATAAATGGGGATCTCCAATGGAGATTCAATTGGATTTTCGTCTTGGGGCCCCCGAAAATACATTCGGCCGAGGGGTTGGCCACGATATTGGCGGGATTTACAATATGATTTATACCTGTCTTTATACCAACCTTTCATCATAGACCTGTCCCGTATAATGTGTCGAAATTTAGTGCAAACACCATGGTAAAGTGAGTAGTAATACCCAAAATGAAAAGACATGCAAATATGTTGCAAATCAGGTTTATTCTCATAACACTTGAAATGCAATCATTCATCATCATCATCATCATCATTGGTGTTATCAGTATGATATGTCCGTTATAGAAAAAGCCCATCATTCACCATTCTTTCCTGTCTTGAGCTTTTATTTTAGTTTCCTGGTAAGTGTTTCTGTTCATGATCATGTCCAACGTCTTGACTTTGTTCTTTGGCCTCCACGCATTCTTTTCCCATCTACTCTACCCTCAATCATGTCAAGCATCATGTTATCGTGTCGAAATTATTCACTGAAGGTGAATGCACTATTAATTTTCCATCATGAAGTATACGCATGTTATTTGAATACTTCATGAAAATATGC
>CM057163.1:11314198-11315707 GCA_029962745.1 Echinometra lucunter
TGAGGGGTGTTGAGTTACCATGCAATTTATTCTATATTTAGTGGGAAAATATTTTTTTCTACATACCCCCCCCCCCCCATCAAATTAGTGAAAGTGAGAGTAGGGTCAGAAAGCGCAGGGATGGAAAGGTTTCAATATCATTATGTAAATAGATATATGATAGATAGATGAAATGGTCCTTATCATCTTGCTTCGCAGCCAATATATAATGGCTATACGATTTTGAATGTGTTATATTCTTTGAAATTACAAATTACACATGTCACATTTAATGGAAAGAAAATAATAGCTCTAGAAATATGGTAAAATGGCAGCGAGAGCACTCTTTCAAAGAACACTTTAAATATTCTAGTGTCATTAAGTTATTTTTTTCAACTCATTGGAAGTTGTTCTTTGATTTATCTGGTGCAGTTGTGGTTATTGTATTATATAAATTGAATATAAATTAGTACAAAATGACTTCACAAGATAATAAGCTATCATAAACATGATTAGTAATTAAAAAAATGTCTAATTTCTCATTAGTTAAAAACTCATTATTTGTATATTACAGTTTATTATTCAGCATAATTATATACATCTAAATTTTAATTAGACAGCTAACTTTAAGTTGATTTTAACAGCGGCATAAAAAAGTCAATCCATTAAATCCATAAAAATACATAAAATTAACAGTGTGCATGCATACAAATATCAACAGAAGAAATTGGACCAGTTAAATACAAAACAGAATTAAAATACAAATACATACAACATTGTACCTTTGCACTGTCTCTTATTCGTGTAGCAATCGGAAACGGCAAAAAAGACTGTTTTGTAACCTTTCTGTTTTTGAAATTTTGGTGCTTTTAATAAATTGTACATAATATTAATGGCAACAGGCAATTAAAAGTGTAGACGCAGCATTCTACATCTCATACTTCCAATGAGCTAATTTTAAGGACTTTCTCATATGTTTGTAATCTTATTCTATTTTTTTTTTCAGGGAGCTGAAAATTTTCACCAGGTGAATACTTTATTTGTAAACAAATTTGTTTACAAATCATGAATTTCTCCCATTAACCTTCTTTATTTGTTAAGTACTCAAGTTGCCAATGAAGATAAAAGCTTAATCCTCAAGGAAAGGATGGAATATATCAATAATACGATGTATTTGTATGGTTCAGAGGTACCTTATATACTATTTCCATCAGACATCTCAGTCAAGTAGATATTTGTTTTACAGCGATTCAGTATATGCAGAACCGTGGGGGAATCCAAAATAAGTTCCTACTGTATTGATACCTACCATTCTGCTGTATCATTTTATCCAATAAAGTTCAGGATACAATTATCCATAACTCAAAGTGGGATTGAGGGCTAATGCATTCTTTGACACAATCCCAATGTTTCTAGTTTTTATTCTAATAAGTAATTAAAACAAGGGCTCAAACACGTGATGGACACCATGCAGGTGAACTGAACCAAGGTAAATGGTACGATCAAGGAGAAACGGCGAGAAAACTCTTG
>CM057163.1:11316207-11329287 GCA_029962745.1 Echinometra lucunter
GTCTTTAAATGTTTTAACAGACAATCATTTTAAAGATTCTTAGTAAGAATGGATATTCATCAGTGAAGAACACACTGTCTGCAATTCGCAAAAGAGGTTTAAACCATCGGTCGGTTAAATCCCTCCTTGTTTTTTTCAGCATACGTGCACACTGAATCCTATCAAGTTATCTGTTTACTTTACGCGTGGGCATGGCCAATATGTGTCTATATACGCTTATTTTAGTGCGCTTACAGATGTTTAAACCAACCTATGGTTTAACCCTAATCAAGCTGGGCTTTTTTGGCTATGCCATATTTGGGATCTTGGTCATTGATGATGCTATCACGCCGAAAATCTGCACGCACGTCGTCTACAACATAATGTTAAACCTTTTTTTGTGAATTTACACCATTTTGCATAAGCTATAGATATGGAGAGATTACAAGCTTCTTGTGTGTGTATTCTTATCAAGATGTTGGTAATTGAAAGTGGATACTGTGGATTTTTTTGAGGAAGGTTTGTATAAGATGATTGAAAAATTCTAACAAATTGCTTTGTCCCCTCTTGAAAGATAAGGTCCTGTAAGTAGTAAAATGTGATCTAAAACTAATACACGGGAGTTTGTAGCAAAACTCCAGCTTAAACAGTGTTAATATTGTATATACGTACTGTACTTCCCATCCTTTTTTAGACCTTTTGAATTATTGTTTAATTTGTTACAAATTTTTTATGTATCATGGTGACATATACTTGATTCCATAGACAATAACTTATGAACTTAGTTGCAAATTGTGTTTGTGTTAACTTAAAACAAAGAAAAATTGCATAAATTAAAAAAAAAAATGACATCCAAAATATACATTGTCTTTAAAGGGGGTACCCAGTGCTGAAACAATATTAGTTCATTTAAAAGAGCATGATTTTGTTAGCAGAAAATCATCTGCCTAAAGTCTTTTAAAAAGTCGTGTTGCCAAGGAAACCCCCAAATGTGGTAAGATTTCAGGATATTTTTGACCCCTCAGCTGTGACTCAGTTTCAACTGGGAACCCATTTTGACGTCAAAATGATGTCAAAATGGTTACCTTGTCCCGCAATTCTAGCAGAATGCGTGCAAGGTATAATACATATTGTACAGTCTAGCGCGCAGCACAACTGCAATGCGCGAAGCTGGGTACCCACTTTTACGTCATACCCCATACTCGATTTTTTTTGGTCAACTCTAGACTTTTTATGAGAAAATTGGCCAAAATGTATTGATTTCGATTGAAAATCATCAAATTGTTAATGTTATTTTTCTGAGAATTCTTTTCTCGATCATATATCCAAAAAAAATTACCATTGTGCATCACTTTATCCCATAACAGTTCGGTAGAGGATAGTTCCTGCCTTTCCCAGTTACATTGCAATTTGAAGTCGGAGACACGTGATAGAAACGTCTTGGAAATGAATAAGTATAAGCACATGCGTAGGAATTCCAGGTGTAAGTTTCTTAAAGAACCCACTCCAGTGTCGACCGCTTGAGCAGCTCAGTGAGTCACGCGTCGGTTTTACTGTCTCAAGAGCCCAAGTTGGAATCCCCGCTCTCATCTTGTGCATTTTTGCTGTAATAATTGATAACAATGGCGTTTATTTTGTTAGAAATAGTTAAAGTATCACTGCTATTACTGATGCTATTCATTTCTGTGATGTCAAATTGGAAGGTAACTGCAAGAGGCAGGAACTATCGTCTACCTCCTCTATCCTCTACAGTAGCCATTCAATTTTGCATTACTGCTACATTCAGAATGTGAGGAGGAATGCATTGTAGATAACCTCAAAGTTTTTATTCGAATACCGTTTACAAATACAGTCAACTCTCTATAAGTCGAAGTCGCATAAGTCGAATAATCACCTATGTCGAAGGTCTGTACTGGGTCCCATTCCTTTATTTTCTATTGTTTTGACCCCTCATAAGTCAAATTTTCTCCAAGTCAAAGCATTTTCTTCAGTCCCAAGAAATTCGACTTGGGCAGAGTTGACTGTACAATCAATTTGAGTGTACCTAGTCATTAATCTCTCTTAACTGACAAGGCAGTGGGAATATATAATCACTATTTTCATGCACATAGCAAGTTTTGTATTTGAAAGTGTAATTTTCATTTACTTTATCATTAAAGTCAAATACATTTTGAGTTTTTCAAAGTAAGGAAAGGAGGGGAGAGGGTAATGGTTGCCAACATCAGTATCTTAAGAAAGCTGTTTACTGATAAAGGTTGATAAATGAGATGCATTTAATTCAGGTTGAAAGAAATCCATCTTGTTTAGATAAACATTAAAACAATTTGTTCTTATTGGTGGTAGGAGTTATCAATTATGGAATATTTCGATATTTCATTTCATAGCCCTTTAAATGCCACTGGCTTTTCAATTCTCTTGCAGATTGAATACTAGTAACAGTTATTTAGTATGGATTATTTTTTTAAATGGGTTTAAGCAAGACAATAGTCAACAAAATTGCTGTTAATATCATGTTTTATTTCTTGTGATGTCATCATCTAAATGGAATCTAAGAACATTCTTTAGAGTCGTATTTCATGAATAAAAGTCAAATTTGTCAATTCTGTGGTCTTGCGAGCTATACTGTGTGTTATTTCAGAGTACTAATAGTAATAGTAGTAGTAGTAGTAGCAGCAGCAGCAGCAGCAGCAGCGGCAGTAGTAGTAGTAGTAGTAGTAGTAGTAGTTGTTGTAGTAGTAGTAGTAGAAGTAGTAGTAGTAGTTGTAGTAGTAGTAGTAGCAGCAGCAGGAGCATTAGTAGTAGGAGTAGGAGTAGGAGTAGTAGGAGTAGTAGGAGTAGTAGTAGTAGTGGTAGTAGTAGTAGTAGTAGTAGTAGTAGTGGTAGTAGTGTTGCCTTTTTTGTGTGTTTGTAAATGGAGACAGAAGGAAAAGGGGATAAAAGTATGAGGAATCGGTTGGGGCGGGGATAACGAGTGAGATAGATCAAGAATGGGGTCTAAAAAGAGGTGGGGGGGGAGGAAGGGGAGGGAATAGGGCATGTAAGAGAGTTGAAAAGAGAAATGGATGAAATAAGTATGACATAAAAAAGAATGTAAATAAGAGATGCCCCGAGTCAGAAAGAAAGATAAACAGAGAAAATTTGTAGAGAGGGAGACAGAAAAAGAGGGATGAGTGTATATTAAAGAGATGGACAGAAACTTGAGAAGAAACTGGGAGCTGGGATTGAAGTGAGAAAGTTTAGATCATGAGACATGAAGTAGAATTACAGATGAAGGTACATGTCCCTGTTTAATGGAATAGAGGAAAGGAGACAGTAATACATGTATTGAAAGGGAGAGAATGGTTCAGAAAATTATGAAATTAAGAAAAGAATTAGACCCAGGGGGAAAAGTGGCAAGAGACAGGCCCTGTAAACTCCTATCAGAGACTTACGCAGACAAAACAAAACTAGAAAAAAATGAAACGGGGGGGGGGGATATAGAATAACAAAAATGACAGACAATCTGAGCATTCATGAGCAGACTTCATTTATGACAAAAACCTAAAACCCACTATTACTTGACATGTGCTAATAATATTACTGAGCACCCATCATGCCCATGGTGCATTCTATGATAGGTAGAAGAATTCTTTTTCAAAGGGCCGGGTAATAAAAGCTATTCATGAGGAACCTCAGTCACTTTACTTTGGGATTTCAAGCGCACAAAATGGGAACTCTCTTTGTTCGCTTTCAATAAAAATGGAGGAAAAAAAATCTGTGGAATATTTGTGCCATGAGCTAACTCCGAACTGGTCTATAACTTTGAAATCGATAGGACGTGTTTCAAAAAGCAAGGCTTGTATAATACACCCGATAACTTGAATAAATTTGTCAAGTCATTCAATAATTTCATGAAACATTATTTCGAGTAACAGATGCTGACAAAAAAACAACACAAAAAGATTTTTTAAAAAGGGACCATGTGTATCGGTAGACAGTTAACTCAAGTCAAAAGGAAAATGAAGTTAAAAAGTAAAGCGAAAGAACTAGACGGTGTGGAATAAAAGATATGAAGAGAAGGATGGGGAAAAGGAAAGGGAAGAACAATCGGGGTACAGTATGAATGCAATTATGTATAATTGCGCATTATATATAATGCAATTACACATATAATAAGAAAATCAGGTCGAGGGAGTGCAAACACAAGTACAGTTGCAAGTTCCAGATAATCATTTATAATTGCTTAATCCATACAGTTCGCCAGGTTGTATCTCTTTTCTAAAAAATAGTTTACAAGTATGTTACATCCGGGTCTTTCACTTCTTTCTCTCTCTCTCTCTCTCTCTCTCTTCTCATTTCGACGCCCATCTCTTTAACCTATTGCATATTGGCACTCATGCACGCCAATGACATCCTCCATGCAATGATGATATTTCTCCCCACTCCATCTTCAATCCACAAACAGCACAAACACCCACACTAGCTCTTTACCCACTTACACAGTCATTATTCTTCCATTGAATTCAACGATCCAACCTGCGTAGCCGCATCGATCTGATTCGTTTATCTCTCGAAACAAAAACACATCATCCTTACACTATATTTATCATAATGATGATAGTGATCTTAACAACAAGAACAATAATGGCAATAATGATCATGATAGTAATATTGTAGTAATAATAATATTTTTAGAGCGCACTTTCAAAAAAAGTACCAAGAAAGGCCCTATTACAAAACCAAGTGTAGCCCGTTAAACACACAAAAAAAATTCTAACATACACACACAACCAAAAATAAAGAAAACAGGAGATTTTCTATTCTGGCTCTTACACCATTTTCTTTCTTCCCCTACCTCCTTTTTTCATGCACACGAAAATATGCTCAACCGCCTAGGAGTGTGAGTGGCAGGTAGCAAATAATGCGCGCAAGAAGTATCGCATTTCATGGCAGTTGCACGTTTCCCCTTTTAAGAGAAAATAAACGTTGAAAAACAAGAAGGAAAAAAAAAAAAACTAAACACAGATCAAACAAAGAAACAAACAAACAAACGCTAAACCATCTGAAACCTACGCGTATGCATTTAGCTAGGCTACTCACATTTCTGAATAACAGAATAAAGAGGACAGAGCTTTCATGGAGTTTTATAAGACAGGATGATGATCTAAATACCAATACTGCATGAAACGAAGGAAGAGTTGATAATATTATGCAGTTTGATAAAGTTTTTAAAGTCAGGGTGCAAAAAATTAGCTCACTGCACCCTTAATGGGGCATCATGTTTCTTTGGGTGCTAAGTTAAGGAGCTCCCAGGTGTTGCATTTGAAGGGTGCAAAATTGAACCCTTTATTCATATCCTCTCTTTATATCTATCTATCTATCTATCTATCTATCTATCTATCTATCATCTATCTATCTATCTTTCTCTATCAACTTTGGCGATCACGTCATTCCACAACTCTGTTTCTATAGTCGTCCCCAATTAGCTGCATAACCTGTGTTTTGCTGTTGTTGTTTTCTTTGTTTAAAACTCCTCTCTCCCTCTCTTCCCTCCTCTGCTCTACTTTCCCTCAAAGTCAATTTTTCTGTCAATGCCGGACTCTCCAGTCTTCTTTTTTGTTCTCAAACCTTCTCAAATCCTCCTTTTCTTGTAAAGATTTTGTAAGATAATATACAGAGTAAAATATATATGAATATTCCAACTTAGGCTTCCGCACTTACTGGCACATAGTAACATAATGTAAGCCTTATCAGTGCCGGCTTATTTATCATTACCAAATAGATCAGCCATGCGGATCCATTAAATGCGATAAATTAAAATAACTGAATTAATTAGTAATTCATAAAGTCGGACCATGCAGAAAAAGGTATTGCATTTGGAAAAGCCGAGGCAATCTAGAGGTGCTTATAATGATATAATTCAGGTTCACAGGCCCAGTGCACCCCCTCCCCCGACGATAAAACAACTGAAACCAATTGAACACCCAGTGAATTTCTATTGGTCTTCAGTTGGTTTTAGTTTGTCCAATAGGCACCAACTGCCATTTGATTTCAGTGGGAAAAATTACGACCAATTGATTCCAATGGGGGAAAAATTGGAACCAATTGGTTTCAATGGGGACCAATTGGGACCAGTAGCCAATTGGTTTTCAGTGGGATCATATGACTGGTTTACCTTATTTGCATATTCGCTATTTTTTCTGGAAAATTCAACAATTAAAGTAAAATACAGATGCAGTCATATTTCTTTTTATGTATATTTGTTCCAAATATTTGTGTGAAATATTTCACAAAGAAAATGTATGATTTCCCATCACATATTTCAAATAACAATAGAAAGATAGATTTCACTATTAAAAAAGCATATTATAAGTACAATACACTGATCATGCTATACGTGTGAAATTGATTTCTTTGCAGGCGCAAATATTCTAATTTACATGATTTAGTAATGACAAACGCCTTAAAACCCCCAAACCAACCAACCAACATTGATTATAAGTGCAATACACTGATCATGCCATATAAGAAATCAAATTGAATTTGATTTCTTATTTACATGATCAGGCGCAAATATTCTAATTTAGTAATGATAAGTGCCTCAAAACCCAAAAACCAACCAACGTTCGGAGGCGCAATAAATAACTCTAATTCAGTAACTATAAGCGCCTTAAAAATCCCCAAACCAACCACCAACCAACCAACGTTCTATGGACTTCAATTGGTTTTAATTGGACCACCTGACCCCATTGGACATACCAGTTGAAAAATTAAGTTGTAGTTACAAGACCAATGCAGTTGGAAATACCAATAAAAAATTCCAGTTACAAGACAGTGAATACCATTGAATACCGATTGGCGACTGAAAGTATACTGAAAGTGAAACATTAGGTCCTGTTGAAATCATTTTGCAACTGGTCCCCATTGCTCCCCATTAAAACCGATTGGCAATGGGGACCAATTGGTTTAATGAGGACCCATTGTTTCACCAGTTACTCCCAATTGCCAGTTGGTAATCAGTGAGGATCTCCAATGGGGATTCAATTGGATTTCCGTCCTGGGCCCCAGAAAATACATTCGGCCGAGGGGTTGGCCACGGTGTTGGCAGGGTTTACAATATTATTTATACCTGTCTTTATACCAACTCTTAATCATAGACCTGTCTCGTATAATATATCGAAATTTAGTGCAAACAATTATGGTAAAGTGAGTAGTAATACCCAAAATGAAAAGACATACAGATAAGTTGCAAATCAGGTGTATTCTCTCATAACACTTGAAATGTAATCATTCACTGAAGGTGAATGCACTATTCATTTTTCATCATGAAGTATACGCATGTTATTGGAATACTTCATGAAAATATGCTATTCATGGCAAATCAACCTACTACGAAGTATTTGAACTTGAGCAATGAACCGTCCTATGTAAATCGCATCTGTGGGCACAATTTGAATAAGAAGGAGGCAGAGGGATAATATTTAACTTATAACTGAGTTTGGTAGTGATGCACGTACGCTGATCCCATGCAAATCTATAGGGCGCGGCAGGCTATAACGATAATCATAACATTTGCGTGCTCGTTTGAGAGTATACTACTCGGTTTAAAAGTATTCTGGTTGGTATTTAATATGTGAAATCATCAGTTAAACATCGGCTAACAACAACACCTGAAACAGTTGTTATTTTCCAGGAACAAGTGCTACTTTCGTTGGCGATGTACTTCTGAAACTACCTGTATTTTTATCACTACTTCCTGGTATTTAGTAAATTTTTAATTTCAGACTGACGTCATTGTAGTTTATATACCACTTGTTTTCATATTTAAATTGTCATGAGAGATTTGCAATGAATGATTTAAAGGCACCCGTAATTAGGGAAAACGACCTCCCAACTCAATGAAATGAGAGGAAAAAATTAAACTTATGAAACTATGATTACATTTGTACCACAAGGGAACCACACAATACTACAATCGAGAGATTGAAACCAAGGCTCTTTTTAAAAAGTTACTTGCTTGTATTGTTATTCACATAGGCCTAACCTACACAAGTTAAAGGAGAGGAGAGGGTATGAACTAATCTAATGGGGGCCTAGTTAGTTACACAGTCGCCTACAACACTTTTAGAAAGAACTGAGAAGAAGCGTGCTGCGCCAAAATGACTCAATACCAACACCTTTTAAGCATGTTGGACAAAGGGGCCCATTAAAAAAAGTTATGGGCACATAATCTATATTGATAACAGCCGTCATTTATCCGAGGCCTGTGTATACTTTCAGACATGACCAACTCATTGCGAAATAAAGATATCCACAAAATTGGCCGCTATATTGGTAAATTTTTGGAAAAGGGGTCACAGGCCGATTGTCATAAAGGGGTCTTTTGGATACGAGTCTTGTACAAGCAAGAAAGTAAAAAACACCTTCTCTTCAGTCACTTGCAAAAGTTTAATTCAGGCCACCAGCATGACCACAAATTTGTTAAGCAGCAGCAGCAGCAACAGCAGTAGTAGCAGTAGAAGCAGTAGTAGTCGTAGTAGTAGTAGTAGTAGTAGTAGTAGCAGTAGGAGAAGGAGGAGGAGGAGGAGGAGGAGGAGGAGAAGTAGTATAGTAGTATTAGCAGCAGCAGGAGCATTAGTAGTAGTAGTAGTAGTAGTAGTAGTAGTAGTAGTAGTAGTAGTAGTAGTAGTAGTAGTAGTAGTAGTGGTAGTAGTGTAGTAGTAGTAGTAGTAGTAGTAGTGGTAGTAGGGTAGTAGTAGTAGTAGTAGTAGTAGTAGTAGTAGTAGTAGTAGTAGTAGTAGTAGTAGTAGTAGTGGTAGTAGTGGTAGTAGTGTAGTAGTAGTAGTAGTAGTGGTGGTGGTGGTAGTATAGTGTTGCCTTCTTTTTTGTAAATGGAGACAGAAGGAATAGGTGATTAAAGTATGAGGAATCGGCTGGGGCGGGGATAACGAGTGAGATAGATCAAGAATGGGGTCTAAAAAGAGGTGGGATGGGGAGAGGAGGGAGAGGGAATAAGGCATGTAAGAGAGTTGAAAAGAGAAATGGATGAAATAATTATGCCAGAAAAAATGAATGGAAATAAGAGATGTCCCGAGTCAGAAAGAAAGATAAACAGAGAAAATTTGTAGAGAGGGAGACAGAAAAAGAAGGATGAGTGTATATTAAAGAGATGGACAGAAACTTGAGAAGAAACTGGGAGCTGGGATTGAAGTGAGAAAGTTTAGACCATGAGACATGAAGTAGAATTACAGATGAAGGTACATGTACCTGTTTAATGGAATAGAGGAAAAGAGACACTAATACATGTATTGAAAGGGAGAGAATGGTTCAGAAAATTATAAAAAGTAAGAAAGTAGGGGGAAAAGTGGCAAGAGACGGGCTTGTAAAGCCCTATGAGAGACTTCACAAACAAAACAAAACTATAAAAAAAATGAAAGAAAGAAAGAAACGGGGGGGGGGGGGCGATAGAATAACAGAAATTATATATAATGCAATTACAAGGAGAATCCAGTCGAGGAGTGCAAACACAAGTACAGTTGTAAGTTCCAGATAATCTTGCAAGGTTTGCCTAGACTATTTTAATGATAACTATTCATGTATAATTGCTTAATCCATACAGTTCGCCAGGTTGTATCTCTTTTCTCAAAAATAGTTTCCTTTACAAGTATGTTACTTCCGGGTCTTTCACTTTCTTTCTTTCTCACTCTCTCCCTCTCTTTCTCTCTCTCTCTCTTCTCATTTCGACGCCCCATCTCTTTAACCTATTGCATATTGGCAGTCATGCACGCCAATGACATCGCCCACGCAATGACGATATTTCTCCCCACTCCATCTTCAACACACGAACAGCACAAACACCCACACTAAAGCTCTTTACCCACTTACACAGTCATTATTCTTCCATTGAATGCAACAATCCAACATGTATGTGTAGCCGCATCGATCTGATTCGTTTATCTCTCGAAACGCACACACATCATCCTTACACTTTATTTATTTTAATGATGATGGTGTTATTAACAACAACAACAATAATAATAATGGTCATAATGATCATGATAGTAATATTGTAGTAGTAATAATAATATTTTTAGAGCGCACTTAAAAAAAAAAAGTACCAATAAAGGCTCTATTACAAAACCAAGTGTAACCCGTTAACCACAAAATATTTCTAACATACACACACAGATAAAAATAAAGAAAATAAGAAGAAAACAAATCATCCCTAGTAGAACTGGATAAAGGAGATTTTCTATTCTGGCTCTTATACCACTTTCTTTCTTCCCCTACCTCCTTTTTTCATGCACACGAAAATATGCTCAACCGCCTAGGAGTGTGTGTGGCAGGTAGCAAATAATGCGCGCAAGAAGTATTGCATATCATGGCAGTTGCACGTTTCCCCTTTTTAGAGAAAATAAACGTTGAAAAAAAAAGAAGGGGAAAAAAAAAACTAAACAAAGATCAAACAAAGAAACAAACAAACAAACGCTAAACCATCTGAAACCTACGCGTGTGCTTTTAGCTAGGCTACTCACATTTCTGAATAACAGAATAAAGAGGACAGAGCTTTCATGGAGTTTTATAAGACACGATAATGATCTGCATAACAATATTACAATAAACGATTGAAGAGTTGATAATATTATGCAGTTTGATAAAGGTTTTTAAGTCAGACTGCAAAAAACTAGCTCACTGCACCCTTAATGGTGCATCATGTTTCTTTGGGTGCTAAGTTAAGGAGCTCCCAGGTGTTGCATTTGAAGGGTGCAAACTTTAACCCTTTATTCATATCCTCTCTCTCTCTCTCTCTCTCTCTCTCTCTCTATCTATCTATCTATCTATCTTTCTCTATCAACTTTGGTGATCACATCATTCCACAACTCTGTTTCTATAGTCGGCCCCAATAAGCTGCATAATCTGTGTTATGCTCTTGTTGATTTCTTTGTTTTCTCCTCTCTCCCTCTCCTCCCTCCTCTGCTCTACTTTCCCCTCAAAGCCAATTTTTCTGTCAATGCCGGACTCTCCAGTCCTCTTTTTTGTTCTCAAACCTTCTCAAATCCTCCTTTTCTTGTAAAAATTTGGCAAGATAATATACAGGCTAAAAATATATATATTCCAACTTAGGCTACCGCACTTACTGGCACCTAGTAACATAATGTAAGCCTTATCAGTATCGGCTTATTTATCATTACCAAATAGATCAGCCGTGCGGATCCTGAAATGCGATAAATCAAAACAACTGAATTAATTAGTAATTCATAAAGTCGGACCATGCAGACAAAGGTATTGCGTTTGGAAAAGCCGGGGCTAGTTAGAGGTGCTTATAATGATATAATTCAGGTTCACAGGCACAGTACGGTGCACCCCCCCCCCCCTCTCCCCCAGACGAAAAACCAACTGAAACCAATTGAACACCCAGTGAATTTTTATTGGCCTTCAATTGGTTTCAATTGGTATCAGTGGGTTTTAATAGGTTTCGACTGGTCTAAATTAGATTTCAGTTGACGTCCTACTAGTACTACAAGCCATGGGGTCAGCCCCAATTAGTCCAATGGGATGTTAATGGGAGAGTTGGCTTCAATTGGTCCAATAGGGGCCAATTGGTTTTCAATGGGGATCACGTGACCGGTTTACCTCATTTGCATATTTGCTATTTTTCTGGAAAATTCAACAATTAAAGTAAAATACAAATGCAGTCATATTCCTTTTTATGTATATTTGTTCCGAATATTTGTGTGAAATATTTCACAAAGAAAATGTATGATTTCCCATTGCATATTTTAAATAACAATAGAAAGATAGATTCACTATTAAAAAAGCATGTAAGTACAATACGCTCATCATGCTATACTTTTGAATTCGATTTCCTTGCAGGCGCAAATATTCTAATTTACATGATTTAGTAATGATAAGCGCCTTAAAACCCCAAACCAACCAACCAACATTGATTATAAGTGTAATACACTGATAATGCTATATAAGAAATCAAATTGAATTTGATTTCTTATATACATGATCAGGTGCAAATATTCTAATTTAGTAATGACAAGTGCCTCAAAACCCGAAAACCAAATAACGTTCAAATGCGCACTAAATAATAATTTCAGTAACGATAAGCGCCTTAAATACCCCCAAACCAACCACCAACCAACCAACGTTCTATGGACTTCAATTGGTTTCAATTGAACCACCTGACCCCACTGGACATACCAGTTGAAAATTTAAGTTGCAGTTACAAGACCAACGCAATTGGAAATACCAATAAAAAAATTCCAGTTACAAGACAGTGAATACCATTGAATACCAATTAGCGACTGAAAGTATATTGAAAGTGAAACATTGAGTCCCTGTTGAAATCATTTGGCAACTGGTCCCCATTGCTCCCCATTAAAACCAATTGGCAATGGGGACCAATTGGTTTAATGAGGACCCATTGTTTCACCAGTTACTCCCAATTGCCAATTGGTAATCAGTGGGGATCTCCAATGGGGATTCAATTGGATTTTCGTCCGGGGCCCCCGAAAATACATTCGGCCGAGGGGTGGCCACGGTGTTGGCAGGGTTTACAGTATTATTTATACCTGTCTTTATACCAACTCTTCATCATAGACCTGTTTCGTATAATATATCGAAATTTAGTGCAAACAATTATGATAAAGTGAGTAGTAATACCCAAAATGAAAAGACATAAGTTGCAAATCAGGTTTATTCTCTCATAACACTTGAAATGCAATCATTCACTGAAGGTGAATGCACTATTAAATTTTCATCATGAAGTATACGCATGTTATTTGAATATTCATGGCAAATCAACCTACTACGAAGTATTTGAACTTGAGCAATGAACCGTCCTATGCAAATCGCATCTGTGGGCACAATTTGAATAACAAGGAGGCGGGGGATAATATTCAACATATAACTGAGTTTGGTTATGATGCACGTACGCTGATCCTATAAGTCTAGGGCGTGATGGCAGGCTATAACGATAGCCATAACACATGCGTGCTCGTTTGAAAGTAGTACTACTCGGTTTAAAGGTATTCTGGTTGGTATTTAATATGTGAAATCATCAGTTAAACATCGGCTGAAACAGCTGTTATTTTCTAGGAATAAGTGCTACTT
>CM057163.1:11329787-11446614 GCA_029962745.1 Echinometra lucunter
ACCAACAACGTTCTATGGACTTCAATTGGTTTCAATCGGACCACTTGAACCCATTGGACATACCAGTTGAAAATTTAAGTTGCAGTTACAAGACCAACGCAGTTGGAAATACCAATAAAAAATCCAATTTACAAGACAGTGAATACCACTGAATACCAATTGGCGACTGAAAGTATATTGAAGTGAAAACATTGAGTCCCTATTGAAATCAATTGGCAACTGGTCCCCGCATTCATTGGCAGGGGGAATCAATTGGTTTTATTGGGCATATTTCAATGGGTCAACTGCCAGTTGGCTTTAATGTGGACCGATTGATTCACCAGTTACTCCCAATTGCCAATTAGTAATAAATGGGGATCTCCAATGGAGATTCAATTGGATTTTCGTCTTGGGGCCCCCGAAAATACATTCGGCCGAGGGGTTGGCCACGATATTGGCGGGATTTACAATATGATTTATACCTGTCTTTATACCTACCTTTCATCACAGACCTGTCCCGTATAATGTGTCGAAATTTAGTGCAAACACCATGGTAAAGTGAGTAGTAATACCCAAAATGAAAAGACATGCAGATATGTTGCAAATCAGGTTTATTCTCATAACACTTGAAATACAATCATTCATCATCATCATCATCATCATTGGTGTTATGTCGGTATAACATGTCCGTTATAGAAAAAGTCCATCATTCACCATTCTTTCCCGTCTTGAGCTTTTATTTTAGTTTCCTGGTAAGTGTTTCCGCTCATGATCATGTCCAACATCTTGACTTTGTTCTTTGGCCTCCACGCATTCTTTTCCCATCTACTCTACCCTCAATCATGTCAAGCATCATGTTATCGTGTCGAAATTATTCACTGAAGGTGAATGCACTATTAATTTTCCATCATGAAGTATACGCATGTTATTTGAATACTTCATGAAAATATGCTATTCATGGCAAATCCACCTACTACTAACATGACTAAGTATTTGAACTTTGGACAAGAACCGTCCTGTGCAAATCGCATACTGTGGGCACAATTTGACGTGCACGTACGCTGATCCTACGCAAATCTATAGGGCGCGGCAGGCTATAACGATAATCATAACATCTGCGTGCTCGTTTGAGAGTAGTACTACTCGGTTTAAAGGTATTCTGGTTGGTATTTAATATGTGAAATCATCAGTTAAACATCGGCTAACAACAACACCTGAAACAGTGGTTATTTTCTAGGAATAAGTGCTACGTTTGTTGGTGATGTACTTCTGAAACTACTTGTAAGTATTTTTATCACTACTTCCTGGTATTTAGTAAATTTTCAATTTCAGACTGACGTCATTGTACTTTATATACCACTTGTTTTCATATTTAAATTGTCATGAGAGATTTGCAATGAATGATTTAAAGGAACCCGTAATTATGGAAAACGACCTCCTAACTCAATGAAATGTGAGGGGGGAAAAAATGAAACTTATGAAACTATGATTACATTTTGTACCACAAGGGAACCACACAATATTACAATCGATAGATTGAAACCAAGGTTCTTTTTTAAAAGTTACTTGCTTGTATTGTTATTCAAGTAGGCCTAACCTACACAAGTTAAAGGAGAGGAGAGGGTATAAACTAATCTAATGGGGGCCTAGTTAGTTACACAGTCGCCTACAACACTTTTAGAAAGAACTTAGAAGAAGCATGCTGCGCCTAAATGACTCGATACCAACACCTTTTCAGCATGTTGGACAAAGGGGCCCATTTAAAAAAAAAAGTTATGGGCACCTAATCTATATTGATATCAGCCGTCATTTATCAGAGGCCTGTGTATACTTTCAGACATGACCAACTCATTGCGAAATAAAGATATCCACAAAATTGGCCGCTATATTGGTAAATTTTTGGAAAAGGGGTCACAGGCCGATTGTCATAAAGGGGTCTTTTGGATACGAGTCTTGTACAAGCAAGAAAGTCAAAAACACCTTCTCTTCAGTCACTTGCAAAAGTTTAATTCAAGCCACCAGCATGACCACAAATTTGTTAACATTTCTGTCAGTGGACCTGGGATACATTTTCACATTAAATGATAACATTATTTAATGTACGTCCTTTTACTTTAGGTCTGAATAATTCAGCATGGCAAAGAAAGACAGTATAAGCCCCCCCCCCCCTCCCCTTCCCAATGACCCTCCACCAAGGCCAGCGTCTACTCCGACAGTGTGAATGCAAACCTTTTCAAGCTTTTAAGAAGATGGTTTATTTTGACTTGAAAAGAACACGTATAATAAAGACCATTGTCAGGAGCAGTAATGTCCAGGTTTTCAGGAGATTCTATCATGACAATCATATCACATGGGTGCTGTTATAGTTTGATTAATACACAGTAGTTGGGGAAAGTCACGTGTTTAACATTTTACTTGTTTCATTGTAACAAAATCAGTTTGGCATAATGTAATAATACCAATCGAATGAGAGATTGGACTTTACCACTTGTTACATTTTTACAGAACTTGAGAGAGGAGACTGAGAATCAAAGCTTCATGTGGTTATGCTAGTTACTGGTTTTGAAAATCTACAGTTTGTAGAGAATCGTGGTGAAATATAATGCAAATTTAAAATGTGTCACTGACTTGCCTCTCATTCTCAACCACTGAAAATTCTGATTTTTTTTTTCGGGGGAAAAAATCAGCACCAAAGCAGCACTTAAGAATCAAGAAGATTATGCTTTTGCAAAATCTTCCCCAAATCAAACTTGTTATATCAGGTTTTGAAAACATGCAAATCATGCAGAGTCATAATATCCAAGCAAACTTGTGTTGTAGAGTGAATAAGATCACGACAATAATAAAATTGCCCTTGTGTTCATTTTTCCAAATCCCTAACGATAACTAAGTCATCATTCTCCAAGTTTTTTTACTACTACTACTACTACTACGACTAGGCCTCCTACTAATGCTACTACTATTACTACTACTATTACTACCACTACTACGACGACGACGACTAGGCCTACTACTACTACTACTACTACTACTACTACCACCACCACCACCACCACCACCACCACCACTACTACTAGGCTTACTACTACTACTACTACTACTACTACTACTACTACCACTATTACTATAACTTTTACTACTACCACTACTTCCACTATTACTGGGCCTACTACTACTGCTACTACTACTACTACTGCTACTACTACTACTACTACTACTACTACTACTACCACTATTACTACTGCCATGTATGTTTTGGGTCCTTCTGTATGTAGGCTAGTCTGATACTGAATGGTTTAGGTGCAGAATGAATAATTACAATGAAATATATATTATATATTACAATGAAACAAGTAAAATGTTAAACAAGTGACTTTACCCAGCTACTGTGTATTACTTTTTCTCTTGTATAATCTTACGTTTTAATACGAGATCCATTGTTGCTGAAGAAGACAATAATCATAAGAAAATTGCTGTTAATATCATGTTTTATTTCTTGTGATGTCATCATCTAAATGGAATCTAAGAACATTCTTTGGAGTCGTATTTCATGAATCAAAGTCAAATTTCTCAATTGTGTGGTCTTGCGAGCTATAACTGCGTATTATTTCAGAGTACTAATAGTAATTAGTAGTAGCAGCAGCAGCAGCTGCAGTAGTAGCAGTAGAAGTAGTAGTAGCAGTAGTAGTAGTAGTAGTAGTAGTAGTAGTAGGAGAAGGAGGAGGAGGAGGAGGAGGAGGAGGAGGAGGAGGAGGAGGAGGAGGAGAAGTAGTATAGAAGTATTAGCAGCAGCAGGAGCATTAGTAGTAGTAGTAGTAGTAGTAGTAGTAGTAGTAGTAGTAGTAGTAGTAGTAGTGGTAGTAGTAGTAGTGGTGGTGGTAGTAGTGTTGCCTTCTTTTTTTTGTAAATGGAGACAGAAGGAATAGGTGATTAAAGTATGAGGAATCGGCTGGGGCGGGGATAACGAGTGAGATAGATCAAGAATGGGGTCTAAAAAGAGGTGGGATGGGGAGA
The DNA here is from genome assembly GCA_029962745.1 of Echinometra lucunter. Classification (NCBI taxonomy): domain Eukaryota; kingdom Metazoa; phylum Echinodermata; class Echinoidea; order Camarodonta; family Echinometridae; genus Echinometra; species Echinometra lucunter. The sequence goes on from CM057163.1 coordinate 11,333,781, forward strand.
GGAGGGAGAGGGAATAGGGCATGTAAGAGAGTTGAAAAGAGAAATGGATGAAATAATTATGCCAGAAAAAAGAATGGAAATAAGAGATGCCCCGAGTCAGAAAGAAAGATAAACAGAGAAAATTTGTAGAGAGGGAGACAGAAAAAGAAGGATGAGTGTATATTAAAGAGATGGACAGAAACTTGAGAAGAAACTGGGAGCTGGGATTGAAGTGAGAAAGTTTAGACCATGAGACATAATGATAAGCGCCTTAAAACCCCTAAACCAACCAACCAACAGTGATTATAAATGCAATACACTGATCATGCCATATAAGAAATCAAATTGAATTTGATTTCTTATGTACATGATCAGGTGCAAATATTCTCATTTAGTAATGATAAGTGCCTCAAAACCCGAAAACCAACCAACGTTCAAAGGCGCAATAAATAATTCTAATTCAGTAATGATAAGCGCCTTAAAAACCCCCAAACCAACCACCAACCAACCAACGTTCTATGGACTTCAATTGGTTTAAATTTGACCACCTGACCCCACTGGACATACCAGTTGAAAAATTAAGTTGCAGTTACAAGGCCAATGCAGTTGGAAATACCAATACAAAATTCCAGTTACAAGACAGTGAATATCATTGAATACCAATTGGCGACTGAAATTATATTGAAAGTGAAACATTGAGTCCCTGTTGAAATCATTTGGCAACTGGTCCCCATTGCTCCCCATTAAAACCAATTGGCAATGGGGACCAATTGGATTTAATGAGAACCCATTGTTTCACCAGTTACTCCCAATTGCCAATTGGTAATCAGTGGGGATCTTCAATGGGGATTCAATTGGATTTCCGTCCGGGGCCCCCGAAAATACATTCGGCCGAGTGATTGGCCACGGTGTTGGCAGGGTTTACAATATTATTTATACCTGTCTTTATACCAACTTTTCATCACTGTCTCGTATAATATATCGAAATTTAGTGCAAACAATTATGGTAAAGTGAGAACCCAAAATGAAAAGACATACAGATAAGTTGCAAATCAGGTGTATTCTCTCATAACACTTGAAATGCAATCCTTCACTGAAGGTGAATGCACTATTAATTTTTCATCATGAAGTATACGCATGTTATTTGAATACGTCATGAAAATATGCTATTCATGGCAAATCAACTTGCTACGAAGTATTTGAACTTGAGCAATGAACCGTCCTATGCAAATGGCATCTGTGTTCACAATTTGAACAACAAGGAGCCGGGGGATAATATTCAACTTATAACTGAGTTTTGTAATGACGTGCACGTACGCTGATCCTATGCAAATCTATAGGGCGCGGCAGGCTATAACGATAATCATAACATTTGCGTGCTCGATTGAGAGTAGTACTACTCGGTTTAAAGGTATTCTGGTTGGTATTTAATATGTGAAATCATCAGTTAAACATCGGCTAACAACAACATCTGAAACAGTTGTTATTTTCTAGGAACAAGTGCTACGTTTGTTGGCGATGTACTTCTGAAACTACCTTGTAAGTATTTTTATCACTACTTCCTGGTATTTAGTAAATTTTCAATTTCAGACTGACGTCATTATACTTTATATACCACTTTATATACCACTTGTTTTCATATTTAAATTGTCATGAGAGATTTGCAATGAATGATTTAAAGGAACCCGTAATTATGGAAAACGACCTCCTAACTCAATGAAATGTGAGGGGGGAAAAAATGAAACTTATGAAACTATGATTACATTTGTACCACAAGGGAACCACACAATATTACAGTCGAGAGACTGAAACCAAGGTTCTTTTTTAAAAGTTACTTGCTTGTATTGTTATTCAAATAGGCCTAACCTACACAAGTTAAAGGAGAGAAGAGGGTATAAACTAATCTAATGGGGGCCTAGTTAGTTACACAGTCGCCTACAGCACTTTTAGAAAGAACTGAGAAGAAGCGTGCTGCGCCAAAATGACTCAATACCAACACCTTTTAAGCATGTTGGACAAAGGGGCCCATTTAAAAAAAAAGTTATAGGCACATAATCTATATTGATATCAGCCGTCATTTATCCGAGGCCTGTGTATACTTTCAGACATGACCAACTCATTGCGAAATAAAGATATCCACAAAATTGGCCGCTATATTGGTAAATTTTTGGAAAAGTTGTCACAGGCCGATTGTCATAAAGGGGTCTTTTGGATACGAATCTTGTACAAGCAAGAAAGTCATAAACACCTTCTCTTCAGTCACTTGCAAAAGTTTAATTCAGGCCACCAGCGTGACCACAAATTTGTTAACATTTCTGTCACTGGACGTGGGATACATTTTCACATTAAATGATAACATTATTTAATGTACGTCCTTTTACTTTAGGTCTGAATAATTCAGCATGGCAAAGAAAAACAGTATAAGCCCCCCCCCCCCCCCTCCCCTTCCCAATGACCCTCCAGCGTCTACTCCGACAGTGTGAATGCATACCTTTTCAAGCTCTTAAGAAGATGGTTTATTTTGACTTGAAAAGAACATGTATAATAAAGACCATTGTCAGGAGCAGTAAAGTCCAGGTTTTCAGGAGATTTTATCATGACAATCATATCACATGGGTGCTGTTATAGTTTGATTACAATAATTATTCATTCTGCACCTAAACAATTCAGTATCATACTAGCTTACATACAGAAGGACCCAAAACATACATGGCAGTAGTAATAGTAGTAGTAGTAGTAGTAGTAGTAGTAGTAGTAGTAGTAGTAGTAGCATTAGCAGCAGCAGCAGCAGCAGTAGTAGTAGTAGTAGTAGTAGTGGTAGTAGTAGTAGCAGCAGCAGTAGTAGTAGTAGTAGTAGTAGTAGTAGTGGTAGTAGTAGTAATAGTGGTAGTAGTAGTAGCAGCAGCATTAGTAGTAGGCCTAGTAGTAGTAGTAGTGGTAGTAGTAGTAGTAGTAGTAGTAGTAGTAGTAGTAGTAGTAGTAGTAATAATAGTGGTAGTAGTAGCAGCAGCAGCATTAGTAGTAGGCCTAGTAGTAGTAGTAGTAGTAGTAGTAGTAGTAGTAGTAGTAGTAGTAGTAGTAGTAAAAAAAAGTTTGAGAATGATGACTTAGTTATCGTTAGGGATTTGGAAAAATGAACACAAGGGCAATTTCAATATTGTCGTGATCTTATTCACTCTACAACACAAGTTTGCTTGGATATTATGACTCTGAATGATTTGCATGTTTTCAAAACCTGATATAACAAGGTTGATTTGAAGAAGATTTTGCAAAAGCATAATCTTCTTGATTCTTAAGTGCTGCTTTGGTGCTGACTTTTTTCCCCCGAAAAAAAAAAAAATCAGAATTTTCAGTGGTTGAGAATGAGATGCAAGTCAGTGACGCATTTCAAATTTGCATTATATTTCACCACGGTTCTCTACAAACTGTAGATTTTCAAAACCAGTAACTAGCATAACCACATGAAGCTTTGATTCTCTCCTCTCTCAAGTTCTGTAAAAATGTAACAAGTGGTAAAGTCCAATCTCTCATTCGATTGGTATTGTTACAGTATGCTCAAACTGATTTTCTTACAATGAAACAAGTAAGATGTTAAACAAGTGACTTTCCCCAACTACTGTGTATTTATTTTTCTCTTATATAATATTACGTTTTAATACGAGATCCATTGTTGCTGAACAAGACAATAGTCATAAGAAAATTGCTGTTAATATCATGTTTTATTTCTTGTGATGTCATCATCTAAATAGAATCTAAGAACATTCTTTGGAGTCGTATTTCATGAATCAAAGTCAAATTTCTCAATTCTGTGGTCTTGCGAGCTATAACTGCGTATTATTTCAGAGTACTAATAGTAATTAGTAGTAGCAGCAGCAGCAGCTGCAGTAGTAGCAGTAGTAGCAGTAGAAGTAGTAGTAGCAGTAGGAGAAGGAGGAGGAGGAGAAGTAATGGGAGCAGTAGTAGGAATAGTAGTAGTAGTAGCAGCAGCAGCAGCAGCAGCAACAGCAGTAATTACTACTGCTACTACTACTACTACTACTACTACTACTACTACTACTACTACTGCTACTACTGCTACTGTAGCAGTAGTAGCAGTAGTAGTAGTAGTAGTAATAGTAGCAGTAGGAGAAGGAGGATGAGGATGAGGAGGAGGAGGAGGAGGAGGAGGAGGAGAAGTAGTATAGTAGTATTAGCAGCAGCAGCAGGAGCAGTAGTAGTTGTAGTAGTAGTAGTAGTAGTAGTAGTAGTAGTAGTGGTAGTAGTGGTAGTAGTAGTAGTAGTAGTAGTAGTATTAGCAGCAGCAGCAGCAGCAGGAGCAGTAGTAGTAGTAGTAGTAGTAGTAGTAGTAGTAGTAGTAGTAGTAGTAGTAGTAGTGGTAGTAGTGGTAGTAGTAGTAGTTGTAGTAGTAGTAGTATTAGCAGCAGCAGCAGGAGCAGGAGCAGCAGTAGTAGTAGTAGTAGTAGTAGTAGTAGTAGTAGTAGTAGTAGTGGTAGTAGTGGTAGTAGTAGTAGTTGTAGTAGTAGTAGTAGTATTAGCAGCAGCAGCAGCAGCAGGAGCAGTAGTAGTAGTAGTAGTAGTAGTAGTAGTAGTAGTAGTAGTAGTAGTGGTAGTAGTGGTAGTAGTAGTAGTTGTAGTAGTAGTAGTATTAGCAGCAGCAGCAGCAGCAGGAGCAGTAGTAGTAGTAGTAGTAGTAGTAGTAGTAGTAGTAGTAGTAGTAGTAGTAGTAGTAGTAGTGGTAGTAGTGTTGCCTTCTTTTTTTGTAAATGGAGACAGAAGGAATAGGTGATTAAAGTATAAGGAATCGGCTGGGGCGGGGATAACGAGTGAGATGGATCAAGAATGGGGTCTAAAAAGAGGTGGGATGGGGAGAGGAGGGAGAGGGAATAGGGTATGCAAGAGAGTTGAAAAGAGAAATGGATGAAATAATTATGCCAGAAAAAAAGAATGGAAATAAGAGATGCCCCGAGTCAGAAAGAAAGATAAATAGAGGAAATTTGTAGAGAGGGAGACAGAAAAAGAAGGATGAGTGTATAATAAAGAGATGGACAGAAACTTGAGAAGAAACTGGGAGCTGGGATTGAAGTGAGAAAGTTTAGACCATGAGACATGAAGTAGAATTACAGATGGAGGTACATGTACCTGTTTAATGGAATAGAGGAAAGGAGACACTAATACATGTATTGAAAGGGAGAGAATGGTTCAGAAAATTATTCAAATTAAGAAAGAACTATATGAAAGAAAAAAAGAAAAGAAAAGAAACGGGGGGGGGGGGTAGAATAACAGAAATGAGAGAGAATCTGAGCATTCATGAGCAGACTTCATTTATGACAAAAATCTAAAACCCACTATTACTTGACATGTGCTAATAATATTATTGAGCACCCATCATGCCCATGGTGCATTCCATGATACGTAGAAGAATTCTTTTTCAAAGGGCCGGGTAATAAAAGCTATTCATGAGGAACCTCTGTCACTTTACTTTGGGATTTCAAGCGCACAAAATGGGAACTCTCTTTGTTCGCTTTCAATAAAAATGGAGGGAAGAAAATCTGTGAACATATTTTTGTGCCATGAGCTAACTCCGAACTGGTCTATACTTAGAAATCGATAGGACGTGTTTCAAAAAGCAAGGCTGGTATAATACACCCGATAACTTAAATAAATTTGTCAAGTCATTCAATAATTTCATGAAACATTATTTCGATTGAGATGCTGACAAAAAAAAAATAAAATAAAATAACTAGACGGTGTGGAATAAAAGGTATGAAGAGAAGGATGATACCGGAGGATGGGGAAAAGGAAAGGGAAGAACAATCGGGGCACAGTATGAATGCAATTATATATAATTGCGCATTATATATAATGCAATTACACATATAATAAGGAGAATCAGGTCGAGGGAGTGCAAACACAAGTACAGTTGTAAGTTCCAGAGAATCTTGCAAGGTTTGCCTAGACTATTTTAATGATAACTATTCATTTATAATTGCTTAATCCATACAGTTCGCCAGGTGTATCTCTTTTCTCAAAAATAGTTTCCTTTACAAGTATATTACATCCGGGTCTTTCACTTCTTTCTTCTCTTTCTCTCTCTCTCTCTCTCTCTTTTCTCATTTCGACTCCCCATCTCTGTAACCTGTTGCATATTGGTACTCATTGGTACCAATGACATCCTCCACGCAATGATGATATTTCTCCCCACTCCATCTTCAACCCACAAACAGCACAAACATCCACACTAAAGCTCCTTACCCACTTACACAGTCATTATTCTTCCATTGAATGCAACGATCCAACCTGTGTAGCCGCATCGATCTGATTCGTTTATCTCTCGAAACACAAACACATCATCCTTACACTTTATTTATTATAATGATGATGGTGATCTTAACAACAACAATAATAATAATGGTAATAATGATCATGATAGTAATATTGTAGTAATGATAATATTTTTAGAGCGTACTTTCCAAAAAAAGTACCAAGAAAGGCCCTATTACAAAACGAAGTGTAGCCCGTTAACCACTAAAAAATTGCTAACATACTCACACAAACAAAAAATAAAGAAAATAACACAAGAAAACAAATCATCGCTACTGGTAACGCAGATTTTCTATTCTGGCTCTTACACCACTGTCTTTCTTCCCCTACCTCCTTTTTACATGCACACGAAAATATGCTCAACCGCCTAGGAGTGTGTGTGGCAGGTAGTAAATAATGAGCGCAAGAAGTATTGCATATCATGGCAGTTGCATGTTTCCACTTTTTAGAGAAAATAAACGTTGAAAAAAGAAGAAAAAGAAAAAAGAAAACTAAACATAGATCAAACAAAGAAACAAACAAACACTAAACCATCTGAAACCTACGCCTATGCATTTAGCTAGGCTACTCACATTTCTGAATAACAGAATAAGGAGGACAGAGCTTTCATGGAGTTTTATAAGACACGATAATGAAATGCGTTACAATATTGCAAGAAACGAGGGAAGAGTTGATAATATTATGCAGTTTGATAAAGGTTTTAAAGTAAGGGTGAAAAAAATTAGCTCACTGCACCTTTAATGGTGCATCATGTTTTTTTTTGGTGCTAAGTTAATTACTCCCAGGTGTTGCATTTGAAGGGTGCAAAATTGAACCCTTTATTCATATCCTCTCTCTATATCTATATATCTATCCATCTATCTATCTATCTATCTATCTATCTATCTATCTCTATCAGCTTTGGGGATCACGTCATTCCACAACTCTGTTTCTATAGTCGTCCCCAATTAGCTGCATAATCTGTGTTTTGCTGTTGTTGTTTTCTTTGTTTAAAACTCCTCTCTCCCTCTCCTCCCTCCTCTGCTCTACTTTCCCTCCAAGTCAATTTTTCTGTCAATGCCGGACTCTCCAGTCCTCTTTTCTTTGTTCTCAAACCTTCTCAAATCCTCCTTTTCTTGTAAAGATTTTGTAAGATAATATACAGGGTAAAATATATATATATTCCAACTTAACTAGGCTTCCGCACTTACTGGTACCTAGTAACATAATGTAAGCCTTATCAGTGTCGGCTTATTTATCATTACCAAATAGATCAGCCATGCGAATCCTGAAATGCAATAAATTAAAATAACTGAATTAATTAGTAATTCATAAAGTCGGACACTGCAGAAAAAGGTATTGCATTTGGAAAATCCAGGGCTAGTTAGAGGTGCTTATAATGATATATTTCAGGTTCACTGGCCCAGTGCACCCCCCTCCCCCAACGAAAAAACAACTAAAACCAATTGAACACGCAGTGAATTTCTATTGGTCTTTGCTTGGTTTCAATTGGTTCAATAGGCACCAACTGCCATTTGATTTCAATGGGAAAAATTACGACCAATTGATTCCAATGGGGGAAAAATTGGAACCAATTGGTTTCAATGGGGACCAATTGGGACCAGTAGCCAATTGGTTTTCGATGGGGATCATATGACTGGTTTACCTTATTTGCATATCATATTTGCTATTTTGTCTGGAAAATTCAACAATTAAAGTAAAATACAGATGCAGTCATATTTCTTTTTATGTATATTTGTTCCAAATATTTGTGTGAAATATTTCACAAAGAAAATGTATGATTTCCCATCACATATTTCAAATAACAATAGAAAGATAGATTCACTATTAAAAAAGCATATTATAAGTATAATACACTGATCATGCTATACGTGTGAAATTGATTTTTTTGCAGGCGCAAATATTCTAATTTACATGATTTAGAAATGATAAACCCCTTAAAACCCCCAAACCAACCAACCAACATTGATTATAAGTGCAATACACTGATCATGCCATATAAGAAATCAAATTGAATTTGATTTCTTATTTACATGATCAGGCGGAAATATTCTAACTTAGTAATGATAAGTGCCTGAAAACCCGAAAACCAACCTACGTTCGTAGGCGCAATCAATAATTCTAATTCAGTAACTATAAGCGCCTTAAAAACCTACAAACCAACCACCAACCAATTAACGTTCTATGGACTTCAATTGGTTTCAATTGGACCACCTGACCCCATAGGACATACCAGTTGAAAAAATTAAGTTGCAGTTACAAGACCAACGCAGTTGGAAATACCAATACAAAATTCCAGTTACAAGACAGTGAATGCCACTGAATACCAATTGGCGACTGAAAGTATATTGAAAGTGAAACATTGAGTCCCTGTTGAAATCATTTGGCAACTGGTCCCCATTGTTCCCCATTAAAACCAATTAGCAATGGGGACCAATTAGATTTAATGAGGACCCATTGTTTCACCAATTACTCCCAATTGCCAATCGGTAATCAGTGGGGATCTCCAATGGGGATTCAATTGGATTTCCGTCCTGGGCCCCCGAAAATACATTCGGCCGAGGGGTTGGCCACGGTGTTGGCAGGGTTTACAGTATTATTTATACCTGTCTTTATACCAACTCTTCATCATAGACCTGTCTCGTATAATATATCGAAATTTAGTGCAAACAATTATGGTAAAGTGAGTAGTAATACCCAAAATGAAAAGACATACAGATAAGTTGCAAATCAGGTGTATTCTCTCATAACACTTGAAATGCAATCATTCACTGAAGGTGAATGCACTATTAATTTTTCATCATGAAGTATACGCATGTGTTTTGAATACTTCATGAAAATATGCTATTCATGGCAAATCAACCTACTACGAAATATTTCAACTTGAGCAATGAACCGTCCTATGCAAATCGCATCTGTGGGCACAATTTTAATAACAAGGAGGCGGGGGGGGGGATAATATTCAACTTATTTAACTGAGTTTGGTATTGACGTGCACGTACGCTGATCCTATGCCGGCAAATCTATAGGGCGCGGCAGGCTATAACGATAATCATAACATTTGCGTGCTCGTTTGAGAGTAGTACTACTCGGTTTAAAGGTATTCTGGTTGGTATTTAATATGTGAAATCATCAGTTAAACATCGGCTAACAACAACACCTGAAACAGTTGTTATTTTCTAGGAATAAGTGCTACGTTTGTTGGTGATGTACTTCTGAAACTACCTTGTAAGTATTTTTGTCACTACTTCCTGGTATTTAGTAAATTTTCAATTTCAGACTGACGTCATTGTACTTTATAGACCACTTGTTTTCATATTTAAATTGTCATGAGAGATTTGCAGTGAATGATTTAAAGGCACCCGTAATTAAGGAAAACGACCTCCCAACTCGATGAAATGAGAGGAAAATATTAAACTTATGAAACTATGATTACATTATTTTGTACTACAAGGGAACCACACAATACTACAATCGAGCGATTGAAACCAAGGCTCTTTTTAAAAAGTTACTTGCTTGTATTGTTATTCAAATAGGCCTAACCTACACAAGTTAAAGGAGAGGTGAGGGTATAAACTAATCTAATGGGGGCCTAGTTAGTTACACAGTCGCCTACAACACTTTTAGTAAGAACTGAGAAGAAGCGTGCTGCGCCAAAATGACTCAATACCAACACCTTTTAAGCGTGTTGGACAAAGGGGCCCATTAAAAAAAAAGTTATGGGCACCTAATCTATATTGATATCAGCCGTCATTTATCCGAGGCCTGTGTATACTTTTAGACATGGCCAACTCATTGCGAAATAAAGATATCCACAAAATTGGCCGCTATATTGATAATTTTTTGAAAAGGGGTCACAGGCCGATTGTCAAAAAGGGGTCTTTTGGATACGTACGAGTCTTGTACAAGCAAGAAAGTCAAAACACCTTCTCTTCAGTCACTTGCAAAAGTTTAATTCAAGCCACCAACATGACCACAAATTTGTTAACGTTTCTGTCACTGGACCTGGGATACATTTTCACATTAAATGATAACATTATTTAATGTACGTCATTTTACTAGATCTGAATAATTCAGCATGGCAAAGAAAGACAGTATAACCCCCCCCCCCCCCTCCCCTCCCCAATGACCCTCCATCAAGGCCAGCGTCTACTCCGGCAGTGTGAATGCATACCTTTTCAAGCTTTTAAGAAGATGGTTTATTTTGACTTGAAAAGAACACGTATTATAAAGACCATTGTCAGGAGCAGTAATGTACAGGTTTTTAGGAGATTCTGTCATGACAATCATATCACAAGGGTGCTGTTATAGTTTGATTACAATAATTATTCATTCTGCACCTAAACCATTCAGTATCATACTAGCATACATACAAAATTGCCCAAAACATAATGCCAGTAGCAATAGTAGTAGTAGTAGTAGTAGTAGTAGCAGTAGTAGTAGTAGTAGTAGTAGCAGTAGTAGTAGTAGCAGTAGTAGTAGGCCCAGTAATAGTGGAGGTAGTAGTAGCTGCAGCAGCAGCAGCAGCAGCAGCAGTAGTAGGCCTAGTAGTAGTAGTAGTGGTAGTAGTAGTAGTAGTAGCAGTAGTAGCAGTAGTAGTAATAGTAGTAATAGTAGTAGTAGTAGTAGTAGTAGTAGTAGTAGTAGTAGTAGTAGTAGTAGTAGTATTATTGGTAGTAGTAGTAAGCCTAGTAGTAGTGGTGGTGGTGGTGGTGGTAGTAGTAGTAGTAGTAGTAGTAGTAGTAGTAGTAGTAGTAGTAGGCCTAGTCGTAGTGGTAGTAGTACGAATACGACTAGGCCTACTACTACGACTAGGCCTAGTGGTGGTGGTAGTAGTAGTAGTAGTAGCAGTAGTAGTAGGCCCAGTCGTAGTCGTAGTAGTAGTAGTAGTAGTAGTAGTAGTAGTAGTAGGCCTAGTCGTAGTCGTACTACTCGTAGTAGTAGTAGTAGTAGTTGTAGTTATAGTTTGATTACAATAATTATTCATTCTGCACCTAAACCATTCAGTATCATACTAGCATACATACAGAATTGCCCAAAACATAATGCCAGTAGCAATAGTAGTAGTAGTAGTAGTAGTAGTAGTAGCAGTAGTAGTAGTAGTAGTAGTAGTAGTAGTAGCAGTAGTAGTAGTAGCAGTAGTAGTAGGCCCAGTAATAGTGGAGGTAGTAGTAGCTGCAGCAGCAGCAGCAGCAGCAGCAGTAGTAGGCCTAGTAGTAGTAGTAGTGGTAGTAGTAGTAGTAGTAGTAGCAGTAGTAGCAGTAGTAGTAATAGTAGTAATAGTAGTAGTAGTAGTAGTAGTAGTAGTAGTAGTAGTAGTATTGGTAGTAGTAGTAAGCCTAGTAGTAGTGGTGGTGGTGGTGGTGGTAGTAGTAGTAGTAGTAGTAGTAGTAGTAGTAGTAGTAGTAGGCCTAGTCGTAGTGGTAGTAGTACGAATACGACTAGGCCTACTACTACGACTAGGCCTAGTGGTGGTGGTAGTAGTAGTAGTAGTAGCAGTAGTAGTAGGCCCAGTCGTAGTCGTAGTAGTAGTAGTAGTAGTAGTAGTAGTAGTAGTAGGCCTAGTCGTAGTCGTACTACTCGTAGTAGTAGTAGTAGTAGTTGTAGTAGTAGGCCTAGTATTAGTAGTGGCAATAGCAGTGGTGAGCCTAGTCGTAGTAGTAGCAGTAGAAGTAAAAAAAAAGAAAAAGTTGGAGAATGATGACTTTGTTATCGTTAGGGATTTGGAAAAATGAACACAAGGGCAATTTCAATATTGTCGTGATCTTATTCACTCTACAACACAAGTTTGCTTGGATATTATGACTCTGTATGATTTGCATGTTTTCAAAACCTGATATAACAAGTTTTATTTGGGGAAGATTCTGCAAAAGCATAATCTTCTTGATTCTTAAGTGCTGCTTTGGTGCTGATTTTTTTTCCCCCCGAAAAAAAATAGAATCTTCAGTGGTTGAGAATGAGATGCAAGTCAGTGACACATTTTAAATTTGCATTATCTTTCACCACGATTCTCTACAAACTGTAGATTTTCAAAACCAGTAACTAGTATAGCCACATGAAGCTTTGATTCTCTCCTCTCTCAAGTTCTGTAAAAATGTAACAAGTAGGTAAAGTCCAATCTCTCATTTGATTGGTATTATTACATTATGCCTAAACTAATTTTGTCATTTTGGAAATAAAATAAGGTACATAATCAGTGGGCTTTGCATTGTTACAAATTTCTAATCTGGCCAATCCGTTTTCCTCTTTATATTCTTACATTTTACATAATAATGATGATGATAATAATAATAATAATAATAATAATAATAATAATAATAATATTAATAAAGACTGATTTATGAAGCGCATAATAAACAAAAGTGTTTCTCCATGTGCTTTACAAAGTAAGAATAAGCAAAGCAAAATATAAGTGTGAATTACATGTAACAGAACTATTGGAAGAAGAATTACAAAAAAAAAAAAAAAAAATACACCTTAATGGCAGGTTAAACTGTTCAACTGTTCAGGTATAACTGAATTAAAGGCAAAAAAAAAAATGTGCCAATAATACATTGTTTTTTAATTGCTAGTAAAAATCACGCAAAGCAAATACAAAATAGCAAAAAATAGTTGTATTGGATTAAAAACAGTGACATAGTAGGCCCTATCTTTTTATTTCTTCTTCTTCTCCTTCTTCTTCTCCTTCTCCTTCTTCTTCTTCTTCTTCTCCTTCTTCTTCTTCTTCTTCTTCTTCTTCTTCTTCTTCTTCTTCTTCTTCTTCCAGATTGTGACTTTTCCTTCCTGCTACCGAGCCACTTAATCTGTCAAGATGCCTGTATCACTTTGTGAGTGGAGGGTCCGAATTGGGACATTTGTTCATTGGATAAGGGACTATGAAATTGGGGAGAGAAAAGAGAGACTGTTGAAAGAAAGGATTCGACGACTGAAGGTTCTTTGTGAGAGACTTAAGGCGAAAATGGGTGATTCCGAACACAAATCCGAAGAAGATGGTGAACACACTAGACATGACGGTTCAAATCCAAGAAAGAGTAAACAATGTCCTCATAAAACTACAAACATCCAGTCATCAGGAAACTCATCTTACATCAAAGACTTATTAACTTCATGCGATCAATGCATTCAAGACATATTAACTCAGAACTGTTCACATATCGAGGAGTTACTCACCCAATCTGATACGAGCATTGAAAAATTACTCGCACAAAATGATTCATGTCTGAAAGATCTCTTGTCGGTACCTAATGTTTCCAGAAATCACCAACATACAGCTTGTGGGGGCTCCTTTGGAGATCTTACGCAAAACGATTCCAAGATCAGAAAGTTGCTCACACAGTCTGATTCGCGCATCAAAGAGTTGCTTAATTCAGTAGGTTCTGGGAAAGATGACATGCTCTTCTCAGCTGGATCCTGTAGAAATTACCAACCTGTACAGTCAGATTATACAGCCAACTATTTGTTTTCCCGAGCCGATTCCGACTCAAGAATTTCACTTGAGCCATCTAATACTAACACAAAACTGCAGACACAGTCTGATTCTTACGTCCAAAATCTGCTAGAGCCAAGGGATACCTCGATCAACGAGTTACTCACGGCAAGAGATTCCTCAGTCAAAGAGTTACTGACGCCAAGAGATTGCTCGATAAACGAGTTACCAACGCCAAGACATTCTTATATCAATGTTTCACTCACGCCAAGGGATTGCTCGATCAACGAGTTACTAATGCCACAAGATTCCCCAGTAAACGATACCCATGAAGGTTTCTTGATCAATGAGCTGCTGACGCCAAGAGATTCTTATGTCAACGAGTTACTAACACCAAGAGATTTCCCTCGCAACGATGTACCAACGCCAAGACATTATTCTATTGCAGAGTCACTCAGGCCAAGAGATTGCTCGATCAACGAGTTACTCACAACGAATTATTCCTCTATCACCGATTTATTAACCCAAGAAGATTCCTTGATCAACGATCTGCTGACAACCAAAGATCCCACTGTCTACGAGGTACTAATGCCAAGAGATTCGCCGCTCGGCGAGTTACCAATTCCAAGAGATTCTTCCATCAAAGAGTCACTCGTGCCAACAGATTCCTCTATCAACCAGTTACTCAAGCCAACAGATGTCTCAGTGAACGAATTACTGAAGCCTGCTGATGCTCCCATCAATGAGCTGTTCACACCAATAGATTTCCCCATCAACGGGTCTCTTACAACAGAAGACTCCTATATTCGCAAGTTACTTACACTCAGAGAAGAAGTTGGCCTACTGCCTAAATCTGGAGTCAGAGTCCACGAACCAAAAAAGGACTTTTGCAACGAAGGGATGGCCAATGGAGAGCTGAATGAATTGGAATCAACCTACGCTTACAAGAAAGTGCAACTCGATGGAATAGGTTGCGAGTCTCCTCTAGAAGGGATCAAACATGAGGACTCTGCATGGCATCGACTAACATTCCCCACATTAACATCTACCTTAGACAATGATGTCGCACAGAATGGACTCCAAAAACCGAAGGTAAGCAGCTTCTCTTTAACTTATGATGCATCATCCGCCCTCAGCTTTTCAAAATTGAGCGGAAAATAGTATTGAAATAAAACTCAAAGAAAGCCCACTCGAACCCTCCCCTTTCTACATTTTTTTAAATTGGTTATAATCTTTTTTACCAAGAGATAATCATTTGAACAGTTTAAATGCAGAAACTGCTCAAAATCATTATTTGATCATTAAGGTCACAATCATATAATAGAAAATAAAACTTTTCAAACGATATGTTGCTCATTATAATATAACGCTATATAGTTATCGTCAAAATTAGCACATATTTTCTGATCATTTTCTTTATTTTTCTTGACCTTCAACTGCAAAGATCTCAGTTTGACAAAAATGGATATATCGGTTTTTGCATTTGAACTCTTCATTAACAACTCAGTTGTGAGTCTACCTATAGTTAAATTTACCTGCAGTACCCTTAAAGTGAATACACAATGGTAAAATATTTTTTGATATGTGATCGAGAATAGAATTCTAAGAAGAATAACATTAAAATTTTGATGATTTTCAATCGAAATCAATGCATTTTGGCTAATTTTCTCATGAAAAATCAAGAGTTGACCCAAAAATTTGAGTATGAGGTATGACGTCAAAGTGGGTACCCAGCTTCGCGCATTGCAGTTGTGCTGCGCGCTAGACTGTACAATATGTATTATACCTTGCGCGCATTTTGCTAGAATTACGCGACAAGGTGCCCACTTTGACGTCATTTTGACGTCAAAGTGGGTACCCAGTTGAAATTGGGTCACAGCTGAGGGGTCAAAAATATCATGAAATCTTACCACATTTGGGGGTTTCCTTGGCAACAGGACTTTTAAAAAAACTTTAGACAGATGAATTTCTGCTGATAAAATCCCGCTCTTTTAAATGAACTAACATTGACTCATCATTGGGTACCCCCTTTAATGTAATTATAAAGAACTACAATAAGTTAGCTATACTAATGTGCAAATGCAACCTCCATGCAGAGGGTTTTTATGAAGATGGCGAGTTTTGTTTTTCTTTTCTTTTCTTTTAATACCAGGGTTTATAATCCACAGACTTTATACAAAATTTCTTCTTGAGACTATTTCAGCCATATTTGTTTTGTAATTATTGTATGTGTCACTTCATTTGCAGGAGATATCAACCGAGTCAGCAAATACATCATCCCAATGTACATGGAGCTTGGATAAAACAGTTGATGCGATCACACCGTACAACCCATGCCTTGCTGAGTTATTGCTTGCTAAGGCAGGGGACGTAGAACTCAATCCAGGACCTCTTCATGGGTAAATAGTTTAGACTTAAAATGATGAGGCGAACACTGAAGCCCCCACACGAATAGACACATCCACAGCCTACACCATACATCTGGATATAGATATCACAGGGAAATATATAACTGAATATGAGAAGTTATTCATTTTGGTACCATAAATCTTCTTCTTAAAAAGTACAGTATTGTAACAATGCTACATCAAATTACATAGGACTGCATGTTTGGATTGAACCCATGATTAAAAGACGATCAGGTGGATACAGAATACATTATTTATATCAACATGCTGCTATCAAAGTGAAAGTGGAATTGGAATAATTCCAACAATTAATTTCTTGATTAGCTGCTGTCTTCATCGTTCATATTTGTTTTACAATAGACGCTCCCTAATTCATGTTGTTCTTTCCCCTCAATAACGAAGTCCATGAGTCATGATGAGTTTTATCGACTTTTAGTACATTTGGATCATTTTTATTTTTCATTTTTTTTAGATCAATAGACAGTGTGCTGCAGGAGAGTGAACTCATACTACTAGCCAAAGAAGTTCCGGGCGGCTGCTACACTGAACTATGCATTAGCCTTGGGTTTTGCTATACGGAGAGCCAAAATGTACTGACCAAACATCTCATGGATATTCCAGGTGCTTTGTTGGGATTCTTCTGCAGATGGAAAGTCAAGCAAAGAGATGGCACCGATTGCCGAGCAGTTCTTGCACGGATTCTTGGAAACGCCGATATGGGTGAACTTCAGACAAAATTGTTAGCAGGTAACTTAATTTCCCAGGGCTGATGGTAATGTCATTAGCTTCTCACAGCTTGACGTAAAAATTAGATAATATATTCATTTCCATTAAAAGATCGGATAAAAGCTTTTTTAAAAGGAAAATATTCAATTAGACATTCGGTAAAATGAGCATGCCTTTATAATCATGATAATGCATCCTTTAAAAGTAACATGGATTTAGAGCATATGCGGCGATCCCCGGGGGGGGGGGGGTGACATGTCCGCCTCGATTTTTTCTGGGAGCATCGCCCCCCTCGATTTTTGAAACTTAATATTTTCATTTTTCTATTTTGAATCAGGTGACCAAATATAGGCCAACCATTTCAATATTTTATAGCCATGGAGTTTATTTTGATGGCAAAATGAGGCTTCTTTCATTATTTTTTGCGGTTATTTTTAGTTCGCTCACATAATAACGAGCAACTCCCTTCCACTTCTCAAAACAAATTTTCGGGGGTGACCTTCGGTGCTTCCGCCCCCCCCCCCCCTCGTTACATGAAATCGCCGCTCCTGATTTAGAGATACACAACTCACTAAACTAAAGCAATGATCGTTCTGTCTTCATAATTGTAGTGATGATGTCCATTATGTTTATATTGTTTTGATCTAGGAGGATATCTTAGAACTGAGACATCGTCTTCCGGTAAGTGCATCAGAAACAAAAGCACAATACACTAAAATTGTCAACTCCTATTTTGCATTATTCTATAATCAGAATCTAACAAGTAGAAAAGCCGGTTTATTGAAAAACACCTTGTGTTAATCTCTATGAAGAAAAAAAGACTTTGTTTTATGATGGACAAACTAATCAGCGTGGATATCAGTTCACCATTTGATGCTAGGGCTAGCTTCTAAAGTTTGACTCTTCAGGGCCTCGTTGCATAAAACTATTTTACCATCAGTGGTAACTACAGTGGTAACATTAATAGCCAATCAAATTGAAGGTTTCCACTGAAGTAGCCATTGAAGGCAAAGTTACTATAAATGGTAAGTTTTATGTAACGGGACCCAGATTTCTAAATCAACAAAGTATGAAATATAAATCGCTTTTTATTCATCAGTCAGTACATATTAGACAATAAGAAGTGTAATGATAAGATAATAATGATCCATAGCACAGTCGAAAAGTAGCCTGTGTGCCCATCGCGCTTTAGTGGGTTGAATGCTCGTGTGATAACCTTAAATATATTCGATTTGTCTATGATTAACGTATTTTCCCCCTAAACTAGCCTTTAATTAGCCCGAGCAATTACACAACTGTTCCCGAGTAATATAAATATGTAAAACACTATCTTTTCCTTGAATTGAGGTAGTGTTTATAATCTCATTATTTCCAGCACCGGATACACCACAGCCACTCATAGACATGACGGAGGAACAAGCAGTCCAATGTGCTGAAGACTTACAGACATTCTACCGTGAACAAATGTGTAAAATAAAGACTGACCCACTTGATTTCAACTCTGTCTTGGAATTTGAAACAATATACACCAACTTAACGCTGCTTAGGTCTAAAACACCACTTGATTACAGTGCACTTCTTACTACAAAGGTTAACGGAGTGATTCCTAAACGTCTTATGATTGAAGGTGAAGGAGGTGTTGGTAAAACGACATTCTGTTCAAAGATAGCATGGGACTGGGCCAATGATTCACCCCAATTTAAGCATTTCATTTGGGTTTTGGTCATTCCCCTTCGTAAGGTTATCAAGGGTCAGACATTAGGTGGTATTGTGAAAAACTACCTCTCCGACAGTAACTCGGTTACCCCTGCTCAGATCGATAATTACATACGGTCCCAACCTTCAAAGGTCCTTATTGTACTTGATGGACTCGATGAGTATGACGGAGACCTTTCGTCTGAAGATGACTCTGATATTTCTCGGATTCTTCGAAGAAATAAATTCAAGGAATGCATTGTTCTGGTGACAGCAAGGCCATGGAGAGCGGATCAGATAAAATGCAATGGACATTTAAGCCATACATACGCTTTCATAGCGGCAAAGGGCTTCAGTGCAAAAAATGTATCGTCCTACATCAAGAAGTACTTTGTAGACGATGAAAATACCGGATCAGAACTGATTCGGTTTATAAAAATGAATGATGTGATCAAGGAGAACATGGTACCTTTTCCAATTTACGTTGCAATGCTGTGCATATTATGGAAAAATTCGGACATTGAGAAGCGAGAAACAATACGCAGACTAAAGACGTTTTCCCAATTATTCGATCAAATGGTTATGTTTCTGAAAGATAATTATATATCAAAAATCACCGAATTGTTGCGTGAAGCAAACCTGGAAAAGGAAATGGAAAATATTAATACATGTCTGTTAGAAATAGGATCAATCGCTTTCCAAGGGCTTCTTACAAAGAAATTGACATTTAACGAAAAGGACTTCATCTTGTGTAAGGAAGCCATGGAGACATGTTGCAGAATCGGAGTTTTAAGTAGAGAAAATAAAAATATCTCGAGATGGGAAAGAACTTCAAATACTACGCAGTCTGTAACCACAAGCGTATTCTTTCCTCACAAACTCTTTCAAGAATACATCGCTGCGTTGCATCTTGACTCTATTTTTTACACTGAACGTGAAGAGTACAATAGGTCATTGGATAAAGTTATTAGAGGTGATGCACAAGAATTCCGTTACCTTCTGTATTTCACTGCTGCCCAGGGACAGGAAATCGGACTTGATATTGTTAAAAAACTACAACAAAATGAGGTGCAGAATGATAATTATCCATACCTACACAAACCTTCGGGTTGGAACGCCAAACTAGATTATCCCCGTCGACGTGATGAGGGTTGCAAGAGAAGAGGACAATATAATTTCCTTGTAGATGTCACTTTTGAAGCATATAACAAAGACACGGCGAAATCAGTAGGACGAAGAATATTTGCAGAGGAGAAAATACTGACTATCGATGAAGACATGTCTCCTCACACAATGTCTGGTTATCTATTCATCATGGAACAACACGGAATGGTTAGTAATACATTGAATTGAATTGAAAAGGTCTTTACTGAATTCATATGACTGGCGACCAAAGCTCGAATTACATAGATTTACATACAAATACAGAGGATGCAAGAAATATATCCATGTACATGTAAATTAAAAACAAAATAAAACAAAACAAAACAAAAAAACTTCATACATATATTTTTTTAAGCTCAGATTTCACGTACTGTACCCCATGTAATTATGATGTAGATAGGTGTATGTCCATTAGTTTGCGTGGAAAGGGGGCGGAACTGTAATTATTAAACAGAAAACAAAATGTTATATTCCACCCCTATACCCCTGTCAGGATAGAATCACGCCCTTTCAATTTCTGGCCATGCCCCGTGCCACGATCAACATTTTTTTCCCCTCATAATTTGCTATATGTTCAGACTAAAAAGATTCGTCGAAAGTGTGTTGCAATAACCCATAGCCAGTTTTCACTTTGAACTTGAGTTGAAAAGAATGTTCTTGTAATTTGATTAGGATAGAAAATATAACAAAAGTTAAGGGGATAAACAATTGGAAAGAAAACAATTAAATGTTGCAAAAAGCTCTAATCCATCCAAGTTACATGGAACCCATGAAATACAGAGTAATAAAGGCCTATCTTTGGGGAATTGGTCCTTTTTAAAACATGAGTATATTCAAGCTTTCGAAACAAAATATAGCGATTTGTTTATCTATATATCCATGTTATGCATACTCATTTCAGGAAACATTGATATTTCGAGGAAGATCATTTGGCCCCACTGTATCACGTGACCTAGCAGACGTCCTTTGCTCAACAAGCTCACTATCAAGATTAGAATTTCACCGTACAACATTGGATGAAGATTTCTATCGATTGCTGCAGGATCGAGCATCATCAGCGTTAGGGGTAATGGTCTAATTTGATTGCCATCTCAATTTCACCGCCAAACCGACTCCACATTATTTTTTTCTATATAGACCAATTTCACAACGCAAGAGGGCAGCAGACTGTTCGACACAGTTCGACATACTGCTGTGGGCGCTCTAACTTTTATAGTACACAAGTCAATAGCGCGTTATGTACATTGGTTCGATTTTTTGTCTATTTTGACCAGTATATGGAGATTTATTTTGATATTTACAATGAGAAATTATCGAGGAAGTTCAGGTCGCAGCTGTGCAGTGCTCAAATCCACAAGAATTAGAGAAAGTTTAAAAATTGGAAGCTAACTGAGTGCGAAATTCACTCGCTTTTGACTCATATGAAGCCTGTTTGTGTGAGAAGCCTACACAGGTTTCTGTAAGCAATGTGAAGGAATTCGTCGCCAGTGGGTAAAAACATCAGCAGAAAGGACTTTGAAGTCAGGAAACATTATCATTATGTACTTTGGCGTAAAATTTAATGAGTGAAAACATGACTTTGTAAACAGGGTAAGATTTAGGGCTCCCGTTTACTACGGCTTCTAATGCTGCAATCGAATTTTACTGACAAAACTAAGTTGAAAAACCATCAAAAGTACAAAAATACATCAAAACTTCATCCGTCAGATATGAACATTGTCTTACCTCATCTACCCATGTATCCATGCTTTATTTTATTGATCTAGAATAAAGTACATGGAACAATATCGGGGCATATCTCATATCTTACATTCATTTTGTACACAGAGCCAATCGCGGTCAGCGCGCTTGCCCACCGCAGCAATGGCGTCGCCGATAGAGGGCCAAATACATAAACCGGAGGTGAAATTGGTCTATAGGTCACACAAACATTCATGAGGAGTGTATATCCGTTTAACAGCAGATTTCAAATACTTAGTAATCCTCAGTACCTGCACATGTGAACGTGTTTCACTGGACTGTGGAGAACAACTACAGTATGGATAAAACATCCTTTTTTTATTATTGGTGTCATTATAATTTTCCTTACAATTTAGGCCTATATATCTATTTTTTCTATTAACATTATCATCATTATTATGATTATCATTAATATCATTGTTATCAAAATTAGAGGCAAAACAAGGAACACATGTAAATTAATCATAATTAAACGATTTTAATGCTATCCGATATCTACTAAGTAATCCAGATTCATAATGATGGTGATTTAATTATAATGTCCATCATTAACATCATATTTTGCAGGTATTCTTTTATTTTTTATGACGCAACCCCTTATCATCTCAAATAGAAATAAACAGCGATTCAAGTCTCACGATTTCCCTTTTCCTAATTTTCTGCATAAAACACTTTACGATACAAACAGATTTTTTTTTCCCTTCATCCTCTTTTCACAATTGATATATTTTTCATATAATTGCTGTTCTTACAATGATTATAGAGATTATAATCGTCGCCAGTATAGCATTTCAATATGAATCCTTACACCAAAATTACTCCAATAGCAGACCATTCCCATTGTCAACTCTAGTCTATGATCAATCATCTGTTGATATGTGTGTTAAGCTTCGATACTGTGATACGCCTCTAAAGCGTAACTCGCAGGTTAAGTTGCTGAAAATGTGTACACGCACTGCTATGTGTACGGTACTATGGTATACACACATGCAGGTCAGAGTTGGTTGAGGGCAAGTTCTAAGCTTCATCCCTTCCTCTATCTTGATGTCTCTCTCTATGTTTCTCTCTCTGTTTAATATTTCTATATCTCTCTACTTTTTCTATTATTCTATTATTCAATCCTTTCTGCACTCTCTTGTTTGCTTGTTTGATACCTCCTTTACTGCTGAGAACTAGCCTCTAATTTTTCTCTGTCTCCCCCTGATCCTGATTTGTCCCTGTCCGCCACGATACTAATGATCCAGCCTCTCTCTCTATCGCTTGTAATATTTATATTTATATCTTCTTTGTGTGTTTTGTATGTCTCTTATAATTTAAGTCGTCACATAGTTCCTTTATCTACGTTGTAATGTCCCGTGACGTCAGCTTGGGCTCTTCTTGTTCTCTTTGTTTTTTCTCCGTTCCTTTCCTCATATTTCGCTATTTGATTTTTTTTTTTTTGAAATATAGGATGTTATCATCCAGATATCTGTCACTGAATTCCACCATTTGAAAAGCTAAACAAGGCAGGCATATGCTTCTGTCTTACAATGCATTCTATAGGGCAAAAAAGGTCTAGCATTACTGGTCACTTGTATATTTTTTTTTTTTACATCAAGTACTAGTACATGATGTTTTTGAAGTGGATTTATAGGGCATCATCATGTTCATAGTAACACAATATTACATACACTGATAGCATGTAGGGCCAGATTTTTTAAAGTTACTCAGTGGCTTTGATAGTACCTTTTTCCTCCTCCCTTCTTCTTTCCAACTAGCTTCCATGCATATCGCACTTCTCATTTTTCTTCTATTGTTTATCTTCCTCCTCCTCTCCTCCCATTCGAAGCTTACAAGTTCTTCTTTTCCTCTTATCTTTCTCCTTCACACCTCCTTTCACTTCCCATTTCTAACGCTCCTTTTGCCCCTCCTCTCTTCTCCTCCAATTTTGTTTAAATTTTAATTCCTAAATTTCGCTTCCCCCTTTTTTCCTACATCGTTTTTTCTGTGCTCTAGGCTAACTCCGTGCTTCTGTTCCTTTATTTTTTATTTTCTTCCCTTTTCCTGGCCATCCTTATCATGATTCACCTTATCTGTCATTTCTTTTATTTCATGGTTGATTTTTTTAGCACTTCCGATACATGTTCTCCGTTCCATTTGTTTTCCTTTGAATATCTTTATATTAATTTTCACTTCATTTACACTTCTCTTTTCCCCTTCCCTCTATTTCCTTCCGTTATCACGCTTCTGATCCTCTATAATAACAGCATCAATGACAATGGTATGATGACGATAATAATAATGATGGTTTTGATGAATGATAATGACAACAGCATTAAGTTTATTACTTTAAAAGTGAGTTTTCAATGCTTCTCTATATCTGACTATTTTCATGGTATCACCGTCCAGTCCTAAGAACTTTGCAACCAGAAACGATTATACTATCACTGGTTGAGGGGGCGACTCTCCCGGAAGAAGGGCCCCTCACTCTATCAAGAGCCACAAAAGATCTCAATATTACCCATGAACAATGCCACTTACAAACGCGTTAAGTGCTCTTTTATCTTACAAATACATTGACCTGTTTTGCTTTTGTTATAAGCCCCACTTTTGTCTTAGTTCACTCCTTATTAAGACTAATAAGCGACCCTTTGAAAGTCTGTTTATTACCCTTTTCCGTGTTTTCTCCTTTCTTTTCTCCCTTTCTGTTCTTAGAAGTGCCGTTTTTGTTTTGTTTTGTTTTTTTTTTTACTTCTGAGTGTCCCTGTTTTGAATGTGCTCATGACTACACATCCCTTTTTAAGTACCGTGCCTTCTTATTATATGTGCCCCATTTACTTCTAAAATTGTCCCTTTCTCTTTTTATAAACTTTCTACTGTTAACGAGCAGAGTGTTAAAGTTTTAAAGTGCTCTGTTTAATTTTGATTCTCAACTCGGGCTGGTTCAAAATTTCAATTGTGATACATGGACGGACATAATTATGATTTCTGAGAAGCTATTGCTCCCTTTCCTTCCGAGATACTGCAGTACCATTTTCTCATTTGATAGGTGCCACTTTTATACAATATGCCCTTACCAGTTATAGTGCTCATTTCATGTCTGATTAATGCCTCCCTTTACGTCCGACTGGTGTCACTGTTGAATGCCCCTTTCAGAGCCCTTTTTGACTGTAATCGCTGAATTACCTCCTCGATTTGTAAAGCTTAGGACTAATATTTTCATTTTCCTATTTTGCGTAAGGTGACCAAAATATAGGCCTACTCTCTATTAAAAAGAGTGAACACATTCACTCTGTTAGGTGTGAATATATGAAAAGAGTGAATTTAGAGTGAATTAAGAGTAAAAATTATGACATTCACTCTCAATTAATCCTTTTAAAAGTGACTTCATGGAGCATTCATAAACTTGAACTTGAGGTCATCCCACAAGAGGGTGAATATCACAGTTCTTACTCTTAATTCACTCTAAATGCACTCTTTTCTTAAATTCACCCCAAACAGAGTAAACGCGTTCACTTTTTTTTTTTTAAGAGAGTACCATTTAAACATCTTATAGGCCTAGAGTTCGTGGAAAACCACGTGCTGAGAAGGTGACAGGTTTGGGGGAGAGGGACATGCGATACTGTAGAGGCAGGTCAGTGGGTTACGCACTTAGGTATGAATTACGAGAATATTATCATCCTTGTTAAGAGACTCGAGTAACACTTTTGGGCAGGTTGCACCTTAGGGCCAGGTATACGTTAAAAGCCATATGCAACCCAAGTTACATTTTCGGCAGGTTACAGTTTAGTTACGTGACAAATTAAAGGCAATAATGTGTACCAGAGACCCTGGTTACAAATTCGAGAAGGTTGGGCTTAAAGTGCAGGTGACATTTTCAAGGCCACTCTGTACAAAGGTAAAAAAAAAAAACACCAGGTTACACATCAAGGCAAGAAGGTAATAGGATTATCTTTTAAGAGACCCATGCTACTATCTTCATGATTTTGGACAGGTTGTACTTAATAGGGTCAGGAGTCATCTTAAAAGTCATTACGACTCGGGTTACACTTTTTGGGATGTGGCTATTGAAAAGCTGAAGCTAAAGCCTGATTATTGTTCAGGGAACGCGGGAACAAGGGAAGGGGGCTGCAGCCTACCCCTTCCATTTTGGCTAAATTTAGGAAAATGTTACAATATGAAATTATGAGGAAACCCTATAAAATTATACGGCGAAAAAACGCTGTTTAAATTGCGTATATAGGCTCAAAAAAAGAAACATACAAACATAAGAGCATTAGGGGGCTCTACCCCTAAAAACCAGCCAGTCTGGCTATCAGTCCCCATTCGTACAAAAACCAAAAACGTTCTGCAGCCAGCGGGAAGAATACATATTTGAAGAAGAGGGCAGGTTGTACTATGGCGACAGGTTACTTTAGGCATTTTACAATTTACGAGAAGGTCATATCTTTGAAGAGGCTTGTGTTACACTTTTGGGCAGGATATGGCCAGGTATATGCAACCTATGATGCGACCGAAGTTGCAGTCTAAAGGCCATACAAATGACTCTGCGGAACGAAAAAATAGAGGGGCAAAACACATTTTCCCTCCTGAAAGCCCCCTCCCAAAACATGCCAAAATAATGATATAATAGCAGTTACATTTTTAAGCCAAAAAACCCCCCAAATAAACAAAAACAAAAACAAAAACAAGAATAGTCAAAGAAAGAAACATGGTATTGATGATATAACAAAATGATATTTCATTCAAGAAAATGAATTGGAAAAAGTGAAATATAGTTATGTTGTGCATTACGGCTGAGAAGACTTGAGCCTCTAAAATGAAGCGGTCCTTGGCAGTTTGTCCGCCAATCCCTCACTGCTTAAGGCGCAATGTTTTCAGTTGATTGCAACCCAATTTTCCTGCAACACCTCTCAGTTTAATAGCTTTAGAATCATGTCGTATTCATCATCATTATGTCAAATCTTACTAGATTTTGCAGGCAATTTCAATCAAATGTTCACGGGTAAAGTTAATTGTCTTTGACCACAGAGTTTCAGGGGCTTTGCTATTCTTAGCTTGCCCTTCGGTTTTACATTTTTTTTTTCAGCTTTATCAACTTTATTTTGTTCAGTATCTCAATAATTCCGTTCTTTCTTTTATGTTATTTCATTCTACATGTTCTATTACTTTTGTCTTAACGAGATTACTGAATTCGTTTTTGTATAGACTGTGAAACGGAAAATAAATAAATCAAATCGAATCAATCAAATCAAATATCATTAGCATGTTTGAATACAATTCTTACTTCTTATTTCTTAAATCTTAGAGGTATATCAAATTCAAAGCAGTCTTTTCAGGCTTTTTATTAAAGTAATAGAGTATACATGTAAGAATAATTGAATACAATGCGATCAAACCTTCAAAACTATGCCTCTTTGCTTTCAGTATTAAACACTCTTTTGGTATACAACACAAATTACCAGAACACTACCGAGAGAAGATCCAAATTCTCTGGTATTGTGGAAAATAGGAGTTGGAGGGGCAGTCCCACACTTATTATTGCACGTGAACATGTAGAATTAAGAACTGAAGACATTCTTTTCTTTTTTTAAATTCAGATTTAGACCAATATTTTGTGAAATCGATGTGAATGTAATCCTGATCTGGAATTACGCTACATGATCTTTCTCACGTTAACCTGCTACTATCTGTGACGCGGTCATACCTTTCGGATAAAAGAAAAAAAATGGAAGACCGGACAAAGTCATGATTAACATCACAAATATCAACACTTATGGTCACAGTCACAGAGAGTATTAAGTCCTTCTTCGGCTCAATATCTACCTCAGACACTGAGTCGTGGCTGGATCCAGAGTTGTGAGAAAGGGCAATGGGGGGGGGGGGGCAAGGAAGTGAAGCGATCAAGGGGGGGGGGGGTGCTTTCGCACTTTTCATTAGATAGTGCTAT
Source organism: Echinometra lucunter (assembly GCA_029962745.1). NCBI lineage: Eukaryota > Metazoa > Echinodermata > Echinoidea > Camarodonta > Echinometridae > Echinometra > Echinometra lucunter. The sequence continues at coordinate 11,361,169 of CM057163.1, forward strand.
TTCGTGTATATTTTTTTTTCTTCATAAAAACACTGGGGATTTGATAAAAATAGATACTGCCACTATTTTATGAACTATAGGGGAAAACAATAAAAAAAAACAATATGGGGGGGGGTCTTAAAAAATCGCCCACGGGTGAGTTAATATCCATTTTAAATTGACAAATAAGGTTATTATACTTGCATGACCTGCCCTTTCTTGTCCATACTCTTCTTTCTTCTTCTCTCTTTAGCACTTGAAAAAAAAAAAAAAAAAAGAAAGAGATATGCCCCCCCCCCCGAGCACTGCCCCTGCTTACTGCTGGTACCGAATTATCAGGAACTGTCCATCTGCTTGGTGTCATACAAGACCACCAACCCCACACACTCCTGTCCGTTCTTTCCACCGTGCTGTATATACAAATTCGCCATACGATTTACCCGTTAGCAGAAAAAAAAAACTATTTTTTAGCAACTTACCCGGCAAGTTACAATATAGCGCGGGGTGCGTTTTAACGGCTTAACATACGTGGCCATATCTTTATGTACATCGTATTTTTTATCTGTCGGTTTATATTGTTTTGTGAATGTTTACATAATTATTTAAATGCATCATGTATTATGTGCTTTATGATTTGACGAACCTGCATTCCAGAGAGCTTTCAATAAATAAAGTATGTGATGTCCAACAAAATACATTCCAAAACAGGACGACAAAAACTTTGAACAAACACATAATGCAACCACTGCCAAGGAGTCTTATATTCCTATTCAAAATGAGGTGTTATACAAAGGAAGTTGCATCCGTTCACTATTAAATTTTACACAATAAAGAATTTCTTTGATACTCATTTTTTAATGTTTCTCTGTTTTCCATTCAGGGGGTTAAATGTGCTACTTCAGTAAAGGAGCTCTGTGTAGATGACAAATTCCTTGCCGATCTTTATAGGTTTCATGTCACCGTCGATGACGTATTCCCGAGCTTGGAAGAACTTGAATTAACCACTCTTCAAACTGTCACACTGGAGACTATTGAATGTTTGACACATTCAAACCTATCGGTATTGTCCATCAGAGCTGATCAGTGTGAAAGCCAAAGGGATCTGAAGGAAGGAGAAGGATGGCCTGTTCCTCTCACTGGCGAACCTGCATCAATGGGACCACTTTTCTCAAGTTCATTTCCACAACTTGCCAGTCTTGCCTTCAAAGACCTGGTAATTGGCAACATACGCTGCGAAGCAATACTGCTTTCATTAAGGAATCACAAGCATATGAAATCAATAAGGTGAGATACACTGAAACCTGTTTTAGCAAACATATTAATTGAGAGACTATATCTCTAGAGACTATATTTTAGTTCTAATTAACATAATTTTCCTATGAAACAATTATATACATGACCAATGCCCATAAAGGCCGCTGATCTCTCTTGAGAGGATTAAGAGGTTTAGCTTTATTTTCATAATTGATGTTAGAATCTAATGGCTTAAGAGAATGTCTGAATTGCATTTGAATCAAACTGTCAAGCAAATACCATTATACTCTTCTACTAGAGACAGCAATGGTTACAAATTTGTCAACAAAAAATATATATACATACTTTTCACACTAAGAAAAAATGCAACACTGGCAGCACCTTTCTGGGTGCAATCTTGCACCCTACAAAAAGATGCAAAGATGCACCCTTTTGTACTTGTTTGCACGTGGAAATGCCAGTCTGCACCCTTAAATATGCAACTTTGCAACTTTAAGGGAGCAGAAATTTTGCATTCACTAAATGGTGCAAAATGTAACTCACTGCACCCTTAACATGCTTAAGGAAAAGTTATACCCATAAAGGAGCTCCCAGTGCTGCATTTGAAGGGTGCAAAATTGAACCTTTTTTTTCATAGTGTGTTCTTTTTGATAGTTCTACTGATATGGCGTAAGTTCAAAACCCTTTCCAGTACTACATATGCCACACCCCACAAGGGACCATGGAACTAAGCGGAAAAAAAAATAATTTGCCGAAAAGTTACGAGTTTGACTTTGCATCCAAACTTAAACGAAATACCGTAGTATTGCCATTTCATTATACCGTACTTGCAGACTGCTACACCAAAACGCAGGTCCCTTTGTCTTGCATGGCAACAATGGGTTTGTACTTATCTTTTTTTCTATCTCTCTCTCTCTCTCTTTCAACATGATAATCTTATTTCCATCTTATTTCCATACACAGCAAGTACGGTTAGAGAAAAGTAACCAGTTCATGTATACAATTTTGATCTGTCTAATGTGTCTGACAAGGCCTTGACTCAATGTAACTTTCGACAGATTATCTTCCGCATTTTTTGTTAATTTATTTTGTTAATTTTGTATTTCTATTTTTTTTTAGCTTCACCAGCTGCTTTACTGATGACGAACTGGACTCCTTGGCTGGAGAAATATCTAAGGAGAACGGGATTACAGTATCACTTAAACATGATACGGTAAGTGTTAATACTTCCCATTAATGGTATATCCTCCAGAGTAATACTTTCGAATTTGATGTTGCTTTAGTCCTATGAGTGAACGTATGAATTGTGATTTCGTTTGGAGGCCTGGCGAATCAGAAGTGGAAAAAAATAGTTTGTTTTTCTGTAGAGAAATCTGCATATACATCTGTACTTTACTGATTGATTGTAATGTAATGTACCTAGACTTTAGATTACAAATTTAAACGTGTGAATCTGTTTCAAACCATCAATAATTTTGTTCACCTTTCAGTCGAAATAAGGCAGTGAGACGGTTGTCTATTTATTTATTTTGTCTAGCCCATCATTGTCCAAATGAAGGTAGGCAATTAAACTGAGATCATCTCCTTTTGCATTTGAACAGGAACAAAAACATTTAACTTGTGAAATATTAAAACGAAAAATGATGAAGCTATGATCATAAGGAATTTATATGTACCTGAAATGCATTTCGAGGAACTGTCCTTTATATCTCCTTCAACAGGAGCAACAGAGTTTATCTTTTCATGCTAGTAGAAGAAGATTAACACCAGATCTGATAGATGCACTTTGCCATCGAACATGTGTCCGTGATTTAGCTGTCTCCCACAGAGGCATGATGGTCAAAAGCAATGAATGCTTTCCAGAGTTTCAAGGCAGAGAAGTGCAATCCAAGGTTGGTGTACTTCATGCTCCATACCCAGATACCCCTGGTATAATAAACCAGCCCCAGACACGAGATTCTCACTATATATCATCTAGTCTCCCTATATTTCCCCATCGGTCTCCCTCAATTTCTCTTCCGCCCTTTACTATCCATGCTGACGGGTTGCACTGTCTATACCGAGCTCCTCAAAACTGAGCATTATAAAGAAATGAATGAATAACAGTAGCTGATTTTATTCAGGTGTAGCTCCAATATTTTATCACGCTTAAATAATTTTTATTAAATCGAAAGTAGTTTTTAATGATCCGTTGATACTGAAGAAAAACAACTCTTTACTCTTGATGATATTTCATTGAAAACAAAATATCATCCCAGTATCCAAGGGGTAATTCACGACAGGGCTCCTAGCAGGTCTATTTTTTAGGGGGGTCATAAAATGCCCCTGCAACGTCATTTCATACTTCCTTATTTTGAAACAAAATCGAAGACTTTAGAACGAGGCGTGTGAATTCTAATAGAGAGTTTAGGACGGCAGAGGCGTAACAGCCGGGGGGGGGGGCAGGGGAGCAGAGTGCCCCCCTGAAGGATTCAGCGGGAAAATCCACCAAACCACCAGGAAAAATTAAATGAAATAAAATGAAGGGAAAGGAAGGAAACGGAAGGTAGAAAGGAAAAGAAAGAAGAAGAAAATGGAGAAAGAAGAGAGAGGGAAAGAAAAGAGGGAAAGGGAAAAAAGAAGAAAGAAAAGGGAAACAAAAGAAATGCGGGAGAATTTAATACCAAACCCCAGAGCTTCCGGTGGCTCCACTCCCTGGACCCCCGCAGGGGCTTTGCCTCTTGACCCCCCTCAGAGACCCTAGGGAGGGCCCCTGGGCCCCACCCGCCATGGGCATCGTGACAAGTTACTCCCTGTGCGGACTCACCACAGCATATTCTAGACTTAGTTACGAGGAATTTTTGGCTCTGCCACCCCCCCCCCCCCCGTGATAACAGGCAGAGAACGTAAGAAGAGCGGGAAAGAAAGAGCGGGAAGAAACGTCGGAGCTTTTCTGCACCCCCCCCCCCCCCGAAGCGCGCTTCGCGTGCTCACTACCGCCCCCCAAATGAAATCCTAGCCATGCCTCTGATTCTAGACTTAGTTACAGGGAAATTTTGGGCTCTGCCCCCCCCCCCCCCAATAACAGGCAGAGAACGTAAGAAGATCAATAGAGTGGGAGTAGACAAGAAAAATTCAAAGAAACGTCGGAGCTTACGCGCTTCGCGCGGGAGGGAGGGGGGGGGGGACTCCTCCCGTAACTCCGCCCTGTAAGTGATTCGCACGATTCGCGTGCTCTCTATATCGCCCCCTCAAAAGAAATCCTAGCTACACCACTGATTCTAGACAGAGAATAATGTTTGATACTGGTCATGAACGGACGTGTTTGATTTCAGCTATGTGACCCATGGCCTTTGTGTTCTAAAGCAGCTGAGATTTTCAACTTCTCATCGAATATATTTCCTCATTCTCATCCTAGTGGATATTATCTATATTCTGAGCATTTTTGGACCTTTATTTCATCATTGGCGACCATTTTGCTGTCTACTATTGGACCTTTTCTAACGAGTATAATTAGAGCCATGACAAGGAGCAAACGGAACGCCGCCGACGATCTTGCAAGAGAGATTCCGGAAGAGGTTCAGAGAGCTCTGGAGGCCAACAGTGAACTCCTCGACCCTCTCGTGAGTAAATTTAAGGCTACTCTCATTGATGAACTAACTACATTCATTACCCAAAAAGTTGGTGACAACTTGAGGGAAAACTTTGATTTTGAAATGGCGTCGAGAGATGAAAAGAAAAGTAGACTAGAAAAGGAAATAGATATGATAAAGGAGCAACAGGACGAAGCTGAGCAATACTCAAGGAGGAATGGTCTTGTGTTTCATGATATGGAGGAGAGTGAGCATGAAAACACCACTGAGATCGTGAAAAAAGTGTGTGAGGAGAGACTGAAAAAAAAGATACAAGATGGCGACTTTGACAAGACACACCATTTAGGCGCTAAAAGGGAGAAGTCACGTGGGATCATCGTTCGCTTCACTGGCTGTGATGTTCGAAACCGAATCTACCAAGCCAGGAGGACGCTGCGAGATCTTGAAGGGGACCCCAGCTACATACAGGAGAGCCTAACCAGGCCGAGATCCAAATTTTTGGGGGGAAATTAAGATATGTATAAAACTATATGGACGGTGACAGCCCACTTCACCGAAGGCCCGCGAGACCGACTTTTTTTTTGTATCTTATTTTCCTTCATCAGATGCCGCGGTCGAGTGGTTTAAGGCGCCTTGTTGCAGCGGCGTAACAGGTGCCTGCTATCAGAGGGGGAGTGGGGCAGAGCCAAATATTTCCCGGTAACTCCGTCTTGAATTAGTGGCGTAGCTAGGATTTCAGTTTAGGGGGCGGTAGTGAGCACGGGAAGCGCGTTCCCAAGGGGGGGGGGGGGTGTAGGGAGGGGGGAGTGTCCCCCGCGAGAAGCGCTGAAGCTCCGACGTTCCTTTGAATCGTTCCTTGTCTGCTCCCGCTCATCTTAATACGTCCTCTGCCTGTTATGGGGGGCAGAGCCAAAAATGTCCCCGTAACTTAGTCCAGAATCAGTGGCTTTGCTAGGATTTCATTTCAGGGGCGGTAGTGAGCACGCAAAACACTTGCGAAACACTTAATACTGAGCGCGCGAAAGGCGCTCCCTATAAGGGGAATTTTCCCCCTCCCCGCGAAGCACGGAAGCTCCGATGTTCGGTCTCGCGGCCCTTCGGTCTCGCGGGTCTTCGGCCTCGCGGGCCTTCGGTCAAGTGGGCGGACCCCATATGGACGCAAGATGGCCGCATTCGCGTAATAACCAACGATGGTCATCGCCACACACTGACAAAAAGAGCCTACATTCCCAAACTGTTGTCTTCAGATTCAGTAGCATCTTAAGATTAGAACTGTACTCTTTCATCATGCATTAGACTTTAGTGAACCTACTACCGATTGTTCCCTGTAGAGCATCACAGTCAAGTGTCATTAGTAAATAGAAGTCAACTCTGATCCCCGTTTATTCTTCATTGACCCCGTTGGACTTGTTAACTGTTTTGTCAGTTGGACAAATTAATCTTTTATGCCCTAAGAATTTCGATTGCATATAAACATCGACTGGATTCGGGTTATTTGTGCTTTGTATGATTTAGTGTTCTTTCCAAGCTCGCCGGGCTTATTATCATGATTATAGCTGCAACCTCTTGGGTACCTCTTTGAGTTTGCTAAACGAAGTGATGTATTGTACTATGGATCTAATAGATAAGGGAACTATTATGCAATATACTGCACGCAGCCATTTTACTACACAGGCCTTTGGGTCATTATTTTGGGTCAGTTCTTTGGCATCTTGAACAAGCGTTTATATATGTGTAAATATTTTATTGTTGTTATTTTCCCTCTTTTGTCATTTTATTGTTGTAATTGCTGTTTGTCTGGGTAATGGTACATTTCCCCTGTGTTCTTTGTAACAAGAACGTTAAATCAAATCAAAAAGCACTTCTTTGTACTACTTGTAATAAATGGGTACACATATCTTGCTCACGTATTCCAGTAAAGGTGTATGATGACGTTTCAGAGCAATTTTTTAACTGGGAGTGTACAAAATGTCTTTTCAAGCATCTTCCAGGTTTTATAGAAGATAGTATGATAACCCCTACTGAACCAGTAAGTAATACACAACCTCTCAATAAGAATAAACATGATAATGTCTGTTTGAAATATAATCAGCTTTCTGAGAAAGGAATAAGGTTCATTTGAACATTTTTAGCCTTCTGAAAAATTATGAAGAAATTAAACATATTTTAACTGAAAATGATATTCATGTTTTTGCATTAAATGAGACAAGATTGGACAGCTCTTTTCTGGATAGTGAAGTTGAAATACCCCATTATTCTATTGTTCGTATGGACCGTGATAGAAATGGAGGTTGGGTGGCAGTTTATGTGCACGAATCTTTACATATTGAGTCAATAAATCATAGTTCCTTTTCTTATTTAGAAGCTATATGTTTACGGATCCACTTTAAAAACACAAGACCGATATTATTCAATTGATATAGGCCGCCCAATTCTAGAATTGATGTTTTTCAGCAATATGAAGACTTTCTAGCCTTTGCTTGTAGCTTTGATTGTGACATTTTTGTCATGGGTGATATTAACTGCGATATCATAAAAAGGCCATTCCATGGAAATACCAAAATATATGATCAAATTAATACTATATATTCTCTGAAATTCATCAATGATTCCTCGTACACTAGAGTGACGAATTCGTCTGCTTTACTTGTTGATCACATGTCAACTAACAGTTTAGATAAAGTGAAATCACATGGTGTGATATCTAATGGTATGAGTGATCATTACATCAGTTATTTCATATGGAAGTCCCAACAAAAATTCTCAACGGGTGACACATATATACAGTAAAGAAAATTTAGGAATGTTGATATGGAATTTTTTAGAAATGACCTACGTAATCAAAACTGGATGAAAATACAAGATATGATATAGACTGAAAATCATTTAAGGAACAAGCAAGCAAGAGAAAAAGAAAGCAGAACACCAAAACGAAAAACAAAGGCAAAGGTTGTTTGGTGTTATGATAGTGACTTCCATCCTGTGGGATAATGGGATCATATCATTTACTATTATTTCCAGTCAAAAAATTGTGAAGATCATATCGAACGAGCGCATGCAATGCCTGGATACTATAAATATGTTTAGGGCCTATAGAAAAAATTCTTCATCATGATTGCAGTGATTCATTCAAATGAGACATGTTTCTTCAACTGCAATTGGCAGATGTCTTTTTAGTATGAAATAATCGTCATTATTTTTTTTTTCAAAAGCGTCCATGAGGAGTATAATGGGTTACTAGAAAGTACCCCCCAAATCACTGGTTCAGTCACATGCAAATCCTAAAAGAATATGTTCATGTGTATCTTTGAAGAAAGACACATCAATAAATTAATAATGATACATTAAAGTCATGAAAGGACGAATGAGATGAAGGTTTTTTCATGATCGGGCAGATATAACGGAGAGTTCAAAAGTTAGTATGTGGACACAATTACAATGAATATTCAAGCAGGAGCAATGTGCTTTCCGTATTTTCTCAATCTGATTTTGGTATAGTTTCATTCTAGTAGTTCTAATACGTTATTATAGGAGTCATCACTATGGATGCTTATGTGAATGTTTGATGTACTGAGAGGGATTGGTGATGGTAGAGAGTAAGAAGTTTTCATTATTTATCGTCATTTGCTGCTTCATGATTTGGATATGACATCTATTTAATTTATACAGATTCAAAGCTTTACAGTCGCGTACCTGTATCTACATGATGACCAATCAGCATCGTGGTGTCTGGGGAAGTTCATCTGTCTCCTATCTTGTCTAACATACCTGATGATTCATGAATGCTCCTTTCATGATAAATTCTACAAAGAGTTTGCTGATCGTGCTTCTTCCTCTAAGGTAATGATAGCAACAAATGGGTTAACTATAATGCGTATGTATTTTAATAAATTATTTGGAGTATAGTGTTTTAAATCAAGTTTGTAAGATACAAAACAGAGATCTCTTTTCTATGGCAGAGTCATATTAAGACTTGGAATGATCTTAGGAACAAGCAAGCAGAAAGATAAAGAACGCAGAAAAACACCAAAGCGAAATAAAGGCAAGGTTTGTTTGCTATTTTCACTGATTTTGGTAGTGGCTTCCATCCTTAGGATAATGGGATCCTATCATTTACTATTATTCCCATGTCATAAAAATAGTGAAGATCATATCGAACGAACGCATGCAATGCCTGCATATCATACATATCTGTATATAGAAAATATTCTTTATCATGATCGTAGTGATTCATTCAAATGAGACATATTTCTTCAACTGAAATTAGCAGATGTCTTTTTAGTATGAAATAATCGTGACTATCATTTTTTTTTCAAAATTTTCCATGAGCTGTATAGGTTGCATAATGGATTAGTACTAGAAAGTATCCCTTTCAACATCACTGGTTCAGTCACACGCGAATCCCTAATCAATACGTTTCTTTGAAGTAAGACACAAAAATGAATTAATAAAGACGAATTAAAGTCAATAGGATGAAAATTTCTTACATGATCGGGCAGTCTTTAGCGTATAGTTCAAAAGTTTAAAAATGAACATTCAAGCAGGAGCAACGTGCTGTCCATATTCCCTCAATGTGACTTTGGTAGTTTTACTATATTAGTTCTAGTACGTTATCATATGAGTCATCACTATGTGTGCTTATGTGAATGTTTGATGAACTGAGAGGGATGGGTGATGGTAGAGAGTAAGAAGTTTTCATTGTTTATCTTCATTTACTGCTTCATGATTTGGATACGACATCTATTTTATTCATACAGATTCAAACCTTTACGGTCGGTTCCCTGCATCTACATGATAATCAATCAGCATCCTGCTGTCTAGGGAAGTTCATCTGTCTCCTGCCTTGTCTAACAGACCTGAGGATTCAGCACTGCTCCTTTCATGATAAATTCTACAAAGAGATTGCTGATCGTGCTTCTTCCTCTAAGCATGCTAAGGTAATGATAGCATTAAATGAGTTAACTATAATGCGTATTTATTTTGATAAGTTATTTTGACTGTAGTGTTTTAAATCAAGTTTGTAAGATACGACATTGTGATCTCTTTTCTATGGCATAGGCATTTTAAGACTTAAAATGATCTCAGGAACAAACAAGCAGAAAGATAAAGAAAGCAGAAAAAACACCAAAACGAAATAAAGGCTAGGGTTGTTTGTTATTTTGGTAGTGGCTTCCATCCTTAGGATAATGGGATCCTATCATTTACTATTATTCCCTGTCATAAAAATAGTGAAGATCATATCGAACGAACGCATGCAATGCCTGCATATCATACATATCTGTATATAGAAAATATTCTTTATCATGATCATAGTGACTCATTCAAATGAGATATATTTCTTAAACTGAAATTAGCAGATGTCTTTTTAGTATGAAATAATCCTGATTATCTTTTCTTTTTTCAAAAGTTTCCATGAGCTGTATGGGTTGCATAATGGGTTAGTACTAGAAAGTATCCCTTATAAAATCACTGGTTCAGTAACATGCAAATCCCTAATCAATGTTTCTTTGAAGAAAGTCACAAAAATGAATTAATAAAGATGAATTAAAGTCAATAGGATGAAGATTTCTTACATGATCGGGCAGTCTTTAGCGTATAGTTCAAAAGTTTAAAAATGAACATTCAAACAGGAGCAACGTGCCGTCCATATTCCCTGAATCTGACTTTGGTAGTTTTACTCTATTAGTTCTAGGAGCCATCACTGGGTGTGCTTATGTGATTGTTTGATGTACTGAGAGGGATGGGTGATGGTAGAGAGTATGAAGTTTTCATTATTTATGTTCATTTACTGCTTCATGATTTGGATACGACATCTGTTTTATTTATACAGATTCAAACCTTTACGGTCATGTCTCTGCAGCTACATGATGATCAATCAGCATCTTGGTGTCTGGGGAAGTTCATCTGTCTCCTGCCTTGTCTTAAAGACCTGGCAATTGTTCAATGTTCCTTTCATGATGAGTTCTACAAAGAGATTGCTGATCGTGCTTCTTCCTCTAAGGTAATGATATCAACAAATGGGTTGACTATAATGCCTATATATTTTGATAAGTTATTTTGAGTATAGTGTTTTAAATCAAATAAGATACAAAATAGTGATCACCATTATCTGGCAGAGGAAAAAAAAGACTGAGAATTCTCCAACGAGTAAACATGCCAGAAAAACAAACGCAGGAAAGATAAACACCAAAAAGTACCAAAATAAAAAGAAGGCGATTCTTGTTTAAATTCTGGAGGGTGATGGGTCTCTCCTTTATTATCATTTCCGGTCAAGAACTTGTTAACTATTCGAAAAGTGTGTGAATTTTGTTTAATCATTTGAATAGTGCCTTTTTAAACCAATTGGTTAAATCATCACCAACTGCACCAACGCACTATAAAGCGTTCATTATTAAAAAGTGTCGATATTTGTTAAATGTGAGCCAAGCATATTTAATATTGCAAGTGATTTTTTTCTTCTTTTTCTCTTTTTTTTTCTCAACATGTCCAATATTGATTATGGTAGATTGCACATTTTCTCAGAAGAAAAAAAAATCAATTTCATCATTATTCAATATATGGATGCATGAACATATCATATTAAAGTAGGCTGATTATGTTTTAAGATTTCATATTGTTTACTGGGTGAAGAGTTCCATGCTTATGATTTAAATTAATGTCTTTCGTTCTCTTTGTATTTTTTGGTTGTTGTTTTTTCGTCGCTTCCACTTAGCTTTTTCAGTATCCTTTTCTCCCCTATTGCGCCTATTGAGCACTATTCTAATTTTCCCCCAACATACCCAATCAGGATTCTGTTTGCCATGCTCTAACGGTTGATTTCATGAAGTGGCATAGAGTTTAGAATGGAGAGTCGTGGGAGTAGAGGGAAAGAGAGCGATTGGGAAGTTACAGATTTAGGCTCTTTTGGGGCAAACTCAGATGATAGTGGCTTTGTCATGACTGATGCTGGAAAAGAGAAGAGGAGAATTGAGCTGATTTCGTGAAAATTTGGTGAAAAAGCTTTTTCGGACGAAAATAACTCCTTGTGGAAAACCCACGTCTGAACATAATTCATTTTTTGGTTTTATTTTAGTTTTTCTTCCGATTAATCACGGACAGTCTTCGAGCAGAAATTTGTAATTCAGTTTCTCCTCAAGCATGAATTTACTCTATTGATTTTGAAAACAAACAGTTCTTGTGAATTGCAGAAGAAGAAAGAGGAAGAAGACGTAGAAGAAGAAGAAGAAGAAGAACGGGAGGAGGAGAATGCAAAACTGACATTTATGCCCGCATTTATATTGTTAGATTTGATTAAAGGTCGCTGGATTTAATAACGATCAGAATCCCCTTTGTTCTTTGATCTATGCATTTGAGAAAATTATAAGGTAATCACAATATCTGATAATATATATATATATATATATATATATATTGTCATTACCATTTATATTGTTAGATTTGATTAAAGGTCGCTGGATTTAATAACGATCAGAATCCCCTTTGTTCTTTGATCTATGCATTTGAGAAAATTATAAGGTAATCACAATATCTGATAATATATATATATATATATATATATATATATATATATATATATATATTGTCATTACCCCCGTCTTACATCTGTATAAATCTCTTGTCGAAAAGTGATATTGTATTCTGTTTATCCTATTTTTAACGTTATAAAAAAATATGAATCCTATGATCAAAGTAAAAAACATCATCATCAAAGTGCAAGGCTATGTTTGAAAAATAAAGGAAGAGGAGAATCATGATCAGACAAAATAGCTATGCATTTTGTCGACCCGAGCTGTGACTTCGGGGGGAGGGGTTGTTCATTTGTTTGTCTGTTTGTTTGTTTTTGTCTTTTTAGTAAACGAAACCTGATATTTCTGTGAGAAACCAAACGAGCCGTACTGGTAACATTTAGGTTTCCCCCAAGTCATTTGATTTCACAGTTAACAGTTAAATACAAAAAAGCATAACATGATAGCTTGTTTCCTGCGTAATTACACGAATCTAGACTCATTGTTGAAAGAGATCCGTGATCATAACAGAGGCGGTTAAACATAAAGAAAATTATTTTTCTGTTATCCATGTTGATACAGTTGCTACGGAGACGGGGCTGGGGGCTGCAGCACCCCCGCCCCACTGTTTTTTTTTAGTAGACACGTTAGCCTCTATACAATAAGGCGGCAATGTTAGCATGCTTAGCCCTCCGCCCCCCCCCCCACACACACACATTCACACACACACTTTCAAAAACGCTCCGCGGCTCCTGTGACAAACGTGGAAGGTGAAAGAGAAGAAAATCTTGGTATGACTTTTAAATCATTTCAAACCATGATGACGCTTATCCGTAGATAAAGCGCGTAGCCATGGAGTGGGTCTTCCTCACCTTCTACTATAAATGTTCACCTTCAATCAGGTTATCACGAAAAGTGGCATGCGCCCCCCCCCCCCCAAAAAAAAAAAGTATTCCAAAGTTTTTGTTTAAATTTTATTGTTACGGAAAAAAAAAGAAAACACAGAAGAGGAATTTATTTCAGAAAGTCCACCATTTTGCATCTTAGCCCTATCAAATAAGCATAAATTTTGCGACGGGAAGGGTGTCTTAGTCAGACACCCCTCCCCTTACACCCATTCCCCAGGACGGTGATCAATATTCAGTTATCTGCCCCCCCCCCCCGCGCCAATAAAAGAAAACAAAAATCAAAGTCTGGCTACGGCCCTGCCACTCAAGACGCACTGCCATAAATATTAATTTTACCAAGGGTTGTGAAAATTAATTTAACGAATCTTCACATCCTCTCTTCCGCTTTTCATCTTCCGCACCCTTCTTGTTATGTACTTGCTGTTTATTCATTGAAAGAACCAATAAAAGATATCATGATATGCAGGTATAATCATCCATTTGTATCCTTCGGTGATTTCATTTACATGAGATATTGTGTACACTACATGACTGGTGAAAATCATGTTTCTATCCAACAGATCCAAACATTCATCGTCGGGGATATGGTACTACTGAGCAAAACTGCATCCAAGCCAGTGTGGCCAGCGTCCAAAATGAAATTATGCTAAGGACGACCGCAAAATTATGCTAAAATTATGCCAAATGAAATAACAACATGGAGCAGCAAAAAATACTAAATTATGCTGAAAATTATGCCAAAATGGGTGAGATGACTATAAAAAAAAAGTCCTCAAAATTTTCGCAGTTAAAGATGACTAAAAAAAAAAATCAAATCAAATCAAATCAAATAAATAAATAAATGAAATTATAAAAACTATAAGATAGATGCAAAATTGCGTGCAATGACTTGCAAGGTGGGAGAAGCCTGAAAGAAGGGGTGGGGGTATAAAAACCTGTATGTATCCTGTCTAGAATGTGATGACTTTAAACAAAACACAAACAAAATATTGACCTGAGCCCCCCCCCCCCCCCCACAAAAAAAATGCATCCAGCCTTGCATCGCCACTCCCACCCTGCCTGTCCCTATCTTGAATAAACAAAATAGGCATGCTTGCTGAAAAGGGGAATAGTTCTATACCTAATCAAAATAAGATTTTTAGATCCTGGGAATATTTGGTTCGCATAGTAACTGAGGTGGAAACTTTCTTGTCGTAAGCATGTAAAATTCAGGTGATGTCATTTTTTTCTGTCAGAAAAAGACAATTAACCACATTATTGGATATTTCTGTCTCAAATCTTGTGACTGCTTAAAATGAAATAAAAATTGGTATATTTTGTTCTCAACCCATTTGTTCCCTCACTGTGATTAATAACATCATGAATCAACATCTGTCATGCACAATTGAATTACAACCAGAGAAAGAACAACACAAAATGACCCATATTTCCATATATTTATGTCTGGTATAAATTTATTGGCATCTGCAGCTTATTTGTAAGGCATTTTCACAGAGACCCTGAGTCAACGTAAGTATCATGACATAATCTATATTAACTTGAGGTCACAAAAATAAGAGTTAAGATAATGTATGCATGCACAAAATGAAATACCCTCAGACTTCTCACCTTTAAACTCATGATCTAATATCAAATCTATATACAAGCATAACAATGCATCTACCAACATATAACAATTACATAGCTACCAAAATTCAGAAGCAGATAACAGTCTTACTTCATGAAAGCAGGAATACTTGCCAACTGCATATACATTTTACATTGGAATGACTGATATATGAGCTAGAGTCTGCAATTCACACACTAACGGGAGGGAGTACCCAGGGGCGTCGCTAGACTTTTTCAATGGGGGGGGGGGGGTGTAGAGCCCAGATTGCCGACGACCAACCTCAACAAATTCAGGCATGTTCAATTGTGTGCCTCTATCATATTTTCCTTCTAAATTATATATTTGTTCACCTCACTTGCCGAATGTGTTAGCTTCATATGAGCGAGCGCAGAGAGGGAAGGAAAATATACACTCTCTTTCGTAGAAGTGATAGTTCCTCATTAAACTACAATATTGGGCTTAAAGATATCTAAACTGTATATTTGGTCACCTTTTTCACCTGATTCATTCGCTTTCAAAGACCATCCTAAATCTTAATAATATACGAGCGAGCTCAGCGAGCGAGGAAAAAATCTGTATACTATTTTTTTATGGTAGAATTGATAATTCTTCATCCAAATACACGATGGTATTAACTATGATATATTTAACTTGAACAGGTACACTTGGTCACCTCGCTTGCGGAATTCGTTTGCTTTCCCTAATCCATCTTGTATCTGAATATTATACGAGCCAGCGTAGCGAGCGAGGAAAATTATATACTCATTTTCATGATAGAAGTGAAAGTTCTTCATCAAAATAATAATAATAATAATAATAATAATAATAATATACAGTTCTTGTATAGCGCATATCACATTATGATAATAACGTCTCTATGCGTTTCCAAAGGACTTGATGCATGATGGGCCTTTAAGATATCTATTGTGATATATTTGGTCACCTCTCTTAAGTATTTTCTTTTGCTTTCGAAGACTATCCTATATCTAAATATCATACGAGCGAGCGCAGCGAGCTAGGAAAATTATATAAACTCTTTTTATGGTAGGTGATAATTCTTCATCAAAGTACATGATGGGCCTTGCTTGTCGAATTCGTTTGCTTTCCCAAATCCATCTTATATCTGAATATTGTACAAGCGATGTGTAGCGAGCGAGGAAAAAAAAAAACTTGTATACTCCTTTTGGTAGAAGTGAAAGTTCTTCATCAAAATTCATGATGGGCCTTTAAGATTTTGATATTTTGATATGCCTGGTCACCTTTCCTACCTAATCTATTTGCTTTCAAAGTCCATCCTGTATCTAAATATTATACGAGCGAGGAAAATATTTTTTCATCAAAATACATGAAAGGCCGCAAGATATCTAAATTATATATTTGTTTATCTCACTTGCCATCTAAATATAATACGAGCGAGCGTAGCGAGCGAGGAAAAATATGCTCTCTTTGTTGTTACCAGTGTTATTTCGTCGTCAAAATGCACAAGCAAATAAGCCGAATATGACTCTATTTGGGCACCTTACTCCTCTTTTTTTTTCCCCCTCTCTCCTTCCTCTTCCCTCTCCTTTCTCTCTCTCTCTCTCTCTCTCTCTCTCTCTCTCTCTCTTTTTGCCGACAGCGACCGCGAATTTGCCGACAAGCATTTTTAATGGGGGGTGTCACACCCCCGCCCCTCTAGCGACGCCCCATGGTCACGAAGTTGCAAAGGTGAAAGCACCATGCTGCGAGCCTGCGACCCATGACGTCGACTATGGAGTTTAAATTTTGGACAAATCAGCCGAGAGACAACTCAGTCACCCCAAGACCGCACCTTCGGTTCTTAGGGTCAGGGATAAATGTTTCACCAAAAAGTCCAAAATTATGCTAAAATTATGCTAAATTCTGTCAAATTATGCCAAGCATAATGCCAGATGCTGAAGAGGTCAAAATTATGCCAAAAAGCATAATTATGCTAACTCTGGCAACTATGATCCAAGCTGCTAGTCAAGATCATCTGCTCCCTACCCTCCCTTGCGAACCTAACAATAGAGAAATGCAATCTACATGATTTCTACACAGAACTTGATTGCGTAGCCGCATCCTCACAGGTAGCAGATATCAGATATCCATGCCTCGGTCATGAATGACCGAGGGGGGGGGGGGGGAGTGTTGATACTTGGTGTTTAAGCATAGAGCATAATTTAATCAGGTGTTAATAAAGTTTAGAAATCATCCCCTAACTCTACATTCTTTCTTCATTATTCCATGCATTGGCGATTTTGATGATGTAAACTTTGTTTTCTAGCACATGAATATATGAATTAGGAACGGAAGTAGATCAGACAGAGATAAAGAGAGAAGGAGCAGAAAGTAAGAGAGACAAACGGGAAGAAAGGGGATGGAATGGGGAGAAAGTTTACTCTTAAATTTTTGTATCTAGAACTCCAAATGACAGGTTCTCCATCTTGTCATTCATAGATAAGGTTTTTATTCTTTTTTGTAAGTCTCGATCTAATGAAAATGTAGGGAGTTTTTAGGGAAATAAACGAACATATTTTGAAAGGGGGAGTAAAGAAAAATCAATTCTCCCCGAATCGGCAATTAAGATATTGGCATATCGGCTATTTATTGATTGTATTTTTTTTCAGCTGCAATGGACTGATCATGTATGTTATTCATTTTGTTTTTTAAATGTTGCTGTCAGAATTCCTACTTCAGGAATTCAGGAATTCAAAAGTTTAAAATGAACATTCAAGCAGGAGCAACGTCCCGTCCATATTCCATATTCCCTCAATCTGACTTTCGTAGTTTTACTCTATTCTAGTACGTGATCATAGGAGTCATCACTAGGTATGCTTATGTGAATGTTTGATGAACTGAGAGGGATGGGTGATGGTAGAGAGTAAGAAGTTTTCATTATTTATCTTCATTTGCTGCTTCATGATTTGGATACGACATCTATTTAATTTACACAGATTCAAAGCTTTAGGGTCGTGTTCTTGGATCTACATGATGATCAATCAGCATCCTGCTGTCTGGGGAAGTTCATCTGTCTCCTATCTTGTCTAACAGACCTGATGATTCAGCACTGCTCCTTTCATGATGAGTTCTACAAAGAGATTGCTGATTGTGCTTCTTCCTCTAAGGTAATGATAGCAAAAAAAAATGGTTTAACTATAATGCGTATGTATTTCGATAAGTTATTTTGAGTCTGGTGTTTTTAGTCAAGTTTGTAAGATACAAAATTGCGATCACCATTCTCTGGCAGAGGGAAAAAGACTGAGATTTCTCCAACGAGCAAGCAAGCCAGAAAAACAAATGCATGAAAGATAAAAACAAGAAAATACCAAAAGTTATAAAAAAACAAAGGCAAAGCTGGTTCGAGTTCTGGGTAGTGGGT
This sequence comes from Echinometra lucunter, assembly GCA_029962745.1. Classification (NCBI taxonomy): domain Eukaryota; kingdom Metazoa; phylum Echinodermata; class Echinoidea; order Camarodonta; family Echinometridae; genus Echinometra; species Echinometra lucunter. The sequence goes on from CM057163.1 coordinate 11,379,375, forward strand.
CTTTCCTCTATACCATTCCCGGTCGAAATAAAAAAGTAAAGAACTTCTTAACTATTGAAAACATGCATGCATTTTGTTTAATCATTTTGAATAGTGCCTTTTTTAAACCAATTGGTTAAATCATCACCAACTGCACGAACGCGCTATAAAGCGTTCAGTATTAAATAGTGTCGATTTTTGTTAAATGTGAGCAAAGCATATCAGTTTTGCAAGTAAATTTTTTTCTTTTCCTAGCCACTCTGCAGGTTTGTATGCTAATGAGCAAATAAGCAGGATTCTTGTAAATGCTCTCGTGGCCAAAATTTCCATCCTATCAAATCTCATGAATTATGAGACTTTCTTTCTGGAAGAATTTAACTACTTTATCATGAAGTGAAACCATTGAAAAGAGTAAATATCACACATTTACATTTTTGCATTCATTTTGATAACAGATTTGGGGAAATATGTGTAAATTAGGGTGAAAAAAAGATGCTCCAAAACACAATTCTCTTCCTCTCACTTCTCTTGCAGATTGTGCAAAACTTTTTATTTTGAGCCCAAATAATATTTACATCAAACTGAAGCTGAAAGTCTGTATTTTCTAAAAATATCATTCTTGATGTGGGGCACCTTTTAATCGGGTCAAGAGCACACTTTTCCCAACGAAGTTCAGGACGAGATTTCTTGATTTTTTGATCAGCATGAAATCCAGTGTTCTGATTGGCTGGATAAGGCCAGAAACATGCCAGCGCGGTTGTTTTGAACAGATTACCACATGGGGATTGTCACCTTCAGTGACCGTTAGGATTCCAGGATGAGTGTGTGGTCTGAATAGACCAATCACAGAGCAGTATTTATGGTTTTGGGCTGATAATTGCACTTGTTTTGTGTAAAGTGTGCTCTTGACCCGATTAAATTGCATCATGTGTTAAAATTGGTATTTTCATAAAGCATAGATATTCAGCTTTGTGGTCATGTACAAATTATGAGGGCTCAAGTTCAAAATGCCTTACAAATTGGCAACTTTTGGCAGGCGAAAAAAATCATTTTTGTATCGTTTTTTAGTTCAAAAATTTCACCTCTTCTTCCAAATTTTTCATTAAATCTAAACACATGGCATGAGAGAATGATTATTCATCTTTACATAGATATCAAAAACATCAAGTTTGATAAAAGTATTAGAGCAACAAGGGCCAAAATGAAAGTGATGTTCTGACAGGTTCAAACTCATTGAATATGCAGAGCCTGTTCCGTTCATGCATATCAGTTACATGAATGAAGCCACTTTTTGTGGACCTGCGGACTGACTGTTCCTCCCTTTTTTTTCTCAACATGTCCAATATTGATTATGGTAGATTGCACAATTTCTCAAAAGAAAAAAAAATCAATTTCCTCTTTATTTCAATATATGAAAGCATGAACACATCATATTAAAGGAGGCTGAGTATGTATTAATATTTCATATTGTTGACTGGGTAAAGAGTTCCATGCTTATGATTTAAAGTAATGTCTTTTTTTCTCTTTGTATTTTATTTTGTTTTTTCTTGTTGTTTTTTCGTTGCTTCCACTTAGCTTTTTCAGTATCCTTTTCTCCCCTATTGCGCCTATTGAGCACTATTCTAATCTGCCCCCAACATGCCCAATCAGGATTCTGTTTACCATGCTGTAACTGTTGATTTCAAGAAGTGGCATAGAGTTTAGAATGGAGAGTCATGGGAGTAGAGGGAAAGAGAGCGATTGGGAAGTTACAGATTTAGGCTCTTTGGGGGTAAACTCAGATGTTAGTGGCTTTGTCATAACTGATGCTGGAAAAGAGAAGAGGAGAATTGAGCTGATTTCTTGAAAAGTTGATGAAAAAACTTTTTTGGACGAAAATAACTCCTTGTGGAAAACCCGCGTCTGAACATAATTTATGTTTTGGTTTTGTTTTAGTTTTTCTTGCGATTAATCACGGACAGTCTTCGAGCAGAAATTTGTAATTCAGTTTCTCTTCAAGCATGAATTTACTCTATTGATTTTGAAAACAAAAAGTTCTTGTGAATTGCAGAAGAAGAAAGAGGAAGAAGACGCGTAGAAGAAGAAGAAGAAGTACCGGAGGAGGAGAATGCAAAACTGACATTTATGCCCGCATTTATATTGTTAGATTTGATTAAAGGTCGCTGGATTTAATAACGATCATAATCCCCTTTGTTCTTTGATCTATGCTTTTGAGAAAATTATAAGGTAATCACAATATCTGATTATATATATATATTTTTGTTATTACCCCCGTCTTACATCTGTATAAATCTCTTGTCGAAAAGTGATATTGTATTCTGTTTATCCTATTTTTATTGTTATAAAAAAATATGAATCCTATGATCAAAGTAAAAAACATGATCATCAAAGTGCAAGGCTATGTATGAAAAATAAAGAAAGAGGAGAATCATGATCAGATAAAATAGTCATGCATTTTGTCGACCCGAGCTATGCACTTCGGGGGGAGGGGTTGTTCATTTGTTTGTCTGTTTGTTTGTTTTTGTCTTTTTAGTTAACGAAACCTGATATTTCTGTGAGAAACCAAACAGAGCCGTACTGGCAACATTTAGGTTTCCCCAAGTCATTTGATTTCACATTTAGTCAAATACAAAAAGAATAACATGATAGCTTGTTTCCTGCGTAATTACACGAATCTAGACTCATTGTTGAAAGAGATCCGTGATCATAACAGAGGCGGTTATACATAAAGAAATTTCATTTTTCTTTTATCCTTGTTGATACAGTGGATACGGAGACGGGGGGGGGGGCTGCAGCCCCCCCCCCCCCCCCACACACACACACAAACAGTTTTTTTTTAGTAGACACGTTGGCCTCTATACAATAAGGCGGCAGTGTTAGCATGATTAGCCCCCCCCCCACACACACACACACACACACTTTCAAAAATGCTCCGCAGCTCCTGTGACAAACGTTGAAGGTGAAGGAGAAGAAAGCCTTAAGTATGACTTTTAAATCATTTCAAACTATGATTACGCTTATCCGTAGATAGAGTGCGTAGCGAAAGAGTGGGTCTCCCATACCTTCTGCTATAAATGTTCACCTTCGATCAGGATATCATGGAAAGTAGTAGGATTCCTCTCCCCCCCCCCCCCTCCCTCCCCGATGGTAGGGCCCACTCAACAGGCACGTAAACACGGGGTACGGGGGAAGCATGCAACCCCCCCCCTCCCAAAAAAAGCATTCCAAAGTTTTCGTTGAAATTTTATTGTTACAAAAAAAAAAGAAAACACAGAAGAGGAATTTATGTCAGAAAGTCCACCATTTTGCATCTTAAGTAGCCCTCTTAGATAAGCAAAGATTTTCCGACGGGAAGGGGGTCACAGTCAGACATCCCCTCCCCTTAGACCCATTCCCCAGGACGGTGATCAATATTCAGTTATGTGCCCCTCCCCCCCCCCCCCCCCCCCCCCCCCCCGTCAATAAAAGAAAGCAAAGTCCGGCTACGGCACTGCCACTCAAGACGCACTGCCATAAATATTAATTTTACCAAGGGTTGTGAAAATTTATTTAACGAATCTTCACACCCTCCCTCTCTTCCGCTTTTCATCTTCCGCACCCTTCTTGTTATGTACTTGCTGTTTATTCATTAAAAGTCCCAATGGAAGATAACATGATCTGCAGGTATAATCATCCATCTCTATCCGTCGGTGATTTCATTTACATGAGATATTGTGTACACTACATGACTGGTGAAAATCATGTTTCTGTCCAACAGATCCTAACATTCGTCGTCATGTATACGGAAGTGAGCAAAACAGCATCGAAGCTGCTAGTCAAGATCATCTGCTCTCTACCCTCCCTTGCGAACCTAACAATAGAAGGATGCGATCTACATGATGATTTCTACACAGAACTTGATTGCGTAGCCGCATCCTCACAGGTAGCAGATATCAGATATCCGTGCCGCGGGCATGAATGACCGTGGGGGGGGGGGGGGGAGTTTTGATACTTGGCAATTAAGCATAAAGCAGAATTTCATATAGTTTAGAAATCATCCCCCTAACTCTATATTCTTTCTTCTTTATTCCATGCCTTGGCGATGTTGATGATGTAAACTTTGTTTTCTAGCACATGAGTTAGGAACGGAAGTAGATCAGACAGAGACAAAGAGAGAAGGAGCAAAAAGTAAGAGAGACAAACGGGAAGAAAAGGGATGGAATGGGAGACAGTTTACTCTTCTTTTTTATATCTAGAACTCCGAATGACAGGTTCTCCACCTTGTCATTCATCGATAAGGTTTTATTCTTTTCTGTAAGTCTCGATCTAATGAAAATGTCGGGAGTTTTTAGTGAAATAAACGAACATATTTTGAAAGGGGGAGTAAAGAGAAATCTATTCTCCCTGAATCGCTGATATTTAAGATAATATTAGCCTATCCCCTATTTATTTATGTATTTTTTCAGCTACAATGGACTGATGATCATGTATGTTATTCATTTTGTTTTTTAAATGTTGTTGCTGTCAGAATCTCTACTTCAGGAATTCAGGAATTCAAAAGTTATACATAGAGAAAATCCATTTTTTTGTTATCCATGTTGATACAGTGGCTACGGAGACGGGGGGGGGGCTGGGGGCTGCAGCACCCCCCACTGTTTTTTTTTAGTAGACACGTTAGCCTCTATACATAAGGCGGCAATGTTAGCATGCTTAGCCCCCCACCACACACACACATTCACACACACTTTCAAAAACGCTCCGCGGCTCCTGTGACAAACGTTGAAGGTGAATGAGAAGAAAAATCTTGGGTATGACTTTTAAATCATTTCAAACCATGATTACGCTTATCCGTAGATAAATTGCGTATCGAAAGAGTGGGTCCCCCACACCTTCTGCTATAAATGTTCACCTTCGATCAGGATATGATTACGCTTATCCGTAGATAAAGTGCGTAGCGAAAGAGTGGGTCCTCCACACCTTCTGCTATAAATGTTCACCTTCGATCAGGATATCACGAAAAGTAGTAGGATTCCTCTCCCCCCCCCCCCCCCTCCGTCCCCGATGGTAGGGCCCACTCAACAGGCACGTAATAAAAGAAATTCAATAAAAGAAAGCAAAGTCCGGCTACGGCACTGCCACTCAAGACGCACTGCCATAAATATTAATTTTACCAAGGGTTGTGAAAATTTATTTAACGAATCTTCACACCCTCTCTTCCGCTTTTCATTTTCCGCACCCTTCTTGTTATGTACTTGCTGTTTATTCATTGAAAGTCCCAATGGAAGATAACATGATCTGCAGGTATAATCATCCATTTCCATCCGTCGGTGATTTCATTTACATGAGATATTGTGTACACTACATGACTGGTGAAAATCATGTTTCTGTCCAATAGATCCAAACATTCGGCGTCCGGAATATGAAAGTGAGCCAAACCGCATCCAAGCTGCTAGTCAAGATCATCTGCTCTCTACCCTCTCTTGCGAATCTAACAATAGAAGGATGCGATCTACATGATGATTTCTACACAGAACTTGATTGCATAGCCGCATCTTCACAGGTAGCAGATATCAGATATCCGTGCCGCAGGCATGAATGACCGGGCGGGGGGAGTTTTGATACTTGGTGTTTAACCATAAAGCAGAATTTCATAAAGTTTAGAAATCATCCCCCTAACTCTATATTCTTTCTTCATTATTCCATGCATTGGCGATTTTGATGATGTAAACTTTGTTTTCTAGCATATGAATTAGGAACGGAAGTAGATCAGACAGAGACAAAGAGAGAAGGAGCCGAAAGTAAGGGAGACAAACGGGAAGAAAAGGGATGGAATGGGGAGACAGTTTACTCTTCTTTTTTTTATATCTAGAACTCCGAATGACAGGTTCTCCACTTTGTCATTCATAGATAAGGTTTTATTCTTTTCTGTAAGTCTTGATCTAATGAAAATGTAGGGAGTTTTTAGGGAAATAAATGAACATCTTTTGAAAGGGGGAGTAAAGAAAAATCAATTCTCCCCGAATGAAGAAGAAGAAGAACGGGAGGAGGAGAATGCAAAATTGACACTTATGCCCACATTTATATTGTTAGATTTGATTAAAGGTCGCTGGATTTAATAGCGATCATAATCCCCCTATTTGATCTATGCTTTTGAGAAGATTATAAGGTAATCACACTATCTGATGATATGTATATTTGTTGTCATTACCCCTGTCTCACATCTGTATAAATCTCTTGTCGAAAACTGATATTGTATTCTGTTTATCCTATTTTTAATGTTATAAAAATATGAATCCTATGATCAAAGTAAAAAAAAATTATCATCAAAGTTCAAGGCTATGTATGAACAAAAAAGGGAGAGGAGAATCATGATCAAATAAAATAGTCATGCATTTTGTCGACACGAGCTATGACTTCGGAGGGAGGGGTTGTTCATTTGTTTGTTTTTGTCTTTTTAGGTAATGAAACCTGATATTTCTGTGAGAAACCAAACAGAGCCGAACTGGTAACATTTAGGTTTCCCCCAATCATTTGATTTCACATTTAGTCAAATACAATAAAACATAACATGCATGATAGCTTGTTTCCTGCATAATTACACGAAACTAGATCAAATGACAGGTTCTCCACCTTCCTATTCATAAGGCTCTACTCTTTTTCATGGGTCTCAATCTAATAAAAGGGAGTGAGTTTTAAAAGAAATGTATTTTGAAAGATAAAGGAAAGAAAAATCACTTTTCCCTGAATCGGCGATATTCAAGATACTGGTCTATCCCCTGTGCTTTATATTTTACACACTCTTACTCATTTTGCATTTACACATTATAATAGACTGATCATGCAGCTTTATGCAATGCATACATATATCTTTAAATGTTTAACATTGTTTCTGTCAGAATCCCTACTTCAGAAACAACCAGCATGTGGGGATGCTAAAGGAGTGGTCAGCAAAGAAGGAGCGTCGTCAACAGCGTCTCAACCAGTGTCTCCAGATCGTGAGTCCAGCAAACCAACACAATCCTAGGTCACGAGAGCAGCTAGGGACAAACATACTTCAGCCCATGCAATCAGCACAACGTTCTGCACAGGATCAACATCCAAGACATATCCAATCAGAGGATGAACAGGTACAGCAATTCTCAAGAGAAGGAAGACACCATTCACTAAACCCTGGTTTGACAGAGACATCACAACATGCAGTATTCCAACCTTCACGTCCACTAGGATATGGTCTCAACGCACTAAACGTCATCCATTCCCTCACTTCAAGAGGAGAACATTCCGTAGGAATGACACCAATGCATGTGTATGATGATGATTCCGACAGGCCTTCAACCAGTGGATTGAGTTCAGCAGATAACAGAATAGGTACAGGTATGTATACCATTTATCAATACTTTCAGGGCGTAATAATCATCTTTGATGATAATCAAAACATGATGGTATAACAACGACTTTTCCTCAAGTTTACAAAAAGAGAGGTTTCAGAGATTATAACACAAGCTTCCTTCAAATATGACCATAAAATCAGATGATGATGCTGTAAACCGCCTGCAAATTCTAACCCAACCCATAACAATATACACAGCAAAACAAAACAAAAAGGAGGGGAAAAAAATAAGGAAACTCCCGCAGCAAAATTAAAAGATACAATCATGACAATCGTATGGCACGCAAATGTGCGAACATGCATTTTTCTCTTTTTATCACCCATACTAGCTGCAGTCTGCTGTCCTTTTCCGAGTAAAAGAAAATAATTAGTTTAAAAAACAGCCGTGGCGGTTTGAAACGTAATATAACGTTTGGATGAATCTTTCCATTAGTGCGTAGAATGAGATAATATGACTATTTTGACTGTCGCGTCATGCTTAAAACTATAGATGATGAATGTAATTATAGTTAATTGATGTAAGGTCCGACAGTATATCTATTGTGGAGGCCCAGGAAAATCATCAATGAGTGGTATTATACCCCCCCCCCCGAAAATATAATATGTTGTAGCATGTTATATTTAAGTGGCAGAGGATCACTTGGTTTAAAGCGAGATTGGAACAATTAACCCCCTGCTCAATTTGGTTTGGATACTGTGAAGAATAGCATGTTTGAGTTCAGTGAATACGGAAAAGAACTTGCAGGCAACCTTTCTTTTTTCTTTTTTCTTTTTTTTGTTTTGCTGCTGCTTTTTCTAAATCTTAAATATCATCACATGTAGAGTCTGTTTTTTTTTTTTTTTTCATTTTATTCGTTTATGTATGATGCAGCGTATCAGGATTATCATCCAAGACATATCCAATCAGAGAACGAACAGGCACAGCAATTCTCAGGAGAGGGAAGACACCATTCACTAAACCCTGGTTTGACAGAGACATCACAACATGCAGTATACCAACCTTCACGACCACTAGGATATGATCGCAACTCACTAAACGTCATCCATTCCCTCACTTTAAGAGAAGGACATTCCTTAGGAATGACACCAATGCATGTGTATGATGATGATCTCGACAGGCCTTCAATCAGTGGATTGAGTTCAGCAGATAACAGAATAGGTACAGGTATGTACACCATTTATCAATACTTTCAGGGCGTAATAATCATCTTTGATGATAATCAAAACATGATCGTATAACAACGACTTTTCCTCAAGTTTATAAAAAGGGGATTTCACAGATTATAACACGAGCTTCCTTCAAATATGACCATAAAATCAGATGATGATGCTGTAAACCGCCTGCAAATTCTAACCCAACCCATAACAATATACACAGCAAAACAAAACAAACGGGAGGTAAAAATAAGGGAAACTCCCGCAGCAAAATTAAAAGATACAATCATGACAATCGTATGGCACGCAAATGTGCGAACATGCATTTTTCTCTTTTTATCACCCATACTAGCTGCAGTCTGCTGTTCTTTTCCGAGTAAAAGAAAATAATTAGTTTAAAAAACAGCCGTGGCGGTTTAGTACGTCATAACGTTTAGATGAATCTTTCCATTAGTGTGTAGAATGAGAAAATATGACTGTTTTGACTGTCGCGTCATGCCTAAAACTATAGATGATGAATGTAATTATAGTTAATTGATGTAAGGTCCGACAGCATATCTATTGTGGAGGCCCAGGAAAATCATCAATGACTGGTATTATCCCACCACCCCCCCCCCCCCCCCCCCGAAAATATAATATATTGTAGCATGTTATATTTAAGTGGCAGAGGATCACTTGGTTTAAAGCGAGATTGGAACAATTATCCTCTGCTCTATCAGGTTTGGATACTGTAAAGAATAACATGTTTGAGTTCAGTGAATACGGAAATGAACTTGCAGGCAACCTTTTTTTTCTGCTTTTTCTAAATCTTAAATATCTCACTGTAGAGTCTTTTTTCATTTTATTCGTTTATGTATAATGCAGCTTCAGTTGCCAGAGAGGATAGATCTTTTCATGTTGGGTGAGTATTCCATGCATAATTCGATTTAATTTCTCTTCCAATCTTTCCATTTGTGCGTGTGTGCGTCTCTCTCTCTCTCTTTCTTTCAAACACACACTTGTCTTTATATCTCTCCTTTTTCTTTCTCTTTTTTCTGTTTTACCATTCCTGTATCAATTATATGCCTCATTTGTTAAGTGAAGGCATCTTTTACTTTCGTGACGCTTAACATAAAATTTTGATGCATTCTACATATATTTCAAATATCATGCAACCAATCTTTATCTCCTTCAGTCATGCCCTTTGTACACTACATCATAAAAAGGCCCTCTTTGTTTGATTTCTTATTTGTAACAGGCCATTAAACTTCTAGATGTGTAATGACCGTCCGTGGCTAACTGATCAGGCTCATAACCCGATATACTGTTCTTAGTATCACACCAAAAACACATTTTAAAACAAAGTATATGCTATTAAAAGTAAACCATGCCACGGTAAAACATTTTTATTTCTCTGTATCTTTTTCTTCATCTACCTGAATATGATAGTAAATTTATTTTTGCATGTACATGATGTATGAACAAAACATTGTTTTGACACTTTCAGTGTAGATTTACTGCCAGTTTAGAAGATGATGGCAAAACTCGATTCTCAAAAACGCGATGACACATCACTGGGAGAAAATGAAATACATTTGGGTTTTACAACGGGAAGTAAATTGAGCAAGAATCAAAAAATGTAAATTGTTTCAAATGCTTTCCTTCCTCCTTATCCCCGCTCACCTCATCTCCCCTCGATCACAACTTTGTGTTAATACCTAGCTGTGCAAGTAATAGGTCAAAATTTCTGACATCATCCTCTTAATATTCTCTCATTCCTTCTCTCTCTCTCTTTCTCTCTCTCTCTATCTCTATCTCTCTCTCTCCATGTGTCTTTTCTTTATACAGCAAACGTAGCCGCAGTGACTCTGATAATGACGATGGCACAATTTCCACTTCTGAGAGTCCAAAACGACATCATGGGAAAAGACGAACCAAGACAGAACGCAATCCTGACTCACCCTAAGCTTCAAACGTGTGCATCTGGCCACGATACAACGAATGATGCGAAAACATCCGATGATGAAGAAATATTCATCCGAAGAGTATAGCATAAGCAAGTTTGCTTAAAACTGCGGAATGATTAAGTAAGCACACCCTGAGGAGCGTTTCATGAAGTGTCTTGTCAGTGATTTTTACTGACATAAGCTACTGAAATCCTTGCACCTGATTGGCTGATATAAAATTTGTCAGTAAAGATAACTGGCAAGACACTTTCATGAACGCTCCCCTGATATAAATGCCATGGGGCTGAATGTCCAATTAACATGATTAGTGATTCAGAGTCAGTGATTTTAGAACTGTTTTTACCTTTCTTTTGTTCTTCACTTTTATCCATTTTCATAGCGTAAACCTGCATGTGATTCACCTCATCAGTACCCGATTATCAGATCTGGGCCTCGTTTCGTTAAACGTGTTATCAATAACAAGTTGCAGTAAGTGTTATAAGCTACTGAAATCCTTGCATCTAAATTCCATTCAATTCAATTCAATTCAAAGTTTATTTCCACTCAAGATAAAAAAAAAAAATACATAGTACAGCAGATATACATAATACAAAGGGAATAAAACATTGAGACAAGTATAGATGTACATGCATAAAAAGAGTCAATGACTGAGATGAAATCTGTCACAATTTAAATGTGGCAATTGCTAACATGTTTAATGAAACACGGTCCTGGAATAATCCAGCATATCATGTTCTCACAGAAGAATCGTAAAGTTAGCCCCCATCGCAAGACGAGATAAGATTTGTTTTTGATCTGTTAAGAGTTATATGCTTCTCCATGTTGATACCTGTCATTTTGATCGTTCGAATGAAACTCTATTTTATAACAGATACTAATACTGATGTTTTGATTTAGTCTGCTTGACAGAAAGTCGGTCAGATTCTCATGTTTTCTTATTTTTATTTACTGTACATACATTTATGACTGATAATGTGAAATGTTATTATTCTTCATTTTGCATCATTTCAATGATATAAAATTCTTGCCATTTTAATTTTGAACAAGAATGTCAAACTAGTGCAATACTCATTTCCTATGCAAATACTGCCAAATTATTTTGAATTTGAAAACAGTGCTACCTCTCATTTCTATGCATTTTTACGTGCTTTATGTATTTGCATTTGAGCTTCCCGTAATTCTTAATGTTATCGCACTTATACAATTTGGAAATGTGTAGCTTATGAGAATATTGTAATATAAACATAGGAAAGAATTGTAGTTCACTGTTACACGTCTTTTGGAGAGACAAATACATTTACCCCTCTCCACCCAGGTGAAGTAAATAACAGTCTATAATGTGAGGAATTTCCATGAATGTATATGAGTGCCTTATCAAAGCTTGATCAGGATAGCTTGATAATCTTAATGCTAGAGCCATGATAACTATGAGCAGCGCTTAGAAACATTTGTATTCCCAGCTGTTTGTATATTTAGTACAATCATTATCACTTATGCTGTTTAAAAACTGATTTGATAATGCCACCTGATTCCACAATGTGAACGAAAATTCATGCACATTATGCAAAAGATTTGATTTTCATTGTTATCTATTTTTGTATTTGGCGCTTATGTAAAGGGCTAAAGGAACCCTTGGTGAATAATTAACTATAAAGAAGAGCAGCTTTCTGTCCGTAAAGCATGCACGTTTATTAAGATGAATATAATTTACAGTGAAAATGGTTTTATCTTACCGTACAGCTGCACTGTTCTGCTTGATTTACATTATTGTTACACAGCACAGTGTTTCTTGAATATTGTTTCATCAGTGTAAGCTGTAGGCTTGGAAACCATCAGATGAGTGGTTGTTGTTCTCTTTTGAGGAAGATTATTATGGTTGAAATTTAATCATTCATGTGAGTTTGTTGTTTTTGTCTCGCCCACCGGAGGTGAAGGCGAGACTAAGGGATCCAAATGTCGTCCGTCCGTCGTCCGTCCGTCGTCCGTCCGTCGTCCGTCCGTCGTCCGTCCGTCCGTCCGTCACAAACGTTATGAAAGATAACTTGGCAGCCGTGACTCACTTTTCAACCAAACTTGGGTTGTAGATGCACTAAGGGGACCTGCATGTTATGGTCCAGTCAGAGGTCACATGGTAAGGTCAAAGGTCATTTCAGGTCAAACGTTAAAGTTTACGTGCAAGACTCTCTTATGACACAAAACTCTGCAACCGTGACTCACTTTTCAACCAAACTTGGGTTGTAGATGCACTAAGGGGACCTGCATGTTATGGTCCAGTCAGAGGTCACATGGTAAGGTCAAAGGTCATTTCAGGTCAAACGTTAAAGTTTACGTGCAAGACTCTCTTATGACACAAAACTCTGCAACCGTGACTCACTTTTCAACCAAACTTGGGTTGTAGATGCCCTAAGCGGACCTGCATGTTATGCTCTAGTCAGAGGTCACATGGTAAGGTCAAAGGTCATTTTAGGTCAAACGTTAAAATTTACGTGCAAGACTCTCTTATGACACAAAACTCTGCAACTGTGTGACACTGTTCAATCAAACTTGGGTTGTAGATGCACTAAGGGGACCTGCATCTTATTGTCCAGTCAGAGGTCACAAGGTAAGGTCAAAGGTCATTTCAGGTCAAATGTTAAAGTTGACGTGCAAGACTCTCTTATCACACATAACTTTGCAACCGTGACTCACTTTTCAACCAAACTTGGGTTGTAGATGCACTGAGGGGACCTGCATGTTATGGTCCAGTCAGAGGTCACATGGTAAGGTCAAAGGTCATTTCAGGTCAAACGTTGAAGTTTACGTGCAAGACTCTCTTATGACTCAAAACTCTGCAACCCTGTGACACTTATCTATCAAACTTGGGTTGTCGATGCACTAAGGGGACCTGCATGTTATGGTCCAGTCATAGGTCACATGGTAAGGTCAAAGGTCATTTCAGGTCAAACATTAAAGTTTACGTGCAAGACTCTCTTATGACACAAAACTCTGCAACCATGTGACACTTATCTATCAAACTTGGGTTGTAGATGCACTAAGGGGACCTGCATGTTATGGTCCAGTCAGAGGTCACATGGTCAGGTCAAAGGTCATTACAGGTCAAACGTTGAACGGTTAAAGTTTACGTGTAAGACTCTCTTATGACACAAAACTTTGCAACCGTGTCACACTTTTCAGTCAAACTTGGGTTGCAGATCACTAAGGGGAAGTGCATGTTATCATTCTGTTGGACTTCACATGATAAGGTGAAAGGTCATTGGAGGTCATATGTTACAGATGTTTTCAAATTCTTGAATTTGCTTTTCCTCTGTCATTTCTTGTATTTCAAACGTTAAAGTTTACCTGCAAGACTCTCTTATGACGCATAACTTGGCACATGTTGCTGCAATAGCAACCAAATTTGGGTGATAGATGCACTAGGGGTACATTCATGCTATTGTGCTGTCAGGTCACATGGTAAGGTGAAAGGTCATTTTAGGTCAAACTTTACGACCTGCAAGACTTTCTTGTGACATCAAACTTGGTTAGGGCAAGGGATGTACTTGGGGAAACTTTCGTGTTATTTAGCCACGGGTGGGCGAGACACAATCTTCCTATTGGCTTGTTTCTTCCTTCAGTTGCTTTCATATATGTAACTCTTACAATTTTCGGTGTAAAATGATTCTTAGATAATAAAGTTTGTGAAGGTGTCTTGTAGACGATTGAGTTCCTGGGGAAAAACCCCCTATGTATTTTACGAGTGTTACAAAGATGACTCATTGTTGCATACATCAATAAAACTGTGACCAAAATGAAACGTACAAACGTTTCATGACCTTGGCTATTCACCTTGTTTAATCATGCATATATCTTTTTTTTTTCGGATATTGCCTACTCGTTTGTGATCATGGTTCACCGGCGTAAATCCACTCTGAGGAGTGGGGGGATGATTGACTTTTTTGACGATTTTTTTTTCCGTCGATCTCACACTTAAGTATAAGCACACACCCTCACTAACCCCCACAGACCCCCCTACACACATTTTAATATCTGTTTTGCGAGCGAGCGAAGCGAGCGAGCCAAAAATAACCATTTTTTGTGGTTTTCAATCGCATTTTCAAATAGAAATTCTAAAATATGATGGTTGTTTATGACAGATATTCAAAGATTTTACTAACGGATTAATTAAAATATATTTTCTTTCTTAAAAAGTTGGGGGGATATTTGTACACGCCATCCTCCCCCCCCCCCCCCCCCTCTCCAAAAAGTGGGGGGATATATTCCCCCCATCCCCTCCCCCCGGGATTTACGCCAGTGTCATGGTTATTAGAAGACATGGTCTGATTGTGTAAAGTTTGATATCTTTCAAGTTATGAAATGATAAATGTGTATTTAGAAGTTTTGCATTTTATAGAACTGAAAGGATTCAGTAGTTAAGGGGTTAAATGCATTAAATGTATGTTGGAATGGAAAATTAAAAAGAACATTGAAAAATTGAAAATCAGCTCGTATAGTGTTTACGTTGTTATGATTATAGTTGTTATATATTATAGACGGTAGGAGAGAAGGAAAGGGTAACAAACAGAGAAAAGGGGAGAGGAAATGAAAAATGATAGTCAAGAATGAAGTGTGATGAACTAAAGGATTTCTTTACGTTTTGAATGATAATAGAGCGTGTTATAAACTAAACTGACTAGCATGGTGACGTTTAATACATTCTTGATTACACAATACAAGTAGTTTCCATAAGCATAGCTATGAGAAACGGGGAATGAGATAGAAAGAAGGAGGAGTGAGAAAAGGAGGAGGTATATGGAGAGATCGAGGTGAAAGAATGAAATGAGGTCCGATGATAGATATATCAGTGTATATCCAGACAATCTCTGACATTAAAATTAAAATCATTATGATAAAGTATCCATCATTAAAATATTATAATACAATAAAGATAGCGAGTCATATACAAAAATAAAACCGAAGGCCAAGTTGGTATAGATTCATACTTGTGAAAGTATCGTTCAAGAAATAATATTATAATATGATTATGATTGTAAAAGTGCATTGTAAGTTAATACAAAATTTAAGTAACAAGAGGCTTGACATGACACGAGCGATTTTAAAAACAAAAATTGTTGTTTTTGTTTTGTATATATTCATCAGACATTTTGTTCTGGATCCTATGAGTCATGTGTCGTCTGAGCATAATTTCTACGAAATTTACAAAAACGGATTGGAAGTGTCACAGGCTTGAGTCTCTGTTAGAAGGGAAAAAAATGTGAAAGGCAGGATTTTTTCTTTTCAATGTTGTTTGGAGCTCTCTGTCTGTCTCTCTCTCTCTCCCTCTATCCCCTTTCCTCCTCTCCCTCTTCTCTTTCTCATGTTCCCTCTTCCTCTCCCTCTCTCCCTTCCCCTCTCTCCTTCCCTTCCCCCTGTCTCATTGCTTCTCTCCCTTTCTCCCCTGTCTATTCATATCAAGCTAAGTCTTTGCATTTCTAACATGTCAAATAATGATAATTCTCTCAATCTCAATATGAATTTCTAGTCAAGAAGAGGCTCTGACGGACTGTTATCACAGGCATTGAAAGACAGGGTAAAACCGGGAGCTGCATACTCATCCCTCCTCCCCCCCCCCCCCCCCCTCCTCTCCTGCTAAGTATATTGAAATTATGAATCAATACCGAAGTTGGAGCTATCATCAGGGTGATCACAGTTCTAGCTCTCTCTCTCCCTCTCTCTTTGAAAATCAAATGTGTAGTATAAAGCTTCATGAAAAATGAGAAGTAATGTCATATACACGGATAGAGGAGAAAACTCCATCGCCATTGAGTTTGATGTTCAGTGCTTGCAACGAAGGTCCCTGAGTCTATATATACTACATTATCTGCATTATCACCCCAAGATTAATAGCGGTAAGCTACCCTATTGTTTCATTTAAAAAAAAGAAATAAGATTGGCTTTGCAATACAGAATTCGGATGGATGAAAAACAAGTTATGATGGTTATATTTGTCTTTCTATCGTCGACCTGTGTTTCGCCGTTAGAAAGAATTATTCCTGCCTGGCAGAGACTCATAAATACTTTGCATATTCCACTCAACAGTTTGTTACGTAAAACATAAGCAAGGGTGCTGATCCTGATGAGAAAATACATGTAGCATGTATGTCCAGAGAGGGCTTAGAATGCCGTACGAATAGGATTACAGATAGGCTTTCTTATACCAGGTATAATGTGAGATTTAAACTATATTTTAAGTTGGATTCTTTGAAGGAAGTATTTCTTATCCGACGTATCTGACAGATGGTGTATATTGTGGTACAGTCTTCTCAATGCAGGGTTTATAAGATGCTCTTGCTTCTTCCTTGATAGGGTGCATACATTGATAGATGATATAATAAAGTATTGTTTAATTTTCTATTTCTTGCCATTCTGCCTTGGAACACTCATTCCAAACTATAACACCACGCTATGCAAATAGTATACTTATTTTGATATTTTTTTTTTCTAATTTATTTGTAAATCATGATTTCTACAATGAAGAACTGTCTTTAAATTGATATTGTATATGTATTCAGATATCGTGCTTTGTCTTATTTTGAAATTATGCTGCATTGTAAACAGTATTACCTCTGCATTATCACATGACTTTGTACTATATCTCGTTGTGCCCTTTGCCACTGTTTGTATTTAAATATTGTGGAAAGGTATAAATGAATATGTAAATCTCAATACAAAACATGCATGAAGCATGCAAAGGTAAAGTACGGTGCAGGTGACGGACTTGCTTGCATTAACTCAATATCGTTCTTTACTGCATATAATTTTTGCAGTCCATGAGATATTGTCTTTTTCTTGGCGAGACATTTAACTCTTCACCTTTGTCAAACAATTGATTATGTGTATTTTCAGCTATTTCAGAATGTTGGGATGAAGGTATGCTGTTTGGGAAAATGACGTCACTTTTATGACGACATTTTCCAAATAGTTGTGAAATGACGTCACAATAGGCGAAGTCTATGCTCGAAATGAAATATTCAGCGGCGTACGAGAAGTCAGGTGCGCAACATGGGTAACTCTCCCGCGGTGTCGCGGCTACTGCGTTTCTTAATTTCTGATCACTTTGCAGTTTATCCGTACAACGTTTAGTGCCATAAAGCATTCGATAGGACATAAACATGAAATAAGGAATATTGATTTGATGTGATTTCACTGATTTATTCAAATACGGTTAAAGTTCAGATCACCTACTCGGCTGATTTATAATGCGGATGTGTAGGCCCTATCAATTAAAAAAATGAAAATAGAATATGAATTCATGTCAAACAACAATTACTTGCACAAAAAAATAAGAAACTAGAATATATATGAAAACACATATAGATCTTGATCCAAAATATAAAACAAATATACTCTGCCATAATTTCGAGTTTCTAGATAAAACTACGGGCCTCCAATAGTACAATTCACGTCGGGGCTACGCACCTCAGTGAATAGTACTATTTCGGAGTCACCTCTTGCCCATAGTTCTAACCAGGAACTCTCAAGGCAAAGTATGTTTGTATATATATTGGGTAAATGTTGCTTGGTTTCAAGAACCTCTGCCAAGGTATTAACGATATCAAGAGCCGTTTTCTAATTGCAAAGTTTACTTGAATTTCATTAAGGACAAAATGTCCGAATCGGACTGGCTCATTTCGATTCACATGATATTTATGCAAATGATGAAAAAGACACAAATATATATATATATATATTTACTTTACTGGTATAGTTGTGTTTATCATGGCATTATCATAACATTATCAAGGATGGCACTGATGCAGATAACCTGGATAAGCCTCTGTGATACTGATATGCTTTAAAATGTTGATAATTATTGTTATCTAGATCCAGAGTGTGAAATTTGAATACTCCGAATGCATAAATTGCTCTGTACAGTGTGTAACTGTCAATATTTTATGATTCATCATGTGAATTTGTATAAAGATTTCTTTTAACATGGATGCTAACCCCAAAACAAGGTGCTGGAGCATTGAGGATAATTACTTTTGGTGACGACTTGAGGCGTATAAAAACCAGTTCAGTGGCATCATAATATTGAAATCTAGTTCCAGTGACCACCTTTTTTGCCAATAAGTTAGTAAACCAAAAGACCATCCTTTCCCCTCTAGCTCGTTCAGATTGGAGCCTCAGTTTTTTTCTTGCTGGCAGCACATACCTACCACTTTGGGAGTGGGGGAGGGGAGGGGGGGGGGGTTGTGGCAAGAGACCGGTTCTCAGTCTACAGTATCAGTATTCAGCAATGCATAAGAGACACCAGAATAATAATTATTTGTTGTTTCCAACAGAGCGACTGACATTTATCATTATGTTGTACAAACAATAACTTATTCCAACTAAAACCTGAGATAGGCCTCTATTGTAAAGGTTTCTCTTGCACTTCTGTCACATTTTCGATTTATTCTTAACGTTATAAAGTTCAATTACATTGCAAATATCTGTGCTGTCACGTGAGTCATATTCCTTTTCATCGTAGAAAATGGAGACAACAGTAAGGGTAAACACAATGCTTTCATCCATTTAACAGTATGGCAGGGTGGAATTCATATTCTTTGGTTTTCTTGCAGTGTGTTGTGATTTATGAATGTGGCATGTACCGTGTGATATAACTTACTGTGAAAATACTATAGGCAAGGTGTTCCAAGTGAATGACAGTGCTTCAAATGGCCTTTGGCCCTGTAACATTCTTTTACCTTTCACAAATTTGATGGTAATAGAAAAGTTGTTATGGTTGTTTTCTCTTCAACCCATCATGGTCATTCCAGCTATTTATATATGCTCTTGCTCATTCTAGAGGTTCACTTGTAGATGGTTTGTCATTCAGAACTAGTTTCAAAGCTCAATTTATTCCTTCAGAAAATAAAGAGAAAGAGGATACCCTTGTCATGCTTGTACCAGGGTAACCAAAGAAATTTATTCATATATCACCGCCAATTGCTAGTATACTTCTTTAACTTACAGTGGTTGTACCATGGGTATACAGTCATGACAGTGGTACTTCTTTCTTATATCTGAGTGGAGGGAGTGTTAAAAGGGGGTGTCATACTTTATAATCTGTCGGCATAACTGGACAGCAGTCCTTTGAACTACTTCTATCTCGGACTAGTCTGATTTCCGGAGCTAGCATGTCTACTAGGTGTAGGTGAACCCTCATGGCTTTTAATAAAAAATAATTGGCACAAAATTCAAACTAATCCAGAATCTGGCCTTAATTAAGAGCAATCTCCCTACAAATGCAATCTGCCACCATCCGCTGCAAGCCAAAGATGGCGTGTTGCCCATTTACTCTCTTGACCAATGGTGATGCTCCAACAGTTGGCCTTACGAATTCTGAAACACGCCATCCTCTGCTAAAAAGCTATCGGGGAGGGGCACGGGAGGTATTGGAGAGGAATTGAGTTGAAAATATAAAGGGGAGGATGGGGTAGGGGAAAATAAAGGATTATTTTGATCGGAGGCAAGTCATTGTGAGATGGGATCGGGCACTGGCGTAGCTAGGATTGTGTTTTTTTTTTTTTCTCAATTTTGCGAGCGAGCTAAAATTATTGTTTTGGAACCAGTGTTATTCATCCAAATATGTACATTACAGGCCTATTACATAATTATCTGTAAATGATAAATGTCAAGGTCACTTCGCCAAATAATGACCCTATTAGCACCTCCCTGATGCAATTGTTAATTTGCTGTCCGAACCCACAATCTTTCTCAAAGTGAGCGAGTAAAAGACACTCTTTTACACGTGATATGGTAGAAGTGTCACTTGGTCATCACGATTTTTTTTTTCCTTGACACCATCCTAGTAGAAGTGATAATTCGTTTTCAAAATACATACAAGACATCTATATCATTTATTCCGTCACCTCACTTTACGAATTAGTATGGTTTCTGAAACCATATTGTATCTAAATATTATGAGCGAGCGAAGCGAATGAGGAAAATATATATCCTTTTTCACAGTAGAAGAGTTACTTCGTCATCAAAATGCACTATAAGATTATTAGTCGGCTAGACAATAAATTTAAAAGCATACAGTAAAAAGTTCTTTCCGTTGAAGTGTTTTCAATGATTTGAGTTTCTCTGAGGTTTTGGAACATTATTTTGAGTCGGACGTTGTGGCGTGCGCCTGTAATCCAGCTATACAATGGAATGTATATACTGATTCAGCGGACCCAGGTTCGGATGGTGACGTTAAAGGTCGACCCCAAGCAGACGTAAATAATCATATTTGATTGTTGATTGATACACGTCTGTAAAAACCCAATTCAACAACAATTTCAGCTTAGTTATCCAAACAACAACTTTGAGCAATTTGCATAAATCTATATTTGCATTAATCTATATCCAAGACAACTTTAAATACACAGAATGTGTAAACTTATCTACGTATGCTAATTTTGTATGTGCGGTGATACGGAACTTTAATAGTGCTGTTCATCTCGTGAAATCAACCTGTGATAAAACGAAAAGAGGTCCTTTTGTACTATGATAGTTCCATTTTTTTGTAGGGATGTAGAATAGATTTGAAACATACTTTTGCCATTACAGGTCAAGATGAAGTACTAAAAATCAAGGAAATGTCAACTTGTTATCTTAACACAAAACAAAAAATAAGAAGAAGAAGAAGACGAAGAAGAAGACAGGAGAAGAAGAAGAGATACAGATCTTGTTGAGACTGGGGAATTCAAAGAGAACAGACGGAAATGGGTTATTAGTAGTTTGAGCTTTCGCTCACCTACTGCATGTACTCTCAGAGCACAGTAGGCAGGTAGGGCTCAGCTAGGTAGGCAGATTAAAGAAAAGGAGGTAATTCGCATTTGATTTGTGGTAATTCGGTCAAAGTGCCATATAGTGCCTTTTTGTACTAGGGCTGCATCTACTACCCACCCCCCCCCCCCTCCCGATATCTCGATCTCGATCTTTCTTCGACGTAATGCGGAGTCATGGTAGTCATGGTATTTTGTCTGTATAATATTCCAACGGTTTTGAATTCAATTACACTTTACATTAATCTCTACATGTCTAATCAATCTTTGTATTTTCCTTTTTCTTTATAGGCGGCAAGAAATCGGACAATCTCTTTTTCTGTCTCTGTCAGTTTCATCTTGCTCTTAACATTCTTGATATAAAAGGGGAAAAAAGTATAATGTAATCAACACTGGAGATGGTACCTTATATTGCTCCTATGAAATTGAACCCGGACTTTGAACCGAACCGTTATGCATGCATGCTGACATTGTCAATGCTGGGGCACACATCAACAATAAAAAATTAGTTATTCTGTGCCCTATGAATTGCACTTGGTACGTAGCAATGTTCATCAAGCATGACACCCAGTACTGATGACCCCGGATATAGTTTGTACATGTATCTTGGGCCTGATGGACTGCGGGGAATTAATACCACGTTTAAGTTTTGCATGTATCCAAACCAAAAACAAAAACGGAAGTGATCAATGTGATTCTCGTATTCTATCAGATACTATGAGAAGTAATAATATCCATCATGCAGAAAGGGCCGTCGCTAACGGGGGTTAGGGGTGGGGTGACACCCCCCCCCCCCCAACAGCTCAGGATATCGTCGGTTAAATCAGCGCTGCCGTCGGGAAAATGAAAAAAAGGGGAATAAGAAGGAAGGGGAAAGAAAAAAGAAAGAAAAAAGGAAAAATAAGAGAAAGAAGAAAGAGAAAAGGAAAAGGAGGGAAGAGAAAAATAGAGAAAAGGGGACAGAGCAGGAAGAAAGAAAAAAGAAATAAAAGAAAGAAAAGAGAGAGGGGAAAAGGGAAAAGAAGACAGGGAAGGAAGGGGATAAGAAAGAGATGATTATAAGTTATTCTAGGAGATGCCTTGGAGACGCTTCAGAAACAAGGTGGCAACCAATTTGCCAGGAAGTTGCGTTGACGTCGCCGCAATGTCTCCGAGATGTCTTCTTAGTCGCAGTGAAGTCTCTGAGACGTCTCTTCATGCGTCATGATGTATATTTTAAATTAATAAAGAGTTTGGAATGATGAAATCATAATCAGATGCATATCACAGGCGTTTTACAAGCTACATATTGTTAATAAAAGATCAGTTTGTATAACATGAATAAAGAAAATGATAGTTAATGCTTTATATCACAAGCGTTTTACATGACTGTATAGTGGATAAATGAACAGTTTGGAATCGATAATGAAATCATAATTAAATGCATATCACAGGCCTTTTACAAGATGCATTGTGTGAATTAAAGATTAGTTTGTATAAAAATGAATAAAGGAAATGCTGATTAAATGCTTATCACCAGCGTTTTACATGCTATATATTGTGAATAAATGAACAGTTTGTAATGGATGATGAAATGATTAACAAATACATACCTCAAGTGTTTTTACCAGCTGTATATTGAATTGGAAACTGAAAGGGTATTCATTGAAAATTAAATGTAGACCTAAGGGCACATGACAAATCGTAGATTTATAGCATAATTAAGCGATTTTAGAAAGAAAGTGAAAAGGGAAAAGAAATGGAGAAATCGGTGAGAGAATAATGAAAGGATAGTTAGAGAATTGATAATTGAGATAAGCTGCAAGAAAAAGAAATAGTTCCATATGATATATAATATTTAACTGAATTGACTAGCATTATATTTCATCCATTTATTATCTAATTACTCATCTATTCATTCATTTATTTATTTATTTATTTATTTATTTACTTATTTATTACTGATATATTTAGAGAGGGTGACTCATTGTCACTCAGAGTGGTGGCCTTCCACGAGGCTCTGTTAACAGAAGTAACAACAATAGGCAACAAAAGTCGTGAAAATAAAACTCATAACTGAAATGAATAAATAACAAAATACATAGATATATGCAAAGCACTTACTATCCTCTGATATAATGTGTTTTTATAGAAATATCGTAGCACATTAAAATAATATATAATATGTGCGAACGGTAACTATTCTCTAAAATTAGTTTAAAATAACCATGGTTTTATATAAGTCATTTTGAAAAGACATCACATAGTTTTGAAAATATTATAAACAAAGTATCAAGACTACCTAGCTCAGTAGAAAACACACTTGGGATACCAAAATTATTTATAGCACATACAGTATTCATGAATGATACAGATTGAATGTAATATAGTGCAACATCTATCACCCCACCACACAGGTCGTTCTGGTTTACGTTAGTCAAACAATGTTAGGCTTAAAGAAATCCGGAATAAAGGAAATTTGGGAGATAGAGCATTAGCATCACATCAGCAACTCCTACTTTTTGGAATAAGTTATACAAACGGCTAATAAGCGGCTACATACGGATAATTACCCTTCTCACTTTCAAAACTGGGTTTATAACTCACCTAATGCTGAATGCAGGTTGTTCTTAACTTAAGTCAAATCTTATTTCTCAGATCTTATGTATGTTGGATTCATTGTAAGTATTTTATTGAAATTATTTTGTATAAGTACGCCTTGAGCATCTCCAGAGATGGCTATCTTGCGCTTTATAAATATCGTTATGTGATTTTCTAATGTCAAGTTTGCTAGTACATTATTTTGTAGATGGACCAACCAAATGAACGAATCAAAGCAATGTACCTATCTTCTTGCTCTGATCTTGTTATAAACTAATTGAAATCATAAAACCTGGTTGTTAGCCACAAATTTCCCCCTCAACATCCATCATATTGAGTGCTGATAGTGGAGTTTGATATGATTGAACTGATTGTGATTTCATTTGTTTATGACAAGATCAGAGCAAGAAGAAGACTTTGCCTATATACTTTGCACATTAAAGGTGATAGAGGGCGACATTTATCGTAAGCGATGTATTCACTTTGATTCCTTAGTTTAGAACCTTGATCAGATTGAAATGTTATGATGAGCTCCACCTTCCCGTATTTTTATCTTCCTATAATGTATTACTTGACAGAACGAAGGAATAAGCTAGACACGTTACTCTTCATGCTCCCCCCTCTCTCTCTCCCTCTCTCTCTCTCTCTCTCTCTCTTCCTGTGAAAAGTCTTGTAGTATTCACATCACACCATAAAGAATATAGAAAATATTGCAAGTTGCATCAACCTTACGGTCTAGACTACCAAGCATATTCCCTTTATCTGTTTATAGAAATCAAGAAACAATCTCCTTAAGCTCCGCCTCTCTTTCAACTTCATCTACTTCTGACACTACAAAAGTTAATAACAATATTTGTTTTCTTTTTTCTTTTCCAAATTTTCTATTGATTTTCATAGATATTATAACATTACAATAAGAATAGATCATACAAGAATTGAGTAATTGTGTAATATCAAAAGAACAATAATCAAACATGAATCAATGTGACAATCACAAAAATACCAGACAAACGAACCTCATGCAAAAAATAAAGACAAGCTTCTGACGCTTCGGATTCATGATACTATATTAGAATTATAGACAAATTAAAATTCGTTCTCAACAGGGGACCATTTTCTATTTTTCTTTTGCTTTTGTTTAGGAATAACCAATTCTGATTTTGCAAATAAATGCTATGAAATCAACTAAAATGACTAATAAATTCTCTGAACTTAAATGTATCGCTTAAACAAGAAATATGTATTTCCAGTTTGTATTATCCCACACAGCAATCAAGTGAGTCATTACGCTCAAGGTCGATGACAGACACGCTTCTTCTGCAAATCCCCCCCCCCCCCACATTCATTCGCACAAAAAAAATAAAGAATAGGCCAATAACTATTTCTGGTCCCAGTATTTGGAATAGTCTCCAATCAAATATTCCTTCCTTCCCTTCAGTTGAATCATTCAAACAAAATCTCAAGATCTCCTGGCATGATTTATTTGAATAACTTTACACATCTTCAGTGTCTGCACTAGTGGGAAACAAAATTCGATCTGTTTTATTCATCATTGTAAAGCGCATTGAGCATGTGTACTTTGCAGCTTATGTTTGTCGGTGTGTAATTATTGCATGGGACAGTATGTGTATTCATACTGCCTTTCGCCACCGTGAACATGGACTTTGAACATGAGCCGTTGAATGGATGCGGATGATGGCACGCGCACTAATCAACATGGTGATTTTATTATTTTTATTTTTCCCATTCACCGTTTCGCTTAATATTTGAAGTATTGCAAGGGCAGGGCACACACGAGAAATATACATCGGGCCGCTCGAGGTGCATGGTGGGTATAGGCGTAAGTAAAATGGTGTAATGGAGCTGATCAAAAATATTCATATAAAATTGAGTAATTATGTCATCGTTATTTGTTTACATAGGAAATGGCTCGTACGTCAAGTCATTTTCCTTCATATCTGACCACTATGCTGAAACTTGGTGTATTTTATAGGAATTATTTGATCTGTGGCGCATTTCCACTGTTCTTAGCTGTGAGAAGTCGCATTTCGACGTTAGCCTAGTTTCAGCCTTCAAAGTTTTTTTGCTCGAGCTGAAAAAGTGCCCAAATAAAGCCCTTAATGTTGAAGTTCTGTGGATTTTACTTGGACTCTGTGCATTAAAACGATTTTCATCGAGCGGTACGTTATTTAAATTGGATTTTCCTGATGTGCTTCGACTTAACATATGCTTTTTATGGAAGCCTGAAATACTTGTTTGTGCCCTGCACGCGTGCATTACCCCGGAGAGAGTTTGTGAGGGCGTGACCTATATATAGCTTCCATGGCTACCATGACTACATTATACAGGCTAATTCTATATTTCAGTTGAATTTTGAAGCGCATTGTATTTTGTTAGTCTAAACAAAGGACAACGACGGATATGTGATATCTTTTATTCCATCGAATGCGATGCACAGCTGCAATGCAGTTCGTTTTGTGAAAAACCTTGTGGACTAAGGTGAAAGATATGGAAATCCCCGCTCACAGCAGACTGAGAGCGTTTACGACCACTATGGCCAAGTTATACCACTGCCATTGATGGTGGTATTGTGTGATTCTCGTTGAACATACTGAAATAAAGGAAAGCAGAAGAAGATTCCTTTCTTTGCAGAAATATCTGATGTGCAGTATAATCGAGTATAAGGTAAGCATACCAAACAATATCAATTAAACGTGAACCCTTTTTTAGTGGTTGCATGACATATGCCCGGACAATATGCCCCGCCGGTATTTGCTCCGCCGACATTTGCTCCGCCGACAAACAGCTCCGCCGACATTTGTTCCGCCGACAATTGCTCCGCCGAAATATGCTCCGAAATTGCGATATTTGCTCCGCCGACAATTGCTCCGCGACAATTGCTCCACCGACAATTGCTCCGCCGAGATATGCTCCGAAAAATACGACATTTGCTCCGCCGACATTTGCTCTGCCAACAATCATGACAATGATTGCCAAGTCGACAGATGTTCCAGAGATCCGATATTTGCACAGTGTCATCTTCACTGTAATTTCCGGTTTTCTATTGCTCTAGACATTTACTTGCCTAAAAGGCTTGTATCATAAAATAAAGGCCAATCGGGGGCAGGCGGAAGGGGGGGGGGGGAGGGGTGACACCTAAACGCGAGGAAGTCCACGGGGCTGCAGGCCCCTGGTCATGCTGGTCATGCAGCCCGGGGGGGGGGGGGTCACTTCCATTGAAGAGTGGACAGCATCCGCGAGAAGAAAAAAAAAAACGCGGAAAAGGGGTATTTTTTCACGGGTAGGCGCGGAACGCGAATAGAGTGTCAAAAACGCCCAAAAATGAAAAAAAAAGCCCCCTAAATCACGACAATCTAAAACGCGAAAAGGGTATGTAATTTGCACCGACTGCTGAATCGACTGTAACAAGACCAATGAACAGAAAATCCTATAACGCCTGTGTAAAACATAATGAGACAGTGAATTATCTCGAGATAGAAACGGCTCCAAACTTTCAATAGACCCCACTATCACTCTCAATGTATGAAAATTAGTCCGGCAGCCAAACCCGGATTTTAGGCCTAAGGTTGCAATTCAATGTTATAGTTTTTTTTTAATTGATATCGACTGTTCAGGCCTTCTATTTTAACAATCCACATGCTGGAACTCTGTCAGCATTGAGCAATTTGAGATATACGCGAAAATCCAAAATGGCCGCTGGCGGCCATCTTGGATTTTGAGTTTACCTGCTTTAAACATCCCTAAAATGTTCAAAATCGGGAATTAAGGGCTTTTCGGGATGGAGAATCCAAATCTGAGGTTAGTTTGAAGATATGACTATGTTTCGATGTCTTGATTTAAAAAAGCAGCTAATTTTCAAGATCGCGCCCCCAGCAGTCTATTTGTACATGTACATATATGCAATATTGCATTGAAAATCAAGTAGAAAATAGATTGAATATGATTGATTTTCTTTCTACAAAGATGATATTTAGAAACAAAAAACAACAAGCATAAATATGACGGGGGAGGGGAGGGGGATAGACTCCTTCCCAAGCACACACACCCACACCCCACACACACACTTTACACTATGGAGGAAAAGCATATGATGTTCACCTTTTTGTAGCTGACAAAAACTATGTGTACTCAAATCTCTTTATCAGGAATTTGAGGCTCAGAGATTAGTTATGAAATTCATTTATTAAGTATTCAGTTACTGCAATACTAATTACAGAAGAAACATACTTTCAAAAATGATATTTCTTGATGTTTTCATGGCCAAAACATCATTTTCCTGACTAATTTGAGTATCTCCTATTATATCTACGGTATATATCATTGCCTATCGTGGACTGAAAATTCTGGAAATCTCGGCTGAGCCGAATAACTAGTACTTTTCAAGAGACCAATTCCTAAAATCGTGTGTTTAGCACCACTTTATTGTTGGCTAAAGTTAACTGATTCATATTTCACCCATCATAAGAGACAGGTCAATGTTCAAATGATTGTTTGCATATTAGATAATAACATGCATTTTAAGTGCATGCCTGTTTACCAGTTACAGAAAAAAGTACACTTTTTATATTTTATGATATTTTCAAAGTCAAATGATAATTTTCCTTACAAATATAGATATTGATGCTCATGGGTTTTGATTTGGGTTCGGAGGGGGGGGGGAACTGATGCCAAATATCCTCAGGCGGGGAGGAAAGCGACTGGGAAAGGGTAAGGGATTAAAAAGTGAAGGATTGATTAAGGAAAGGAGCACGTACAGAGATCAGAGCGTCACTAAATTTTGTGAATGGAGGGTATAATAATATTATTTGCTCACAGGTCTCCTGCATTCTTAGTCTATTCTACCATTCATCCCACTAGCCAAACAAAAATAGCCTTCCAATGATATCGAAGGGGTACATCCCCATTACTTGAATGGAATGTTTAGGGACCTGTAAGCTTTCTAGTTTAGTTTACACTTTTTAAAAGTATGAACCACCGCATTTTTATTTTGTGGATGAGCGAGTAATAAATACATGGGTTTTTTTGTCATCAAAACACACTCTACAATGCACTAGGAATAAGAGATTCGAATGACTTATAACCTTATCAGTACCTCTTATGCTTATGGTCTTATGTTTACAGTCCAAACCACCCTGTTTTTTTTATATTACTAGTGAGCAAGGAAAATACACTCTTTTGATGATACAGTATTATTTCATGGTCAAAATGTTTTGATGATATAGTCATCTCACTGCATACTATGACTGTATTCTAGCACCTCGTTGGTTTAATCTTTTGCTGTTCTAAATCACCTTTCAAAATAATACGAGCGAGCGAAGAGAAATAAGGGAAAACACAAGCTTGGCGAAAAAGTATTCCCCAACTGTTCTGTATTTAAATGCTATACGAGTGAGTGCAGCGAGTGAGGAATACTTTACACTCCTTGATAGCCTCAAACTGTTGTATATTCCATCACCTAACTGCCAAATACAACGCTATTTGGCTCATCGCTTGCCATCCAAAACAATTCTGTTTCTATATGAACAAGCAAAACAAGCTACCGACTCATTTTCTTTCAGATGTAGATTTGCCTCCAAAATAATCATTTTGATGATGTACATCTTCCCACAGAATTTGAGGACAGTTGGACACTTTGCTGTAAAAGCACCATTGTATTCAAACTTGTTGCTGAGCAAATAAGAGTGTATGATTTGAATTTTTTTTTCTTTAGATTTGATAGGTGAGTGTAGCAAGAAAGAGAAAGATGGGTATTTAAAAATATACTGTGCTAAGAACAGGGTTTTGTATTGTCACTTCAATCTCATCATTCTAGTAATAAATTTCATCGGCTTCCTCCATTCTCATAATTGGTAAGATAGGAATAGGCCATTGATCATAGCCCTTTATCTCATGAAAAATTCTTGTTTTAGCTCTTCTCGATGTTTGACTCGACTCCTTGCACCTTTATTACTATCATTTTATAACAAGAAGAATAGTATAACATTAGATAGACAATTAGATGCAAATCAGTTTCATTTCATAGGGATATTAACATAACCAGCTTTGGTTAAGATACTTAAAATGCAAGGCAGTGAGTAGAAGAATAGTATACCATAAAAGAGAGAGAGAGAGAGACGGAGAGACAGAAACAAGTTGCAAGCCGATCTAACCACAACTAGAGATACCTTAAAATGTGAGCTAGCGAAGCGAGCCAGTGCTGGAAAGTTTTTCGTTATCCTTTCTACTTTGAAATTCTTTTTTTTCTCCATTTGCCCTTCCCTTTTATTTTTTATTTTTTTTTAATACTCTTAGGGAATTGCAATCCAATTGACCGACAGACAGATCTTCAACCCCTTTTGATCCTTTATTTTGGTGCAGATGAGTTAATGAACAATGAGAAGCCGCATGCCGCAGTTGGATCTCAGCTAGAAGCCTGGATACATGCATAAGTCAGAATAAGGGGACAATTCATTGAAAGAAATTTGACAAATGCAAACAACTTTGGCAACTCCCATTCTTCTCATTGTTCATTAACTCATCTGCACCAAAATAAAGGATCAAAAAGGGTTGGAGATCTGTCTGTCGGTCAATTGGATTCGGTCACGCCTAACTGCTGGCCCGCCTCTGTGGTCTAGTGGTAAGGCATTGGCGTTCTTAGCCAGTGACTCGGGTTCGACCTTTGATTCAAAATGGATGACAGCTCTGGGGAACATTGAGGGAGCTACGCAATTATTATTCTCCCATTTTAATTTCTTTCAGTGTTTATTATTTACAAGGGAGTTGCCAAAGTTGTTTGCATTTGTCAAATTTCTTTCAATATATATATATATATATATATATATATATCACTTTTATACCAGTAGATTAGAAAAATTAGATCAATAGCACATTTTTAAATAGAAAATGTTGATAGCTGAATGCTAACCACAATACACATTTATGAGAATGTTATACCAATTATGGAAGGGAACCACGCATTGTCTGTGTATATAATATATAAATATTGTACATTTTTGTATCTTCAAGGTCAAGATATCACTTGACTTAAATGCATTAACCTTGAAAAATCTATTGTGAACTATGTAGAACTATTAAAGCTTCATGTCATCTCCAGTTTTCAAGATAGTTGCCCATAATGTAGGGTGTGAGTAACTATGTGTTCCTAAATGGTTGCAAAATGATGTTTATCTTCATTTTCACCATCATATTTTGACCAGATAACCTTCTGGAAGTGAAATTTCACTGAGGCTGCCCTGAAATACTGGAAAATGTCTACAATATCACTAATTTTATTCATCCTACCAGTTGGGACTAATGGTGTAATTTGAAGGACGAATTTGCCAATTTAGAAAAAAAAAAACTTTGAGGGCGCCCTAAGCCCAAACTGCAATGACTTTTGTCGTGATTTTTTCAGAAGTTAATAAGCGGAGGGCCAAAGTCAAAAAAGGGAGTTTCGTTCTACCATCTGTACAAACTAAGTAGACTTTGCTTATTTTCAAGCTAAAATCATAACAAACAATATTCAAGAGGTTTACCTCAAAAAATTAGTAGCGAAAGATTCCAAATCCAAGATGGCGTCCAAAATGGCCGCCATTTTGATGGAATTTGAATTTTTGTACACAGAATTCGATAGAAACATCTAATTGTAACAAAATTGGTCTCATATGAAAGAGAATTAAATTCCCTACAATTTGATGCCATTTATGTGGGGTGTTAGGGTTATTCAGTCGAGATTTTAAGTTAAAAACTGTGTTTTTTGACATTTTTTCCCAAAAATTGAAAATTTGCAAAATACATGATTTACCATAAATCAAGGAAAAACAAAGCCATTGTCTTGAAACCTTCCAGAAAACTTTATTGATATAAAATCATTAGCTGGGTAAAATTGGAAGTCAGGACCACTTTTTGTTCTAAAGTTATAATGTCTCAAAGTTGAAAACTCATATTTCATAAATATTGCTTCTTGCACATGCAATCCCATAGACTACATGTACAGTGTATTAATGTACATATATACCTTGAGCAAAATCACAGATATGAATTTTTTGGTCCAGAGTCTCTACAAACTAACTGACTGTGCTTATGTTAAAGTAGAAAGCATGAAAACAACATTCAATATGTCTCCCTATAAAGTTTGCTACACCCCCCCCCCCCACACCCCCCTCCTAGACTACATGTACAATGTATTAATGTACATATGTACCTTGAACAAAATCACAGATATAAATTTTTGGTCCAGAGTTTCTACAAACTAACTGGCTGTGCTTATGTTAAAGCATAAAGCATGAACACAACATTCAAGAGGACTCCCTATAAAGTTTGCAACAACCCCCTCCCCCACCCCCCATCCAAGAGGGAGTCTAAGGTGGCGGCCATTTTGACTGAATTCAAATTATTTGAGATAAAATGCGATTGGAACATCCTATTGCAATGAAAATAATCTTCTATGAAAGAGAATGGAATTTCCTACAACGAGAGATGGGGTGTTGATTGTTCTAGAATAATCTATATGTAGATATGAGGTATGACAGTAATAATGTCTCAAACTTGAAATCTTAAACCACTTTGTAAAATATATTATATCCATATAGATTATAGTGACTACAGTTGTTCTTTAAGTAAAACTGCAAACATAGATCTTCACCCCATACCATCTCTGCAAACTAATTCACCCTATTTTTTCTAAAATGAATTTGACAAGAAAAAATACATTCTAGTGATAAACTGGTTTCTCATTCCAAATAATTACCTAATCTGTAAATCTCTGGGGTTTCACTCCTTGATTCCAAACAGCAATATTGCTAATATGTCAATACCCTTGATATTCAAAGTCATCATCTGTGTCTGTATCATGATCAGACATTCGACCCTGAACTTCTGGTTCATCGTCTGACGAGTCATCATTAGCAGAATTCTTCTGCGTACTGGGTCGGTTCACGCAGTCTCTTGAACATGAGCAGATACTTGTGCACTTCAGTCCATGCTTTCTACAGCCACATTGGTTTGTCTTACACGTAGTCTTGCAGCTACAGCGTGTCATTTTCAAAACAACCGAAGGCGCCGGCTGAACATCCATCCAATCAATTTGGAGTTCTTTGGGACTTGTGACAATCCACCCGTGGCCATGCGGAGAGGGAATGGTTTGAGCAGAACTGATGCAGTTTCTATTAATGTATGCCTGATAGTTGGCCCTCTGCACCTTTTTCCTCAGGGCACTTTGGCATGGAGGAAGTCTAGCGGGATCAGATGTTCCAGAAGAAAACATTATTGACCTGAGCTCATTGACGGTTAGCGCTGGAGGAGGAGTGAGCTTCTTGTTCCTGGCATTGTAACTGTACCATATGCATGTTGCTTTCTCACAAGATTCATACAGTTCAGTTGATAGTTCAAGGCTACGTCCAAGCAATGACATTGCTGTACAGAAGGTTGCATCATTCTGCAGAAGCCAGAGAACGCTTGCCTTTCCTTTTCCCTTAAATGCAGAAGTACTGTCACATCCTGTGAAGGGATGAGCACCGATTAAATCATCGCAGACAAGTTTTCCAAGTTTCTTTGCGATCGCCGTTAGATTGATATATCGCAGTTTTGAACCTGTTCCTTTGAGAAATAGACATTTGTTGTCTATCCAGCCTACTTCACATGATGCTACCCCAAGTACCATGACATCGGTGTCAGGCGACCTGATCACAATATCTGCCTCAGGTTCATGTACAGATGAATAGTGCGCGTGTAGAATCAGTCTCTGGTCTGCTTCCTCCATGTGGTAGGTGAGGTCTTGGATTTCTTGGCATTTCATGACATTATCCTCAACACTGAGAGCAAAGCATTTGGCCCCAGATGTCGCATAGAGAACATGCTTGCCTATCAGATTAACATATTTGGGCTGCCTCCACTCCTCGATCAAAAACTCTCCCAAGGACTCCTTGAACTTGCCATCTCTAAGAGCTTTCTTGAATTGTTTGTCAACCCTCTGTTCTCCATGAGAAATTGTAGTCGCAAAGCTGCCTTCCGCTGACTCCATTCGAGAATTCCTTTCAGCACTCTTGATAGAGATGTCAGGATATGTGTCACATACCCAGTGCACATACGTTCTTTCTCTGGAAGAAACCTGCTTCATAATGATCCTCATGACCGTTTCAGCAAGCTCAGCAAATGTGGAATTGTTTGGAAGTCTCAGTGATTGCATAAGAGCCATTGCATCCAGTATGATGACGTGGGGAGTTGTTGAACTTTGCAGATCCTCTGCTTCTACAAGTTTTTCCAACTCATGCATCAAGACAGACTTGGGGGTTTTAGCAAGACCACCAGATTCTGTTGCCAAAGAATATGGCAATGACCCAAGTGGGTAACGAAGTACTTCATGAATGTCCAGCCCTCTGTCCAAAGCAATAATAGTCATCTTGTGGAAAAGGTCTCTTGTGTATCGCATCATCTGTGTCTTCCCCGGCATCCTTCTTTTCTGTGGATTAGACATTGATGCAAAGGTTTTCAGTTTGATTTTAGGCCATGTTCCATAGAACCCCGTCTGTTCTGTGAGCCGTGTGTCATCTGAAGTGTCACTTAAGGTGTCAGAATCGGGATGCGACTGTAATCTCTCTGTAGCATACTGGATCAGTGCTTCTGTTCCTTTGTCACGAGCTCCTAACAAGTCCGATGCTACTTCTTCTGAAGCCTGTCTTCCAGAGGAAATGTGACAGAGGGGCCCATGGTCTGTGAAAGGATTGTTCCATTTGTTAATGGTGTTCATGATATGTTGGATGTTCTCCTCATCTCTTCTGATACGTTTCTGACCAGCATCATCAGGTGAGTACGACCTTGTGTTGAGATCTCCAGTCAGGACCGACATTTGCCGCACAAACTCAGCCCTCTGAGTCGACAATACCTCCCATTTCAGGGTTGCTGAAGGATTCATGCTAATGTCTGTGATACCTCCTGGTGACTTTGAGTCCCTGTTGACTCCCATCTCTGTTTCCTGGTCGGCAGGAATCCGAGCAAAGTGATGAGTGCTCTTCTGGATTGTGAACAGATTTCCCAACAGAAGTTGTTCTTCTGCGTCTGGGTGAGTTTCAGAGAGTTTGAGCATCATTAGTAGGTAGAGGGGCTTGTACCTTGCATAGACTGACCTCCCACAAGCAAAAAACCATGGAAGCATCTCTAGGTCTGAGTTGATGTGTAGACCCCAATCCCCAGTTCGCGAAGCACGAACATGACGCAGAAGTATTCCAATGATGTCAAGGTAGATCGACCAAAACTTGCCGTTTGGGCCCAAGGTACTGATGTATTCATTGTACTGGTTAGAAACATCTTTAAAGGCCTTTCCTTCGACAAGTTTCCTCAGTGCTTCATTGGATATGTTGCAACGCAGGGAGTCAACATCCTGCTTTAGAGCTTCCAGTGAGTTTGTGTTCTCTAGCTGATCAACAAAGGACATGAAACGAAGTCTGTGGAAGGCTTCTGCGGCCAGAGAATGCGCATAGACGCCACGTTCCCAGTGATCTCCTTGAAGAACTCTGTTTACTGACCCTTCTGCGATTATCCCCGCCTCTATGAAGATGTCCCGTAAACCTGCACTACCAAAAAGGAATCCAGGGCATGCAAGGAATCTCATTGCTGTATGAAATGGTCCTTGATGGAGTACTATGCGATTCATCCGAGGGTCAGGAGTACTTTTGCTAAGAATGACCTGGATGGCTTTGAACCATATTCCCATGTCTGCAACAATTTGGACAGAACATCTTCCTTTGCCATGATCAGAATCCATCACCCTATCTGTCATCTCTACTGATCTGCACAAGAATGTGTAGATGACATCGTTGTCTGGTGGCCTGTGAATTGTTTGGCAGTAACCAATCTTATGCGGTAAGATAGTGGTCATCCCAGCGGAAGGAATGGTCTGTATCATACTATTGAAACCTTTCCATCCAGGCACTTTTTGATTCTCAGGCATGACACTTTCTCTCAAACTTGAATCTAGTCGGATCAGCAACCAAGCAAGGTCAGTTGTACACGCTTCCTCTGCAACACCTGGGTTTGTGGTTACTAACTGCTTAGCAGCATCAGGAAAGAGCGGAGGATCTTTCTTCTTACTGATGATACATGATTTGATGCTTTCTTCACAAGGCTTTATAGACCTCCGTCTTGTTTTGGGATGGCTCTCGCTAGCAAATGCCTCAGCTTCTATTGAATGACTCGATATGTCTAGGCCTGGCTGGGCCATGTATCCAGTGGTATCATGGACTTGTGATGATCCAGAGAAATGCCCTCGGTTGTTGAAGTCATTATTGTCCCATCCAAATACAGGAAGAACGTTTGCAACCATACCCTGTGGCATGTGATAGCCTAGGTCATCTTGTGACAGGATGAGTTCAGCATTAGCTGTATCCATCTCTTGCAGTAGTGTCTCATCTATTGAGTGCGGATTTTGATTTAGCATGGTTACTAATGCCATACTGCCTGTCTTCTGTTGGACTGCTTTCGCCATTAACACATGCTTCACTGTTAGTGTGCGGCCAGAGGTTGCTGCATGAATGATATCCTGTCCTATGGAGAGTATTTTCTTGTGAATATCATCTGTTACATATACCCTTTTGTTTCGCCAGTGGAGTTCCCCTCTTGGGTTCCCGATTCCTGATGATGTTTGCGATCTTGTAACCGGCCGATCTGATGATGAATTTGCCTCATCATTTTCTGATTCTTGAAATCCATCTCCTCCTATCATCCATGCCAAGCTGTTGTACAGAGTATTTGGTAGCAGAATGTTATTTTCTGTCATATGTTCTGGACGTGGTGGCCAGGGCAATTGTGGTACAGATTGAATGTCCTTGTGAATCTGTAAGTTGGTTGTGAATGCATGTCGCAGCTCATCTGGATCATCGTCACTTTCATTTACCATGTCACAAGAATCTTCCATTTCTCCTTCTGATTCCTCAGTTTCATCTCTCTGTATTTGTTCTGTGTTTGCTGCACTCAAAACCTTTTCATTCAGCACTTCAGTGGAATACACAACTTGTGACTCTCTCCTAGATTTCGGACTCCAAAATCGTAATTTTGTTCCGAATTCCCTTTCGAGATGCGATTTAAGTCTCCATGTTGAGTACGATGATGGACACCCTTCCGAGGCCAATTTTTTGTTCATTTGGTGTGTAAGATCCTTCATTTGAAGAACTTCATGTCCACTGATGACTCTCTGTTCAACTTCTTCAGCTATATCCTTAAAAGCTCTTTCGTATACAGATGTCCCTTTCTTATTACGTGAGAGGAAAGACTGAATGTTGTGTTTGCTAATGTAGGTAGCGCGACAAGAGTTATGTACCAGTACATCTTTTGCAGTCATATCTCCACCATCTGTCACGGGACCGATTTCCCGAAGGATACGTTCGTCATTTCTTTCCAGAGCACTTTGAATTATGGCATCTCCCGCACTAACAAGAGTTATTTTCATTGGGCGCACTTGCTTCTTTTGTCCACTGAGCCATTTCCGTTTCTTCATGCAGATCAAGCAGTTTGCATCATTAGTCTTTTCTGGGACATGAGATCTTGTAGGGATACCCGCAGCTTGATTACTTGTAGATGGTCTTTGCTCCGTTGTCTACATTTTGTAAAAGAAGTTATAAAAACTATAAGTAATTTTTCTTTGATGTAATTATAATGAAAGTAAACAAGATAATAAAATGAACTCCTTTGCCCCCCCCCCCAAAAAAAAAAATGCAAGGTATTTGCCATGTGTCACCGAAGGCATTGTTGAGAGGAACAAAGCTGGTGTTCTAGCTCCCCTCGTGATTTTGATAGAGGATTATACCCGGCCTGCAGCGCACTCACCCTAACCCCAATGTTTCCATGATTAGCCAGGTTTTAAGGATATGTAATGAGGAATTACATTTCAACCTGATATCTCATGTATCATAAATGAGAGCATTTTTCATTGCTCAGTGTTCACATTTGTAGTTATCATTATTACTATCACCATTTCTACTGCTAATATTGATACAATCAGTAACTAAGCTGCTATTACTGTGATGACGTTCAAAACTATTTCATTTTCATAAATAATCTCTTTTACCACTCTAAAATACAAAGAAGTACTTAGTAATAGTAGTTGTAGTTGTTGTTTCATTAGAAGTAGAAGTAAATTAGTAGTAGTAGTAGTTGTTGTTTCATTAGAAGTAGTAGTAGTAGTAGTAGTAGTAGTAGTGGTAGTAGCGGTAGTAAGTAGAAGTAGAAGTAAAGTAGTGGTCTAGTAGTTGTCATAGTAACAGCAGTAGTAGTAATCAGGCACAGATCCAGGATTCATGGGGGGCAAATTTGGAATCATATTGGCATGTAATGCAGTGGCGTATATGGCATGGGGGTATTGTGAGATTTTTAGGTCCATACAGAGCATTATTATGGCTAAAGTGTCTAAATTCCGAAAGAAAATGTATATTTGCACCTATGGTGTCCAGGGGCTCCTTCTTTAGGTCTTGTTCTGTAATGAATAAGTTTATTTTTTTACGTATTATGTACGCTGAGAAAAATTCTCCTAGAGGCACATAAACTGTGCGTTATTATTGCAGGTCCGGGCAGGCACATTCGTTTCTAATACAGCGATGCTAATTTGATTTTTCGAGCGAACGTAGCGAGATAGCAAAAAAAAAATACACTTAATTCTGTCTTTAATTTGGACTTAAACTTCGTTTTATCAAGATGTTACAGGACCTGATCGGACGTTCGTACTCGTGTTCAGGACGATATCAATTCTATTTTGACGAGCGAGCATAAAAAATTCTCTTTTAACAATGTTTGGTACTTAAACTGGGTTTTATTGGCATGTTTGATGCAGGTCGGGGGCGGCCACATTCGTATTTAAATCAATGTTAATTCCATCTTGGCGAACGTGTGTAGTGAAGGAGCGGAAGTAACTACACTTCTCTTCTCCTTTTCTTGTTTCCTTCCTTTTTTTCTTTTCCCTTTCTCTCCTCTTTCCTTTCATTTCCTTCTCTTTCTCTCTGCTTGTTTTTTTTTTTTTTTTGGGGGGGGGGGGGGAGGGGCAAGGCCCGCTCAGTGCCCCTGGATCTGCGCCTGTTAGTAGGAGGCCCTTGTAGTACTTAGCGACTGAACTTATTCTTAAAATGCTTATGGTATATGTATGCGTTCATAATAAAGGAAATGTTCAAAGGTTCTTTTTCTAACCGGTTCTCTTCTTGTGGCACTAGGTTTTTGTCTCTTTCTCATCATTTGCACCACGGCCCTCGAATTTGTGTAATTCCTGTAACAATCTCCATGCTTCCAGAGTTGTGAAAGTTCAAGAGAAAGTTGTTCTTTACTTGAGATGTAGGTTTCCAGTCTATCAAATGTCTCGTCCATTCTCTGTCGGGCAGCATTGCAGAACATCTCCCAAGAGTGATCTGTCTATCTATTTAATGTGCCCTTTGTGGTTTTGTTACATATGATGCACAGATTGAAATCTTGTTTCTTGATTTTCTTGGGATGAGATGGAAAAGATGCAAGAGAGCGCAAAGGAGAGCATTTTTCTGTACTCGAGTCATCTGTCATATCTACATCCAATGATTCCTCCATTTCATCGGAGGTTGATGGCTCTGAACTTTCGCCTTCCATGCTTTACTTTACACTGATAGAAAAATCATAGGACATATTCATTAAAAAAACATGTAATCCATCTCTTACAGTGAACAGTGAAACAGATGCATGTAGTGTAAACTGCCATCTACAGAATATAGAAGCTTATTTTCGTACTTTCTTGATAGCAGGTCCATACATTTATTTCTTTTAGTTATTCCTCTCTCCACCTCGTAAGTCTTTTCCACTTAAGCTACTCCTTCTTTAATGACCATAATTCATATTTCTCTCCCTCCTAATCTTTTCACCTTCTGTTCTGATTTGCTTATAATTCAGGATTTAATGCATTATTAAAGAAATGTAACCATGACTGCAGCACTTCAGTAGAAGAGAAGTTCAGTAAATCTAGAGTTCATCTGCATTTTATAGTGACTGTCATGAAAAAGTGACTTTAAACATCATTTACGTTATAATTCAGCTAGACAAAAACAAAACATATTGGCTAATGGAGATATTTTACTCACGCCTTTACCATCATTGTTTGATTTACTAGAGTAAAATGGTAGTCCTGTCCAAAGACAAATGAGAAACTTGGAACCAATAGGAATTAAGCCATGCTTGCTAATTGCGTTGCACACAAAGCATAGTGCACATGTGCATTCAGTGCACAAAGCATTGTGCACATGGACTTAGTGCTTATATGTGTTGTAACTGACACATGGCTTGTTGAAAAAGGACAGAAAACTTTGGGCCAATTACAATAAAGTTATGCTTCTTAATTGTGTATACTGTATAAGCTGAAATTTTCGCGGTGGTTTAATTTTCGCTAATTTCGCGATGATGTCCTCGCCAAAATTTCCACTCAGTAAGATGCCTCTATATTTTGTATAGAAATATCTTTCAAAACGTGAAAATAATAACTCGCTAATATGTCAAACTTGTCTCAAATCGCTATAATATCTGTACGCTAAAATATTGGCTTATACAGTAATGACTACATGCAAAGCATAATACACATGAATGATTATGTTGCATGAGGCCTTGTGTGTATAAGAAGTGTATGTGGTATCAAAGGTAACATAGTCTTGCATGCCAGTCACCAATTGGTCAATGTTGCACTTGTCGCTTGTTTTGGCAAAGCAGAGTCATGTGGGACTGTGAGAGGGCAAATGGTAGGCCTATTGCTTCTAATCAAAATGCTCATCAAATATAACTAACAATCCTTGGAAGGTTTCAATACAGTTTTCTTTCTCGTCTTCTTCTTTGATTTGCACCTAATCACGATTTCTTTGTTTGGGGGTGTCTAAAGCCCCCTTGTATACTGAATATCTAGAGCAAATTAGTGCAATACCTTCATGAATGACATTACATTGTAGAAAATTCCGGTATCTTTCATATGAGACCACTTTCATTGCAATTGCATGTTCCTGTCAAGTTTTATCTCAAAAAATGTAAAATTAGTCAAAATGGCCGCCACCTTAGACGCCCTCTTGGATTGGGGCGGGGGGGGGGGGGTGTAGCAAACTTTATAGGGAGACATCTTGAATGTTGTTTTCATGTTTTTATGCTTTAACATAAGCACAGCCAGTTAGTTTGTAGAGACTCTGGACCAACAACTCATATCTGTGATTTTGCTCAAGGGACATATGTACATGAATACACTGTACATGTAGTCTATGGGAATGCATGTGCAAGAAGCAATATTTATGAAATATGAGTTTTCAACTTTGAGACATTATAACTTTAGAACAAAAAATGGTCCTGACTTCTAATTTTACCCAGCTAATGATTTTATATCAATAAAGTTTTCTGGAAGGTTTCAAGACAATGGCTTTATTTTTCCTTGATTTATGGTAAATCATGTATTTTGCATATTTTCAATTTTTTTGGAAAAAATGTCAAAAAACACAGTTTTTAACTTAAAATCTCGACTGAATAACCCTAACACCCCACATAAATGACATCAAATTGTAGAAAATTTAATTCTCTTTCATATGAGACCAATTTTGTTACAATTGGATGTTCCTATCAAATTCTATGTACAAAAATTCAAATTCCATCAAAATAGCGGCCATTTTGGACGCCATCTTGGATTTGGAGTCTTTCGCTACTAATTTTTTGAGCCTTCCAGCCTGTATGAGAACAGCATCAAGTTCTCTTGAATATTGTTTGTTACGATTTTAGCTTGAAAATTAGCATGGTCTACTTAGTTTGTACAGATGGTGGAACGAACTCTAAAAATAAACTAGATATTTGACTTTGGCCCCCCGCTTATAAAGAAAACATGTAATAGATATAGTACAAATGAAAAAATTACATTTTGCTTGCTTTGTTTTTATGTTAAATGATAAATAAGGACTTTTCACCTTTTGACATTGCCTAGCCTATACTGCATATGGCGGCCATCTTGAAAAATAGCCGCCATTTTATATCTAGACATCAAGAAATAGTCATATCCTCAAAATAACCTCAGATCTGGATTCTCCATCCCGAAAAACCTATATTTCCAATTTTTGAACATTCTTAGGATGTTTAAAGTAGGTCATTTTGGATTTTCGCGTATATTTCAAATTGCTCAATGCTGACAGAGCTCCATCATGTGGATTGTTGAAATAGAAGGTCTGAACAGTCGATATCAATTTTAAAAAAAGAACTATAACATTCCAATGCAACCTTACCCCCCCCCCCCCCCCCCCCATGGCTACCGGACTAAATGGGAATATCCTCGTTTAGCATGTTTAGGGTATGAATATCCCATTAATGAATGAAATCCCTGTTTAGGGTGTGCAAATCTGAGACATCTGCACAAAATCCATGTTTAGGGTGTCCTAGCGGCCTGCCCTTGAATCCTTGTTTAGGGTGCTTTTTTTAGGGACGATTCTAGCGGATGCTGTCCACTCTTCAATGGGTGTGATGGGTTCAGAGGGCAAGTCCTTGAGATTTTATGGTTTTGGAAGCCTATATAAAATGAACTCTTTACAATATACAATCGTCTACAAGGGAATGATAAGTTGATAAACTCACCCATTCTTTTACAGTTGCTTTTTTTTAATACTGATCGATCAGAAAAGAAATTTTACAGAATCGGGCAGTAATTGTTAACACAATGCAGCACTGCAATAGGAGATTGAATGTCAAAACAGATAATCACATGTATATCCATTTTGTAAATTTAAGATCTTTGCAATAAAAAATCAGCAAAAACCAAAATAATAATAATAATAATAATAATAAGATGAAGATTTAAGTGCTTATTTTGACCATGATATGAACGACGGGTAATTACCAATATCATTTCAAAAGTATTTTGTTACTATAATGATGGTGCCTTTAGTTAAAAAAAGAAATAGAAAATGGCGTTTATCTGCTTTTGCATATAAACATTTTATCTAGAGTGAAAAAGAAAGAGAAGGTTTGTTAAACACTGAAAATAGACTATCCATTTTCTGAAATGTACAGGAAATTTTACTGCCTATGAAATATTTCAGTTAAAATCTTCAACTGTTTAATTCAGGGGTCAAAAGTTCTTCAGAATTGAAAGATTTTAATACCCAAGAATTTACATTTACAGCTTAACTTGGAATTCACATTTTTCCGGTAGGAATATTTCCCATGATACTTTGCCCGACCGATATAGGGGTATTAAGTTTTTGTAGGCCTACTTGGTCCAAGCTCGACTGACAATCAAGAAAAAAAAAACAACAAGCAAAAAAAAAAACTAAACAAAAAAAAACACTATCAAATTTTTTGGAGGAGGATGAAATGATAGGATAGGGTCTATATGTTTTCACCGCCCCCCCCCCCTTCCTGCCCCCGATTCCCCTTGGTTTCATGAAACAAGAATTTTAGGCAGGAAAATGTCTAGAGCAACAGCAAAATTCGGGGGGGGGGGGGGGGGGCAGGAAATGACAGCGAAGATGACAGTATGCAAATTTCGCGTCTCTGGAGCATAATTATGTCGACTTGGCAATTATTGTCGGAGCAAATGTCGGCGGAGCAAATGTTGGGGATCAAATGTCGGCGGAGCAATTGTCGGCAGAGCAAATGTCGGCGGCGCAAATATCGGCGGAGCAATTGTCGGCGGAGCATTTGACGGCGGAACATATGTCGTGTCACCATTTTAGTAGGCTTATAGAGTCGACGAAAGTAATTGTAAAATGTTTTCTTAAGTTTAGTCTGGTGATCTCTTTGCAAACTTTCCCTCCTTGACTGAGTCTTGACTAAGAAGGATAAGATTTTTATACACGTAGAATTATACAAAAATGCTGATTATTTATACATTTCTTATGTCTGTGCTACATGCTTGTCATAATGCATTTGTGATGATGAAGAAGATGAAGAAGAAGAAGATGATGATGATGGTGATGGTGATTTGGTGATATATAAGGACTGCAAGTTCTTTCTTTCTCTCTCTCTCTCTCTCTCCCTCTCTAATGACATGCCTGAAATCGTTGCCGGAAAGACTTTTAAAAAGTAATCAAGCGCAAGAGCGGTTTAACACAATTTCATGGTTGTATTAACTCGAGAAAGTTTACTCGGTTATGGCACTCCCAGGGAAGGGGGGGAGTACATTAGTCAGATTTGTTTTGGACGAGGGAAGTGTTTGTGTCGCTTAAGTCTCAAAACCCGCACCCATCTTTAAGGGTCATTTTTTACAGAAAAGGGTACCCATTATTAGGAATTTCGCATCTCGGGTGTGTACTATAGCGACAATGAGGGAGAGAATATCATTCTGAACAATAAGGTTACCCATGTTTAAAAAGGGGAAGGGCATGTTCAGGAATTTTCCGACAGGAAAGCATTTAGGCCTACCCCATGTTTAGGGATACCTTGCAAAAAATGCTACCCACGCCAGAGAGTGGTTCACCCCGTATACCACGGTATGCAAGTAACCCCCGCCCCCGGATTTCACTGCAATTTTGAAGTGCTGTGCTGAATTGTTTTTCTCCTGAAATTCAGAATTTATAATTTGCACACGACCGTACACACATAGGGGTCAGGAGGCAGTTGCCCGCCCCCTTAGAATTTTTCAACCCCTACTTGTTTCTTTCTTTTTTTTTCTTACAGTCTAATTAAGAATATCCCCCAATTCCACCAAAAATGTGCACCAGATCGTACAATTTCAATTCTTAAATGCAAAAGATCCCGCTCGGTCGCTTCACTCTTCTCCTTCGCTTAGATGCTGTCCACTCTC
The DNA here is from genome assembly GCA_029962745.1 of Echinometra lucunter. Taxonomy (NCBI): domain Eukaryota; kingdom Metazoa; phylum Echinodermata; class Echinoidea; order Camarodonta; family Echinometridae; genus Echinometra; species Echinometra lucunter. The sequence goes on from CM057163.1 coordinate 11,423,949, forward strand.
AAGTTGGAAAAGCCATTCCACTCTTTGTTTGAATGAGTTAATAACAGGGCTTCGAAGCATCTTTCAAGGGGGGGGGGGGGGGACAGCGAAAAGGGGCATTTTCAAGGAAGAACAGTGCACTTGGAAAAATAGCGTTTTAGGCGTTGGTATGCCCCTACATTCTATTTAACCCACTTTGAAGGATCATTTTTCAAAACATTTGTAATCTCTATAAAGGAACTACTTCATGTACTTGGCAAGAGCTAGTTAAGGCGGCTCTAATTACTCATATGCGAGATTAACGAAGTAAGCTATCAAAATGCTAAGCATTTTAATGGAATAAGGGTGTTTTTGACAGAAACGGGTAGCCATATGGAAATACCATAGTGTTTCCATTAGTTGCAGTTAACTTGATGATAAAAATGTCACAAAATGTAGTTCTGTTATAGGGCTCTTCCCTATCATTGTTATTTTCAACCATTAACCTGGGAGTTTCCTTATATTGACCAAGTTATCATTTTGATGCATGTTTGAGGTTTCATTCCGACCGATACTTTATTACAGAAAAAAAGCATGCAAAGGGATTTTAAACATTAAGCACATTCTCGACTAGCCTTTGGGCAAGACCTCACGCGCTGCTTGTTTGCCAAGCAGGGTTTGAAAAATAGACCAAACAGTGTTCATTTATGGCAGTGATCAGTGGACGAACCTCCAGCCACGGATCACAGTTGTCCTGCGGTTAGTCTATGTATTCAGGCGCGTTTAGGGAAATAACAGCACCACGAACCTCCAGCCACGGATCACAGTTGTCGTGCGGTTAGTCTATGTATTCAGGCGCGTTTAGGGAAATAACAGCACCAAGTGCCTTGGCTAAAGGCTAATTCTCGACGTGAAAAGGCGAACAGATAAGACCTTATGGTTACGACGCGCTTTTTACATTTCAGCCTATGTCGTGACTGAGATAAGTGCGAGCGAGCGAGCTTTGGAAAAAAAAAAGTGAAAAAGCAATATCCCATTGCTTCAATTATTCAATGGCGCCATTCGATCGCTTTAAAGTTTTTGGCGTTGGGCCCACAGCTCTTGGCTCAGGCTGCTTCACTGCCTCACCAGGTATATCATTCTTTGGAGCTAGGTATGTGGCTGTTTAGAGACTTTAAGTCCCTTACCAGACATGAAAAGGGATAATCAAAAGCAATGTCACAAGGAAGAGATTAGGCACTAGTCAGTCGTAAAAACTGACACGAATAAGATTTGGAAGGGGCACTTATCGAAAAGAGAATTACAATACTAACAAAGAAAAGAGGCACTTATCGTAATCAAATTGGACGCTTATTATACCTGAAAAGGGACACTTATCAGATTCAAGGGTTGGGGCACTTATCACAAGGAGAAATGATTCTTTAATGGGAAGCAAATGGGGCACTTATCAGAAATCAAATGGGTGTGTTTAGTTTTAAAAGGTATGTTGTGTATAAAATCTAAAAATGAAAGAGGAATACTCGTCAGAAAACAGAAGTGCACACTATCAGAAAGGTTGGTTAAAAATCTTTAGGTTGGTTAAAATATGAACGAACTAACTGTTGGTTAAAACAAATTTGTATGTGAAACATATGGGATTTTCTTTTAACCAAGAGTTGGTAGTTTAATATTTTAACCAACCTAAAAAAAAAAAAAAAATTGAGAGTGCACTTATGGCCATGTTAACCATGTTGACAGGAGAAATGGGAGATCAAAGGGGGGGCACTCGGCAGGAAGGAAAATACACTATTAGATCTGAAAATCGTCAGTCAAAAGGGACACTTATCACATTTCAGTATAATAGGGACATCCATTAGAAGTAATACGGAAGCACTTTTCAGAAGGTAAAGGAGCGCTATGAAAAAAAAAGAAAAGAATAGGGTCACTTATCTGGTGTAAAAGGGGGAAATTGCAGAATGCACATGCTGTAAGAACGGCGAATAATATCGGAAGCCAGGTCACTTACAAAAAGGTGAAAAAGCACCTAATAAAAGTGAAAATTGGCCCTTCTACATAACAAGAGCAGGGGCACTGAACAGGTTTGAAAAGGGGCATTTTTCATGGGGAAAAGGGGCACTTTGGGGTGCCTGGGAAAGTGGTGGGGGCACACTGCCCACTGTCCCCGGAACCGCAGACTCTTGTTTAAACTATTATGCAGAATATAAGTTTGTGATAGTGGTTTTGAATAAAAATAAGTATAATGAGCATGCTATGCTTTGCATTCTCATCTTTTCTAGTACTGTCTGTGTTGCCAGTTTTCCCTGTTTGACATTCTACATAAAATATCTTTATTTTTCTTCCAGATTATGACTCTTGCTTCGTGCTATTAGGTAAGTCAGTAAATCTTTCAAGATGCCTGTATCACTTTGTGAGTGGAGAGTCCGAATTGGGACATTTGTTCATTGGATTAGAGACTATGAGATTAGGGAGAGAAAAGAGAGATTGCTGAAAGAAAGGATACGACGACTGAAAGTTCTATGCGAGAGACTGAAGGCGAAAATGGCTGATTCCGAACACGAATCAGAAGAAGATGGTGAACACACTAGACATGACGGTTCAAATCCAAGAAAGAGTAAACAGTGTCCTCATAAAACTACAAACATCCAGCCATCAGGAAACTCATCTTACATCAAAGACTTATTAACTTCATGCGATCAGTGCATTCAAGACATATTAACTCAGAACTGTTCACATATCGAGGAGGTACTCACCCAATCTGATACAAGCATTGAAAAATTACTCGCACAAAATGATTCATGTCTGAAAGATCTCTTGTCGGTACCTAATGTTTCCAGAAATCACCAACATACAGTTTGTGGGGGCTCCTTTGGAGATCTTACGCAAAACGATTCCAAGATCAGAAAGTTGCTCACACAGTCTGATTCGTGCATCAAAGAGTTGCTTAATGCAGTAGGTTCTGGGAAAGATGACATGCTCTTCTCAGCTGGATCCTGTAGAAATTACCAACCTGTACAGTCAGATTATACAGCCAACCATTTGTATTCCCGAGCCGATTCCGACTCAAGAATTTCACTTGAGCCATATAATACTAACACAGAACTGCAGACACAGTCTGATTTTTACGTCCAAAATCTGCTAGAGCCAAGGGATGCCTCGATCAACGAGTTACTCACGGCAAGAGATTCCTCAGTCAAAGAGTTACTGACGCCAAGCGGTTGCTCGATCAACGAGTTACTAATGCCACAAGATTCCCCAGTAAACGATACCCATGAAGGTTCCTTGATCAATGAGCTGCTGACGCCAAGAGATTCTTATGTCAACGAGTTACTAACACCAAGAGATTTCCCTCGCAACGATTTACCAACGCCAAGACATTCTTCTATTGCAGAGTCACTCAGGTCAAGAGATTGCTCGATCAACGAGTTACTCACAGCGAATGATTCCTCTATCACCGATTTATTAACCCAAGAAGATTCCTTGATCAACGAGCTGCTGACACCAAAAGATCCCACTGTCTACGAGGTACTAATGCCAAGAGATTCGCCGCTTGGCGAGTTACCAATTCCAAGAGATTCTTCCATCAAAGAGTCACTCGTGCCAACAGATTCCTCTATCAACCAGTTACTCAAGCCAATAGATGTCTCAATGAACGAATTACTGAAGCCTACTGATGCTCCCATCAATGAGCTATTAACACCTAGAGATTTCCCCATCAAAGCGTCTCTTACAACAGAAGACTCCTATATTCGCAAGTTACTTACACTTAAAGAAGAAGAAGTTGGCCTTCTGCCTAAATCTGGAGTCAGAGTCCACGAACCTAAAAAGGACTTGTGCAACGAAGGGATGGCCAATGAAGAGCTGAATGAATTGGAATCAACCTACGCTTACAAGAAAGTGCAACTCATTGGAATAGGTTGCGAGTCTCCTCTAGAAGGGATCAAACATGACGACTCTGCATGGTATCGACCAAGATTCCCCATATTAACATCTATCTTAGACAGTAATGTCACACAGAATGGGCTCCAAAAGCCGAAGGTAAGCAGCTCTTCTTTAACTCACGAAGCATCATCCGCCCGCCGCTATTCAAAATTGAGCCGGAAATAATATTGAAATAAAAAAATCAGCGAAAGCCCACTCGAACCCTCAACTTACACATCTTTCCTTTTTATTGGTTAGAATCTATTGTACCGAGAGATGAACATTTGAAGAGTTAAATGCAGAAACCGCTAAACGTCATTTTCGAATATATACGGTTACCATCATATAGTAAACAAATATACCATACAATGAGCGGCTCTACTTGAATTTATGGATTCCAAGGTGTAGGAATAACACTATATTTTCTGAGGGGAAATAATACTTTTCAAATAATATGTTGCTCATTGCATAAGGTATGTAGTTATCGTCAAAATTGTCACATATTTTCTGATCATTTTCTTTATTTTTCTTGAGCTTTAATTGCAAAGATCTCAGTTTGAAATGGATATATCAGCTTTTGCATTTGAATCTCTTCATGAACAACTCAGTTGTGAGTTTACCTATAGGTAAATTTATCTGCAGTACCCTTAATGTAATTATAAAGGACTACAATAATTTAGCTACACTAATGTTAAAATACACACCTCCATGCGACAGAGGGTGTTTATGAAGATGGCGAATTTTGTTTTTCTTTTCTTTTATTTTAATACCAAGGTTTATGATATTATATATATATATATACATATAAATTTCTTCTTAAGACTATTTCAGCCTTGTTTGTTTTGTTATTATTTTATGTGTCTCTTCATTTGCAGGAGATATCAAATGAATCATCAAATTCATCATCCCCATGTACACGGAGCTTGGATACAACCGTTGATGCGATCACACCGTACAACCCATGCCTTGCTGATTTATTGCTTGCTAAGGCAGGGGACGTAGAACTCAATCCGGGACCTCTTCATGGGTAATTAATTTGGACCTAAACAGTTAAATAATGAACATGATGAAGCGAGCACTCAAACCCTCACACTAGTAGACACATCCACACCCTACATATTACACATGTTACACTTGCATATTACGGGGGAATGAAGAACTGAATATGAGAAGGTTTTCATTTGGTACTATCATGAGTATTGATCTTGTGGAAAATGTGTCTCGTTGTGAAAATGCCCGGCAATGTAGATCACAGAGCCTTTCATATCTGGATTGAACCTATAGACCAATTTCACCTACGGTTTATGTATTTGGCCCTCTATCGGCGACGCCATTGCTGCGGTGGGCAAACGCGCTGACCGCGATTGGCTCTGTGTACAAAATGAATGTAAGGTATGAGATATGCCCTAGTATTGTTCCATTTACTTTATTCTAGATCAATAAAATAAAGCATGGATACATGGGTACATGAGGTAAGACAATGGCCATATCTGACAGATGAAGGTATGATGTATTTTTGTACTTTCGATAGTTTTTCAACTTAGTTTTGTCAGTATAAGTTCGATTGCAGCATAGAAGCCGTAGTAAACGGGAGCCCTCAATCTTAACCTGTTTACAAAGTCATGTTTTCACTCACTACATTTTACGCCAAAGTACATAATGATAATGCTTCTTGACTTCAAAGTCTTTTCTGTTGATATTTTACCCACTGGCGACGGATTCCTTCGCATTGCTTACGGAAACCTGTGTAGGGAGTACGGCTTCTCGCAGAAACAGGCTTCATGAGTCAAAAGCGAGTGAATTTCGCACTCAGTTAGCTTCCAATTTTTAAACTTTCTCCAATTCTTGTGGCATTTGAGCACCGCACAGCTGCGACCTGAACTTCCCTGACAATTTCTCATTGCAAATATTAAAAGAAATCTGCATATATTGGTCAAAATAGACAAAAAATCGAACGAATGTACATAACGCGCTATTGACTCGTGTACTATAAAAGTTGGAGCGCCCACCGCAGTATGTCGAACTGTGTCGAACAGTCTGCTGCCCTCTTGCGTTGTGAAATTGGTCTATATGATTACAAGACTGTATAAGATGGATTGCTGGTATAAATATGATAAATGATTACAGACATTATTTTATGCCAATATTACTATAGTGAAATTGGATTAAGAATGGTCAACACATACTCATCTATTCCCAACAAATATTGAACTGGATGTAAAAGTTATTGATTAGCTGTTCTTTGTTCATAATTTATTTTGTAACAAGCGTTGTCTATTTTTCATTTGGTCCTTTTAGATTAATGAATAGCTAAGTTCATGAGCATGATGAGTGATATCGATGTTTAGTACATTCGGATGATTTTTGTTTCTTTTAGATCGATAGACAGCGTACTACATGAGAGTGAGCTTATACTACTAGCCAAAGAGGTTCCCGGCAGCTACTACACAGAACTATGCATTGGTCTTGGGTTTAGCTATACGGAGAGTAAAAACGTTCTGACCGAAAAGCAATTGAACATCCCAGGAGCCATGATCGAATTCTTCTGCAGATGGAAAGTCAAGCAAAGAGATGGCACCGATTGCCGAGCAGTTCTTGCAGGGATTCTTGGAAACGCCGATATGGGTGAACTTCAGACAAAATTGTTAGCAGGTAACTTAATTTCCCAGGGCTACAGACTGATGGTAGTTTCATTAGCTTATCACAGCTTGAAGTGAAAATTAGATAATATATTCATTTCGATTAAAAGATCGGAAAAAAAACTTTTTAAAATGGAAAATATTCAATTAGACATTCGGTAAAATGAGTATGCCTTTATGATCATGATAATGTATCCTTTAAAAGTAACATGGATTTAGAGCATAGGCCGCGATCCCGCGGGGGGGGGGGGGGGGGGGACATGTCCGCCTCGATTTTTTCTGGGGGGATCGCCCCCCCCCCCACTCGATTTTTGAAACTTAATATTTTCATTTTTCTATTTTGAATCAGGTGGCCAAATTAAGGGCAAACATTTGAATATTTTAAAGCCCGAGAGTGTATTTTGATGGCAAAATGAGGCTTCTTTCATTATATTTTTGCGGTTATTTTACCTCGCTTGCATAATAACGAGCAACTCCCTTCGACTTCTCAAAACAGATTTTCGGGGGTGACATTCGGTGTTTCCGCCCCCTCCCCCCCCCCCCCCCCCCTTCGTTATATGAAATCGCCGCTCCTGATTTAGAGATACATAACTCACTAAACTAAAGCAATGATCGTTCTGTCTTCATAATTGTTGTAATGATGTCCATTATGTTTATATTGTCTTGATCTAGGAGGATATCTTAGAACTGAGACATTGCCTTCCGGTAAGTGCATCAGAAACAAAAGCACAATGCACTAAAATTGTCAACGTCTATGTTTCATTATTGTATGATTAGCATCTAACAAGTAGAAAAGCCGGTTTATTGAAAAACACCTTATGTTGATCTCCATGAAAAAAAAAAGCTTTGTTTTATGATGGACAAACTAATCAGCGTGGATTTTGTCATTTTCTCTTCATATCAGTTCACCATTTGATGCTAGGGCTAGCTTCTAAAGTTTGATTCTTCAGGGCCCCGTTGCATAAAACTATTTTACCATCAATGGTAACTGCAGTGGTAACATTGCTCAATAGCCAATCAAATTAAAGGTTTCCTCTGAAGTAGCCATTGATGGCAAAGTTACCATTAATGGTAAGTTTTATGCGACGGGCCCCAGATTTCTAAATGAACAAAGTATGAAATGTAAATTGCTTTTTATTCATCAGTCAGTCCATATTAGACAATCAGAAGTGTAATGATTAGATAATAATGATCCATAGCACAGTCGAAATGTAGCCTGTGTGCCCATCGCGCTTTAGTGGGTTGAATGCTCGTGTGATAACCTTAAATATATTCGATTTGTCTATGATTAACGTATTTTTTTCCCTAAACTAGCCTTTAATTAGCCCGAGCAATTACACAACTGTTCCCGAGTAATATAAATATGTAAAACACTATCTTTTCCTTGAATTGAGGTAGTGTTTTTAATCTCATTATTTCCAGCACCGGATACACCACAGCCACTCATAGACATGACGGAGGAACAAGTAGTCCAATGTGCTGAAGACTTACAGACATTCTACCGTGAACAAATGTGTAAAATCAAGACTGACCCACTTGATTTTAACTCTGTCTTGGAATTTGAAACAATATACACCAACTTAACGCTGCTTAGGTCTAAAACCCCACTTGATTACAGTGCACTTCTTACTACAAAGGTTAACGGGGTGATTCCTAAGCGTCTTATGGTTGAAGGTGAAGGTGGTGTTGGTAAAACGACACTCTGTTCGAAGATAGCATGGGACTGGGCCGATGGTTCACCCCAATTTCAGCAGTTTACTTGGGTTTTGGTCATTCCTCTTCGTAAGGTTATCCAGGGTCAAACAGTAGGTGATATTGTGAAAAACTACCTCTCCGACAGTAACGCTGTAACACCTGCCCAGATCGATAATTACATACGGTCCCAACCTACAAAGGTCCTAATTGTACTTGATGGACTCGATGAGTATGATGGGGACCTCTCTGCTGAAGACAGATCAGATCTTTCGCAGATTCTTCTAAGAAAGAAATTCAAGGATTGCATTGTTCTCATTACAACAAGACCGTGGAGAGCGGACCAGATAAAATCCAATAGAGATTTGAATAGGTCATACGTCTTTATAGAAGTGAAAGGTTTTAGTGCAGAAAATGTCTCTTCCTACATCAAGAAGTACTTCGTGGACGATGAAAATGCAGGATCAGAGCTGATCCGGTTTATGAAAGTAAATGATGTTATTCGAGAAAACATGGCCCCCTTTCCAATTTACGTAGCAATGCTATGCATTTTATGGGAAAATTCCGACAGTGAGAAGCGAGAAACAATACGCAGACTAAAGACGTTTTCCCAATTATTCGATCAAATGGTCATGTTTCTAAAAGATCATTATGTATCAAAAATCACCGAATTGTTGCGTGAAGCAAACCTGGAAAAGGAAATGGAAAATATTGATACATGTCTGGTAGAAATAGGATCAATTGCTTTCCACGGGCTTCTTACAAAGAAAATGACATTTAACGAAAAGGACTTCATCTTGTGTAAGAAAGCTATGGAGACATGTTGCAGAATCGGAGTTTTAAGTAGAGAAAATAAAAATATCCCGAGATGGAAAAGAACTTCAAATACTAGGCAGTCTGTAACCACAAGCGTATTCTTTCCTCACAAACTCTTCCAAGAATATATCGCTGCGTTGCATCTTAACTCTATTTTTTACACTGAACGTGAAGAGTACAGTTGGTCATTGGAGAAAGTTATTAGAGGTGATGCACAAGAATTCCGTTACCTCCTGTATTTCACTGCTGCCCAGGGACAGGAAATCGGATTTGATATTGTTGATAAACTACAACAAAATGAGGTGCAGAATGATGATTATCCATACCTACACGAACCTTGGGGTTGGAACGCCAAACTAGATTATACAGGGCACCCGCTAATGGCTAGCTATAGCCATCCTTTCCCCCGACGACGTGATGAGGGTCGCAAGAGACAAGGACACTATAATTTCCTTGTAGATGTCACTTTTGAAGCATATAACAAAGACACGGCGAAATCAGTAGGACGAAGAATATTCGCAGAGGAAAAAATACTGACTATCGATAAAGACATGTCTCCTCACACAATGTCTGGTCATCTATTCATCATGGAACAACACGGAATGGTTTGTAATACTCTGAATTGAAGTGAAAAGGTCTTTACTGAATTCATATGATTGGCGACCAAAGGTCGAATTACATAGATTTACATACAAATATAGAGGATGCAAAAAATATATCCATGTACATGGAAATTAAAAACAAAAATCAAACAAAACAAAAGAAAAGACCTTCATAATTTTTTTTTTTTTTTTTTTATTATAGTTCAGATTTTACGTACTGTACCGCATGGTGTAATATGCATGATAGGTGTATCCATTAGTTTGCGAGGAAAGGGGGCGGCACTGTAATTATTAAACGGACACAAGATGTCATATTCCACCCCTATACCCCTGTCAGGATAGAATCACGCCATTTCAATTTCTGGCCATGCCCCGCGCCACGATCAACATTTTTCCCCCTCATAATTTCCTAATGTTCAGACTCAAAAGATTCATCGAAAGTGTGTTGCAATAAGCCATAGCCAGCTTTCACTTTGAACTTGAGTTGAAAAGAATGTTCTTGTAATTTGATTAGGAGAGAAATTAAAACAAAAGTTAAGGGGGTAAACAATTGGAAAGAAAACAATTAAATGTTGCAAAAGCTCTAATCTATCCAGGTTACATGGAACCCGTGAAATACAGAGTAATAAAGGCCTATCTTTGGGGAATTGGTCCTTTTTAACACATCAGTATATTCAAGCTTTTGAAACAAAATATGGCGATTTGTTTATCTATATCTCCATGTTATGCATCCTCATTTCAGGAAACATTGATATTTCAAGGAAGATCATGTGGCCCCATTGTATCACGTGATCTAGCAGACGTCCTTTGCTCATCAAGCTCACTATCAAGATTAGAATTTCACCGTACAACATTGGATGAAGATTTCTATCGATTGCTGCAGGATCGAGCATCATCAGCGTTAGCGGTAATGGTCTAATTTGATTGATATCTCAATCTCACTCCAAACCGACTCCACATTAATTTTCCCAGGTCACACAAACATTCATGAGGAGTGTATATCCTTTTAACGGCAGATTTCAAATATAATCCTCAGTACCTGCACATGTGAACGTGTTTCACTGGACTATGGAGAACAACTACAGTATGGATAAAACAGCCTTTTTAATTATCAGTGTCATTATAATTTTACTTACAATTTAGGCCTATATATCTATTTTTTCTATTAACATTATCATTATTATCATAATTATCATTAATATCATTGTTATCATAATTAGAGGCCAAACAAGGAACACATTTACATTAATCATAATTAAACGATTTTAATGCTTTCCGATATCTACTAAGTAATCCAGATTCATAATGATGGTGATTTAATTATGATGTCCATCATTAACATCATATTTTGCGGGTATTCTTTTATTTTTAATGATGCAACTCCTCTCATCTCAAGTAGAAATAAACATCGATTCAAGTCTCACAATTTCCCTTTTCCTAATTTTCTGCATAAAACACTTTACGATACAAACAGAATGCATTATGTAAGATAACTTCCAGTTCTTTGAGGGTGTCACTGGCGAATTCCTTTTTATGTTGCACTTAACTATGCGGTTTTTGCTGACAGTATACTGTAATCGAAACCTGATGATATCATTCACAAGTTAATACTTTTGCTTTATTCCCGTATGACAAGGTTATTGGGGGATTTTTCCCCTTTATCCTCTTTTCACAATTGATATATTTTTAATATCATTGATGTTCTACAATGATCATAGAGATTATAATCGTCGCCAATATAGCATTTCAATATGAATCCTTGCACCAAAATTACTCCAATAGCAGACCATTCCCATTGTCAACTCTAGTCTATGATCAATCATCTGTTGATATGTGGTCATATTTTTATGTACATCGTATTTTTTTTCTGTCGGTTTATAGTTTTGTGAATGCTTACATGATTATTTAAATGCATCATGTGTTATGTGCTTTATGATTTGACGAACCTGCATTCCGGAGATCTTTCAATGAATAAAGTATGTGATGTCCAAAAAAAAAATACATTGCAAAAACTTTGAACAAACACATATAATGCAACCACTGCCAAGGAGTCTTATATTCCTATTCCTGGGGTGATACAAAGGAAGTTGCATCCGTTCACTGTTAAATTTTTTACAATAAAGAATTTCTTTGACACTGATTTTTTAATGTTCCTCTATTTTCCATGCAGGGGGTTAAATGTGCTACTTCAGTGAAGGAGCTCTGGGTAGATGACAATTTCCTTGCTGATCTTCATAGGTTTCATGTCACTGTCGTTGACTTATTCCCAAGCTTGAAAGAACTTGGATTAACCACTCTTCACACTTTCACACTGGAGACTGTCATGAATGTTGAACGTTTAACACATTCAAACCTATCAGTATTGTCCATCAGAGCTGATCAGTATGATAGGGATCTGAAGGAAGGAGAAGAATGGCCAGTTCCTCTCACTGGCGAACCTGCATCACTGGGACCACTTTTCTCAAGTTCGTTTCCACAACTTACCAGTCTTGCCTTCAAAGGCCTGGTAATTGGCAACATACGCTGCAAAGCAATACTGCTGTCATTAAGGAATCACAAGCATATGAAATCAATCAGGTGAGATACACTGAAACCTGTTTCAGCAAACATATCATTTGAGAGACTATGTCTATAGAGACTATATTTTAGTTCTAATTAACATAATTTTCCTATGAAACATATACTGTGTATTGTTATTAAGGGAAGATCACTGCCCATAAAGGCCGCTGATCTCTCTTGAGAGGATTAAGAGGTTTGAATTTGTTTTCATTCTCATAATGAATTTTAGAATTTAATGGTTTAAGGGAAAGTCTGAATTGCATTTGAATTTAACTGTCAAGAAATACCATTATACTGTTCTACTCGAGACAGCAATGGTTACAAATTTGTCGACAAAATTATATATATATATATATACATACTTTTCACACTAAGAAATAAAAAGGTACAATTTTGCATCCTAAATGCAACACTGGCAGCTCCTTTTTGGGTACAATCTTGCACCCTATGGTGCAAAGATACACACTTTTGCACTTGTTTGCACCCGAAAATGCCCGTCTGCACCCTGAAAGGTGCAACTTTGCAGCTTTAAGGGTGCAGCAATTTTGCATTCAAAAGGGTGCAAATTTGCACCTCCCCTGAAGTGTACCACTCTGCACTAAAGGATGCAAAATGTAGCTCACTGCACCCCTTAAAGGTGCAAAATATTTCTTAGCCTAGGGTGCAAAGTTGTACCCATAAAGGAGCTCCCAGTCCTGCATTTGAAGGGTGCAAAATTGAACCCTTTTTTCATAGTGTGTTCTTTTTGATTATCCTACTGATATGGCATAAGTTCAAAACCCTTTCCAGTACTACATATGCCACACCCCACAATGGACCATAGAACTAAGAGCAAAAAAAAAATAATTTGCCGAAAAGTTACGAGTTTGACTTTGCATCCAAACTTAAACGAAATACAGTAGTATTGCATTTTCATTATACTGTACTTGCAGACTGCTACACCAAAACGCGGGTCCCTTTGTCTTGCATGGCAACAGTGGGTTTGTACTTATCTTTTTTCTATCTCTCTCTCTGTCTCTTTCAACATGATAATCTTATCTTCCATACACAGTTAGCATGGTTAGAGAAAAGTAACCAGTTCATGTAGACAATTTTGATCTGTCTAATGTGTGTGACAAGGCCTTGACTCAGTGTAACTTTTGACAGATTATCTTCCGCTTTTTTTGTTAATTTATTTTGTTAATTTTTTATTTCTATTTTTTTTAAGCTTCACCAGCTGCTTTACTGATGACGAACTGAACTCTCTGGCTAGAGAAATATCTAAGGAGAACGGAATTACAGTATCACTTAAACATGATACGGTAAGTGTTAATACTTCCCATTAATGGTATATCCTCCAGAGTAATACTTTCGAATTTGATGTTGCTTTAGTCCTATGAGTGAACGTATGAATTTCGTTGTGGAGACCTGGCGAATCAGAAGTGGAAAAAAAAATAGTTTGTTTTTCTGTAGAGAAATCTGCATATAGATCTGTACTTTACTGATTGATTGTAATGTAATGTACCTAGACTTTAGGTTACAAATTTAATCGTGTGAATCTTTTTCAAAAAAATCAATAATTTTGTTCACCTTTCAGTCGAAATAAGGCAGTGAGACGGTTGTCTATTTATTTATTTTGTCTAGCCCATCATTGTCCGAATGAAGGTAGGCAATTATACTGAGATCATCTCCTTTTCCATTTTAACAGGAACAAAAACAGTTAACTTGTGAAATATTAAAACGAAAAATGATGGAGCTATGATCATAAGGAATTTATATGTACATGAAATGCATTTCGAGGAACTGTCATTTATATCTCCTTCAACAGGAGCAACAGAGTTTATATATTCATGCTGATAGGACAGGAAGATTAACACCTGATCTGATGGATGCACTTTGCCATCGAACGTGTGTCCGTGATTTAGCTGTCTCCCACAGAGGCATGATGGTCAAAAGCAATGAATGCTTTCCAGAGTTTCAAGGCAGAGAAGTGCAATCAAAGGTTGGTGTACTTCATGCTCTATACCCAGATACCCCTGGTATAATAAACCAGCCCCGGACATGAGATTCTCACTATATATCATCTAGTCTCCCTATATTTCCCCATCGGTCTCCCTCAATTTCTCTTCCGCCCTTTACTATCCATGCTGACGGGTTGCATTGTCTATTCCGAGCTCCTCAAAACTGAGCATTATAAAGAAATGAATTAATAAAAGTAGCTGATGTTATTCAGGTGTAGCTCCAATATTTTATCACGCTTAAATAATTTTTATTAAATTGAAAGTAGTTTTTAATGATCCGTTGATACTGAAGAAAAACAGCGCGTTTACTCTTTACTCTTGACGATATTTCATTGAAAACAAAACTGATGTCCCAGTATCCAAGGGGTAATTCACGACAGGGCTCCTAGTAGGTCTATTTTTTAGGGGGGGGGGGGTCATAAAATGCCCCTGCAACGTCATTTCATACTTCCTTATTTTGAAACAATGAGACTTTAGAACGAGGCGTGTGAATTCTAATAGAGAGTTTAGGACGGCAGAGGCGCAACAGCCGGGGGGGGGGGGGGGGCAGGGGAGCAGAGTGCCCCCCTGAAGGATTTCAGCGGGAAAATCCACCAAACCACCAGGAAAAATTAAATGAAATGAAATGAAGGGAAAGGAAGACAACGGAAGGTAGAAAGGGAAAGAAAGAAGAAGAAAATGGAGAAAGAAGAGAGAGGGAAAGAAAAAAGGGAAAGGGGAAAAAAAGAAAGAAAAGGGAAACAAAAGAAATGCGGGAGAATTTAATACCAAACACCAGAGCTTCCGGTGGCTCCACTCCGTGGACCCCCGCAGGGGCTTTGCCTCTTGACCCCCATCAGAGACCCTAGGGCGGGCCCCTGGGCCCCACCCGCCATGGGCATCGCGACAAGTTACTCGCTGTGCGGGCTCACCACAGCATATTCTAGACTTAGTTACCAGGAATTTTTGGCTCTGCCACCCCCCCCCCCCCCCCGTGATAACAGGCAGAGAACGTAAGAAGAGCGGGAAAGAAAGAGCGGGAAGAAACGTCGGAGCTTTTCTGCACCCACCCACCCCCCCCCCCCCCCCCCCCTCGAAGCGCGCTTCGTGCTCACTACCGCCCCCAAATGAAATCCTAGCCATGCCTCTGATTCTAGACTTAGTTACAGGGAAATTTTGGGCTTTGCCCCCCTCCCCCCCCCCCCCCCCAATAACAGGCAGAGAACGTAAGAAGATCAATAGAGTGGGAGTAGACAAGAAAAATTCAAAGAAACGTCGGAGCTTACTCCGCCCTGTAAGTGATTCGCACGATTCGCGTGCTCTCTATATCGCCCCCTCAAAAGAAATCCTAGCTACACCACTGATTCTAGACTGAGAATAATGTTTGATACTGGTCATGAACGGACGTGTTTGATTTCAGCTATGTGAACCATGGCCTTTGTGTTCTAAAGCAGCTGAGATTTTCAACTTCTCATCGAATATATCTCCTCATTCTCATCCTAGTGGATATTATCTATATTCTGAACATTTTTGGACCTTTATTTCATCATTGGCGACCATTTTGCTGTCTACTATTGGACCTTTTCTAACGAGTGTATAGCCATGACAAGGAGCAAACGGAACGCCGCCGACGATCTTGCAAGGGAGATTCGAGAGAGCTCTGGAGGCCAACAGTGAACTCCTCGACCCTCTCGTGAGTAATTAAGGCTACTCTCATTGATGAACTAACTACAGTCATTACCCAAAAAGTTGGTGACAACTTGAGGGAAAACTTTTATTTTGAAATGGCGTCGAGAGATGAAAAGAAAAGTAGACTAGAAAAGGAAATAGATATGATAAAGGAGCAACAGGACGAAGCTGAACAATTCTCAAGGAGGAATGGTCTTGTGTTTCATGATATGGAGGAGAGTGAGCATGAAAACACCACTGAGATCGTGAAAAAAGTGTGTGAGGAGAGACTGAAAAAAAAAATTCAAGATGGCGACTTTGACAGGACACACCATTTAGGCGCCAAAAGGGAGAAGTCACGTGGGATCATCGTTCGCTTCACTGGCTGTGATGTTCGAAACCGAATCTACCAAGCCAGGAGGACGCTGCGAGATCTTGAAGGGGACCCCAGCTACATAAAGGAGAGCCTAACCAGGCCGAGATCCAAATTTTGGGGGGAATTAAGATATGTATAAAAGTATATGGACGGTGACAGCCCACTTCACCGAAGGCCCGCGAGACCGAGGGCCCGCGAGACCGAAGGCCCGCGAGGACGAAGGCCCGCGAGACCGACTTTTTTTTTTGTATCCTATTTTCCTTCATCAGCTGCCCGCGGTCGAGTGGTTTAAGGCGCCTTGTTGCAGCGGCGTAACAGGTGCCTGCTATCAGAGGGGGAGGGGGGGGGGCAGAGCCAAATATTTCCCGGTAACTCCGTCTAGAATTAGTGGCGTAGCTAGGATTCAGTTTATGGGGCGGTAGTGAGCACGGGAAGCGCGCTCCCAAGGGGGGTGCAGGGAGGGGGGGAGTGTCCCCCGCGAGAAGCGCGGAAGCTCCGACGTTCCTTTGAATTGTTCCTTGTCTGCTCCCGCTCATCTTAATACGTCCTCTGTCTGTTATCGGAGGGGGGGGGGGGGTGGGTGGGGGCAGAGCCAAAAATGTCCCGGTAACTTGGTCCAGAATCAGTGGCTTTGCTAGGCTTTCATTTTAGGGGGCGGTAGTGAGCACGCGAAACACTTGGGAAACACTTAATAAAGGCGCTCCCTATAAGGGGAGTTTTCCCCCTCCCCCACGAAGCACGGAAGCTCCGACGTTTTCTTCGAATTGTTCCTTATCTGCTCCTGCTCTTCTTACGCTCTCTGCCTGTTATCGGGGGGGGGGGGGCAGAACCTGTGTCTATCAGTGGGTGGGATGAGTGTGTGCGTTTATATGCAAAATAGGGTTAGAATATTTCTTTAAAAGAAGAAAAGCTTGTAATTTGCAACAGCCCACTTTGGATGCGGCACCACAGTATTTTGGTTCATCAGTTCATTAAGAATTATGATCTAATTGTTGTTTGTTTCACCACGGTTGTGTAGATTTCTTCAGAGACTTTGTTAGACGATGAAGTGAGAGACGGGATGGGGTGTCCGATTTCGTAGTATCATGAAAAGCATTTTTGCAAACTATTCCAATTCTATTAAGTTAATACTCCGGCAGAAGCTGAAATTTTATCTCAGAAAATTGATATTAAAAAAGGAATCAATATTGATAAATAGCTGAATGAATGAATGAATGAATGGACGCATGAATGATGAATGAATAAATGAACATCTATATTTATTAATAGATTACATCCTCGTAACAAAGGGGGCGGGGGCAGTCGCGCCCCCCCCCCCAAAAAAAAAAAACCCAAACAAAAAAAAAAAAAAGAAAGAAAAAGAAGGGGGAAAACGTAAGAAGAGCAGGAGCAGACAAGGAACTATTCGAAGAAAACATCGGAGCTTCCGTGCTTCGCGGGGAGGGGGAAAATTCCCCTTATAGGGAGCGCCTTTCGCGCGCTCAGTATTAAGTGTTTCGCAAGTGTTTCGCGTGCTGCTACCGCCCCTGAAATGAAATCCTAGCAAAGCCACTGATTCTGGACTAAGTTACGGGGACATTTTTTGCTCTGCCCCCACCCCCCCCCCCCCCCCATAACAGGCAGAGGACGTATTAAAATGAGCGGGAGCAGACAAGGAACGATTCAAAGGAACGTCGGATCTTCCGCGCTTCTCGCGGGGGACACTCCCCCTTCCCTACACCCCCCCCCCCCCCCCTTGGGAGCGCGCTTCCCGTGCTCACTACCGCCCCCTAAACTGAAATCCTAGCTACACCACTAATTCTAGACGGAGTTACCGGGAAATATTTGGCGCTACCCCCCTCCCCCTCTGATAGCAGGCACCTGTTACGCCGCTGCAACAAGGCGCCTTAAACCACTCGACCGCGGCACCTGATGAAGGAAAATAAGATACAAAAAAAAAGTCGGTCTCGCGGGCCTTCGGCGTCGCGGGCCTTCGGTCTCGCGGGCCTTCGATCTCGCGGGTCTTCGGCCTCGCGGGCCTTCGGTCAAGTGGGCAGACCCCATATGGACGCAAGATGGCCGCATTCGCGTAATAACCAACGATGGTCATCGCCACACACTGACAAAAAGAGCCTACATTCCCAAACTGTTGTCTTCAGATTCAGTAGCATCTTAAGATTAGAACTGTACTCTTTCATCATGGATTAGACTTTAGTGAACCTACTACCGATTGTTCCCTGTAGAGCATCACGGTCAAGTGTCATTAGTAAATAGAAGTCAACTCTGATCCCCGTTTATTCTTCCTTGATCCTGTTGGACTCGTTAACTGTTTTGTCAGTTGGACAAATTAATCTTTTATGCCCTAAGAATTTCGATTGCATATAAACATCGACTGGATTCGGGTTATTTGTGCTTTGTATGATTTAGTGTTCTTTCCAAGCTCGCCGGGCTTATTATCATGATTATAGCTGCAACGTCTTGGGTACCTCTTTGAGTTTGCTAAACGAAGTGATGTATAGTACTATGGATCTAATAGATAAGGGAACTATTATGCAATATACTGCACGCAGCCATTTTACTACACAGGCCTTTGGGTCATTATTTTGGGTCAGTTATTTGGCATCTTGAACAAGCGTTTATATATGTGTAAATATTTTATTGTTGTTATTTTCCCTCTTTTCTCATTTTATTGTTGTAATTTTTGTTTGTCTGGGTAATGGTACATTTCCCCTGTGTTCTTTGTAACAAGAACGTTAAATCAAATCAAAAAGCACTTCTTTGTACTACTTGTAATAAATGGGTACACATATCTTGCTCACGTATTCCAGTAAAGGTGTATGATGACGTTTCAGAGCAATCTTTTAACTGGGAGTGTACAAAATATCTTTTCAAGCATCTTCCAGGTTTTAGAGAAGATAGTGTGGTAACCCCTACTGAACCAGTAAGTAATACACATCCTCTCAATAAGAATAAACATGGTAATGTCTGTTTGAAGTATAATCAGCTTTCTGAAAAAGGAATAAGGTTCATCTGAAAAATTATTAAGAATTTAAACATATTTTAACTGAAAATGATATTCATCTTTTTGCATTAAATGAGACAAGATTGGACAGCTCTTTTCTGGATAGTGAAGTTGAAATACCCCATTATTCTATTGTTCGTATGGACCGTGATAGAAATGGAGGTCGGGTGGCAGTTTATGTGCACGAATCTTTACATATTGAGTCAATAAATCATAGTTCCTTTTCTTATTTAGAAGCTATATGTTTACGGATCCACTTTAAAAACACAAGACCGATATTATTCAATTGGTATAGGCCGCCCAATTCTAGAATTGATGTTTTTCAGCAATATGAAGACTTTCTAGCTTTTGCTTGTAGCTGTGATTGTGACATTATTGTCATGGGTGATATTAACTGCGATATCATAAAAAGGCCATTCCATGGAAATACCAAAATATATGATCAAATTAATACTATATATTCTCTGAAATTCATCAATGATTCCTCGTACACTAGAGTGACGAATTCGTCTGCTTCACTTGTTGATCACATGTTAACTAACAATGTAGATAAAGTGAAATCACATGGTGTGATATCTAATGGTATGAGTGATCATTACATCAGTTATTTCATATGGAAGTCCCAACAAAAATTCTCAACGGGTGACACATATATACAGTACAGAAAATTTAGGAATGTTGATATGGAATCTTTTAGAAATGACCTACGTAATCAAAACTGGATGAAAATACAAGATATGATATAGACTGAAAATCATTTAAGGAACAAGCAAGCAAGAGAAAAAGAAAGAACACCAAAACGAAAACAAAGGCAAAGGTTGTTTGGTGTTATGATAGTGGCTTCCATCCTGTGGGATAATGGGATTATATCATTTACTATTATTTCCAGTCAAAAAATTGTGAAGATCATATCGAACGAGCGCATGCAATGCCTGGATACTATAAATATGTTTAGGGCCTATAGAAAAAAAATTCTTCATCATGATCGCAGTGATTCATTCAAATGAGACATGTTTCTTCAACTGCAATTGGCAGATGTCTTTTTAGTATGAAATAATCGTCATTATTTTTTTTTTCAAAAGTGTCCATGAGGAGTATCATGGGTTGCATAATGGGTTACTAGAAAGTACCCCCCAAATCACTGATTCAGTCACATGCAAATCCTAAAAGAATATGTTCATGTGCATCTTTGAAGAAAGACACATAAATAAATTAATAACGATACATTAATGTCATGAAAGGACGAATGAGATGAAGGTTTTTTCATGATCTGGCAGTTATAACGGAGAGTTCAAAAGTTAGTATGTGGACACAATTACAATAAATATTCAAGCAGGAGCAATGTGCTTTCCGTATTTGCTGAATCTGATTTTGGTATAGTTTCATTCTATTAGTTCTATTACGTTATCACAGGAGTCAGCACTATGGATGCTTATGTGAGTGTTTGATGTACCGAGAGGGATGGGTGATGGTAGAGAGTAAGAAGTTTTCATTATTTATCTTCATTTGCTGCTTCATGATTTGGATACGACATCTATTTTATTCATACAGATTAAAACCTTTACGGTCGATTCCCTGCATCTACGTGATAATCAATCAGCATCCTGCTGTCTGGGGAAGTTCATCTGTCTCCTGCCTTGTCTTGAAGACCTGAAAATTCGTCATTGTTTCTTTCATGATGCGTTCTACAAAGAGATTGCTGATCGTGCTTCTACCTGTAAGGTAATGATAGCAACAAATGGGTTAACTATAACGCCTATGTATTTTGATAAGTTATTTTGAGTATAGTGTTTTAAATCAAATGAGATACAAAATAGTGATCACCATTCTCTGGCAGAGGAAAAAAAAGACTGAGAATTCTCCAACGAGTAAACATGCCAGAAAAACAAGCGCACGAAAGATAAACACAAAAAAGTACCAAAAGTTACCAAAACAAAGGCGATTCTTGTTTAAATTCTGGAGGGTGATGGGTCTCTCCTTTATTATCATTTCCGGTCAAAAGAAAGTAAAGAACCTGTTAACTTTTCGAAAAGTGTATGCATTTTGTTTAATCATTTCGAATAGCGCGTTTTTAAACCAACTGGTTAAATCATCACCAACTGCACCAGCGCACTGTAAAGCATTCACTATTAAAAAGTGTCGATATTTGTTAAATGTGAGCCAAGCATAATTAATATTGCAAGTGATTTTTTCTTCTTTTTTTCATTTTTTTTTCTCAACATGTCCAATATTGATTATGGTAGATTGCACATTTTCTCAGAAGAAAAAAAAAAGTCAATTTCATCATTATTTCAATTATGGAAGCATGAACATATCATATTAAAGTAGGCTGATTATGTTTCAAAATTTCATGTTGTTGATTGGGTGAAGAGTTCCATGTTTATGATTTAAAGGAATGTCTTTCGTTCTCTTTGTGTATTTTTTGGTTTTTTTTTGTTTTGTTGTTGTTGTTGTTGTTTGTTTGTTTTTTTTTTGGGGGGGGGGGTGTTTTTTTCGTCGCTTCCACTTAGCTTTTTCAGTATCCTTTTCTCCAGTGTTGCGCCTATTCAGCACTTTTCTAATCTGCCCCCCCCCCCAACATGCCCAATCAGGATTCTGTTTGCCATGTTATAACTGTTGATTTCGTGAAGTGGCATGGAATTTAGAATGGAGAGTCATGGGAGTAGAGGGAAAGAGAGCAATTTGGAAGTTACTGTGGTGGCCCTGAAGTACGCTCGACAACAGGTTATGTGCGACGTGAATTTCGCATCCCAGGTCCTGAATTTCGCATCGCGGGTCGTGAACTTCGCGTCCCAGGTCATGAAATTCACGATCCGCGGCGCGAAATTCATGACCTAGCATGCGAAATTCAGGACTGGCGATGCGAAATTCAGGCCCCATGGCGCGGACTATGCATCCCAGTCGTGAAACTCATCACCCGTGGCGCGAACTTTGCATCCCAGTCCTGAAATTCACGATCCGCGGCGCGAAATTCATGACCTAGGATGCGAAGTTCACGACCCGCGATGCGAGTTTAGTTTTTCTTGCGATTAATCACAGCCTTCGAGCCGAAATTTTTAATTCAGTTCTCTTCAAGCATGAATTTACTATATTGATTTTGAAAAAAGAAATAAAGTTCTTGTGAATTGCAAAAGAAGAAAGAAGAAGAACCAGAACAAGAAGAACGGGAGGGGGAGAATGCAAAACTGATATTTATGCCCGCATGTATATTGTTAGATTTGATGAAAGGTATTAACAAATCTGATGATATACATATATTTTGTCATTACCCCCGTCTTATATCTGTATAAATCTCATGTCGAAAAGTAATAAGTAAGTAGTAAGTAGTAGTAAGTTATAATCTAATATGAATCCTATGATCAAAGTAAAAAACATCATCATCAAAGTGCAAGGCTATGTATGAAAATAAAGGAAGAGAAGAATCATGATCAGATAAAATAGTCATGCATTTGCCGACA